>JAGFBZ010002303.1:0-88170 GCA_018398805.1 Hirundichthys speculiger | reverse complement strand
CTGACAATAAATCACAAACTTGTAAATATTTCTGAAATCAGATTTTGGTTGTGAGCACTGGTACGTTTTCATTTATCAAATGAAACATTGTGTCAGAACTACGGCTTTGGTTGTTGTGCAGCCATGAGGCAGCCGTTTAATGAATACTTTCCAGAGACCGCCCAGCATTACATGTCCACCAACACGGTTGGCAGAAGACTGTGTGAATATGAAGATTATTTTTCCTATGGTGGCCCTGACATGAAAAACAACACAAGACATGACGACAGACGCCAAGATGACAGCAACTTCTGAACAACTTCTGAAGAAAAATAAGGCACAGTTTAGTAAACATGTGCACAAATAAAAAAAAACCTAAAGAAGACAGTATTTTTTTTTTTTTTTTTTTTTAAAAAGACAGTTTTTACAAAAACACATTTTCAGAAAGTTGGGTTTTTCACTGCAGGGCTGCTGTTGTGAGGTTATGCCATGTTACATGTTTTGAAAGAAAAACACCTCCATGTGACAATCCGATTATGGCTAAACTTGTGGAGAGGAAGGTGTGATGCTGAGTGAGTTACAAGCATTCATGACTCTTCTCTGCATCTCTGTCTCTCAGGCTACTGAGGATAAACAGCGGCAGCTCAGCAGAGGATTCAGACGACTGTGAGGGAAGCCCCGAGGATAAAGAAAACGGTTTAGAGAGTAAGAAAGAGGTTAGTGTCTGTTACCACAACAGTTTAATACCTTCCACACACAAAGGCCAAACACTGGACATGAAATGTGATAGTGGACCAGATGATAGTTTTTTTTTTTTTTTAAATCTTTTGGTCTTCTATTTGTCCATTTAAGCAGCAGCAGAAGAAGCTTAATCAGCTGGAGGAGCAGCTCAACCATGAGATGCAGGCCAAAGATGAGCTGGAGCAAAAGTGCAAGTATGAATGGAAACGCAAACATGATATATGATATGGTTTAGTACACAAACTAAGACCTATCAGCACTTCAGATCAGAGTGTTTTTACCGCAAAAATGAAATTGTTGCATCGTGGATTCGTGTTTTGTGTCATCTGTCTGGAAAATGACAAGATTGTTTTCCAGTACATAAGGCAGAACCAAAAGATGAAGTCCTAAGTTTCTGATAAAAGTTATGTTTAAAGGAAAAACATTTGACAGGAGCACTGAAGTAAAGAACTGAGCCAAGCAGATCTGGTCAGTCATAAAAAAAGAAAGTTAAAAGAAAAACTAAAATATTTTATGTAGCACAAGGAGCATATTAAATGTTTGAATGTGCACAAGCAATACTTCTAGCTTTCTTTTAGCCCAGTAATTTTATAAATGTTCATCTGTAATAAAACCTTTTTTTTTTTTTGACAGAAATGCTACCAACCGTTTAGACAAGCTGGTGAAAGAGCTGGACAAAGAGGCAAGGATGGATATATGCATGGATGGATGGATACATGGATGGATGGATGGATGGATACATGGATGGATGGATGCATGGATAGATACATGGATGGATGGATGGATGGATGGATGGATACATGGATGGATGGATGCATGCATAGATACATGGATGGATGGATGGATGGATACATGGATGGATGATACATGGATGGATGGATGCATGGATGATACATGGATGGATGCATGGATGATACATGGATGGATGGATACATGGATGATGGATGATACATGGATGGATACATGGATAGATGCATGCATGGATGGATGGATGGATGGATGCATGGATGGATACATGGATGGATGCATGGATGATACATGGGTAGATGGATGGATGCATGGATGGATACATGGATGGATGCATGGATGATACATGGGTGGATGGATGGATACATGGATGGATGCATAGATGGATGGATGCATGGATGATACATGGGTAGATGGATGGATGCATGGATGGATGGATGCATGGATGATACATGGGTAGATGGATGGATGCATGGATGGATACATGGATGGATGCATAGATGATACATGGGTGGATGGACGGATGCATTGATGGATACATGGATGGATGGATGGATGCATAGTTGGATGGATGCATAGATGATACATGGGTGGATGCATGGATGGATACATGGATGAATGGATGGATACATACATGGGTGGATGGATGGATGCATGGATGGATGGATGGATACATACATACATGGATGGATGGATGGATACATACATGGATGGATCAATGGATGGATACATACATGGATGGATGGATGGATACATGGATGGATGCATGGATGATACATGGGTGGATGGATGGATACATGGATGGATGCATGGATGATACATGGGTGGATGGATGGATACATGGATGGATGCATAGATGGATGGATGCATAGATGATACATGGGTGGATGGATGGATGCATTGATGGATACATGGATGGATGGATGCATAGTTGGATGGATGCATAGATGATACATGGGTGGATGGATGGATGCATGGATGAATGGATGGATACATACATGGGTGGATGGACGGATGCATTGATGGATACATGGATGGATGGATGGATACATACATGGGTGGATGGATGGATGCATGGATGGATGGATGGATACATACATACATGGATGGATGGATGGATACATACATGGATGGATGAATGGATGGATACATACATGGATGGATGGATGGATACATGGATGGATGCATGGATGATACATGGGTGGATGGATGGATGCATGGATGGATACATGGATGGATGCATGGATGATACATGGGTGGATGGATGGATACATGGATGGATGCATAGATGGATGGATGCATAGATGATACATGGGTGGATGGATGGATGCATTGATGGATACATGGATGGATGGATGCATAGTTGGATGGATGCATAGATGATACATGGGTGGATGGATGGATACATGGATGAATGGATGGATACATACATGGGTGGATGGATGGATGCATGGATGGATACATACATACATGGATGGATGGATGGATACATACATGGATGGATGGATGGATGGATACATACATGGATGGATGAATGGATGGATACATACATGGATGGATGAATGGATGGATACATACATGGATGGATGGATGGATGGATACATGGATGGATGGATGGATGGATACATGGATGGATGGATGGATGGATGCATACATACATGGATGGATGGATGCATGGACGGATACATGGATGGATGGATGCATGGATGGATACATGGATGGATGGATAGATACATGGATGGGTGGATGGATGATGCATGGATGGATGGGTGGATGGATGATGCATGGATACATGGATGGATACATGGATGGATGGATGGATACATGGATGGATGGATGGATGGATGATACATGAATGGATGGATACATGGATGGATGGATGGATAGATGGGTGGATGGATGGATGGATGGATGGATGGGTTGGTTTGTGGGTTTTGACCACATCTGGTATTAAGTCTTGTTGGAGTTTCCACTCACACTGAGTGTGAATTCTTTCTCCCTCAGATGAACAGCAGGCAGAGAGTGGAGGCCTCACTGAGGCAGCTGGAGCGGGAGCGAGCTCTCCTGCAGCACCAGAGCGCCGAAAGCCTCCGCAAGGTGGAGATCGAAACTGACAGGAAACGGAGCCTGGAAAACGAATGTGAGCACCCAAAAACGTCTCATAAATCTGAAACGAGCTTTCATTATTTTTTATTAACAGGAGAATAAGACATGCAGTACGTGTGCTTGTACAACTGAAGGTTTGTTTTCATTTTCAGACAGTTCTGATATAAAGGATTTTCAAAATGTTGCAAGCAGCTCTGCAGTAGTACAGTTCAGTGGTTTGGACTGTGAAAAAATAATGTGTGAGTGGGTTACAAAATATCTTTGGGCAGCCACTGAAGGAGAAAAAAAGTCACCATAATAATGAAAAAATAAGATTCCTTGGCTTGTGACCACTAAGTTGAAACTCCACCGCAGTGCAACCCTGTTACTTTGTTTGGGGAAACCTAAGTATGAAAATATATCATTCAGAAAACCATCCAGATTTGCAGGATATTGTGTGCTTATCACATATCCACATGAGAGTAGAAGCATTCATTCCCCAGCTTTATGATAACCGTCACTGTACAGTATGTTGGATTTGCTGAACGTGCGAAGTAGGTAGTACAAAACTTTTAACAGTGATGTCAGCAGAGCCTGTGGAAGAAGAGAGTGAAGTGAATTATAGTTTATCTCACATCCACCTGTTTTCAACAAAGCTCTTCAGGCATTGTTGAAAATGGACTTGCTGTTCTGAATAACTGTGGTATTTTGACTGAAACATATTACAGACATTTCACTAAATCCTTGTGAAATTGTCTCAGAACAGGGCGTAATGTCTCTCTTAATATAGATTGTTTTTCGGAAATCAGACACAGTGTTTTATCCTAAGTTTATCATGAATTCTCTCCATCTGTTTTTCTTTGGGTTTGCTCATTAGTGAACAACCTGAAGGACCAGTTTGAGGATCTGAAGAAGAGGAACCAGCACTCGCAGCTCTCTAATGAGAAGAACATCCAGCTGCAGAAACAAGTGAGCAGGGAGCTTTTTAACGCCACACAGCGCTGCTTTACGTACATGACCATGCAGAAGTATGTGCACCTGTGCTCAGACTTCCTGTAGGTGTTTATAGTGTGATGAGTAGAAGATGAGCTGGTATCCAAATGGCCCAAAGACTTGTTGCTTTCTGACATATTTTTCCTGATTATATTTGACATGATTACAGTAATATTTATTTTTGTGCAATTTTTGAATGGAAGAACGAATGCAGCCAAATGCTGAACATGTATCGTAAGATATTCCAGTGTTCAGAAGTACTCTGGTCAAGTTTTTCAGACCTCGGCTTGTTAGTCAACATTAGGGAAAGCCAGGTGGTGCGTACTTTAACATTTTATCTATATACTCAACCAATGTCCCAACAATCAGCAGCCATATATTCCTCTAAGAAAATCTGTACATAGTCCTCAAAATAGCAGTGCAGGAAAGACAGACATGGAACTAGAAAATTTTTGAAAGAAGGATTAAAGAAAATCCCTCACACAAGAAAGACTCCTATCTGCATTAAAAAGCATGTATAAAATGTGAGACATGTTTAAGTATCAGTTGTTTAAGTACTTACTTTGGTTTACTTGTTGAAATAACACAACTGGCCATGCATTTTAGAACTGTCTAGGAAGTAGTCATACCAAATTAATCCTGCTTTAGATGTTTAGGTGTGTGTCGTCTTTAACTAGATGCCTCATTAATGCCTTTGAAATCAGGCCATCTTTTACTTGTTAAGGGTTTTACGGTAACTTAGGTTTCTATTAATCAGTTTTTCCCTCATTATAACGCTGTGCTGCTGCATTAACTGAGTTCGCTCATGTCAATTTACTTCCTGCAGATCGAGGAGGCCAACACTTTGCTTCAGGCTGAGCAGGAGGCAGTGGCGCGACTGAAGAAGAGTCAGGCAGAGGCACAGAAGAAACAAGCCCAGAGCCTCGAGGTCAGCCTCAGGGACGTGCAGGAAAAGTGCAGCCAGCTGGAAAACGGCAAGATGGAGCTGGAGAAGCAGCTGAGGGGGCTGCAGGCTGAGCTGGAGGAGGAGAAGAGAGACCGGAACCTCGGGACAGAAACTATTACTGACCTCCAGGGTGAGGCTTGGCTCTTCTGGTATTCGGGTATTACAATAGACAGATAAATTGTCTCAAATAGATTCATCTTTAATATTATAAGTAATGTATACGAAATAAAATATTGAATTTTAATAAACTCCACTGCCAGAACTGCCAGTAATCAGACTGATGGGCTTGTTAAAAACTACTGAAGTAAACATCTCCTGCATTTCGGAAAAAAGACGTTAAAGAACTTGGAGCCGGAGACTGAATAGAGTATTAGATGTGAATTGTTTTTTGGACCCAACCTTGGGAAATGTCAGATCGTTTGGTGGAAACATCTGCTCAAAACACTGTAATAGCCAAAAGCAAGAGCAGAGCCAGAACCTCACGGAGCTGCCGTTTGGAAACTGGAAGGGGCCGTGTGTCCGTGCAGGGAGGCCAGCCACTGAGGTCAGAGGGGATATATTGAAACAACAGTACTGCCTCACAATTAATTTCCTCACACTGGTCCAAATCCCCGTGTGGGTGGAGTCAGGGAGAAGAGAAATAAGCATGCAATGCTGTGGTGTTTTTTCTGCTTAAACCAAACATGGGCTGGACCATTATGATGCAATGTCTCAAACCGAATCATGCAGGTGCATTTATATTATCCTACATCATGTTTGTTTGAAGAACTGGATCAAATTTAGCCTTAATCTGGCAGCAAGAAAAAAACGTATGTCATCTTAAAATCCGTATGGTTATTTATTTTCAGTTTTTTAAATTTTTATTCCCATTCTTCACTCTCAGGATGCATCTCGGGGCTAGAGGAAGAGATGAAAGAGATGAAATCATCCCTTTCCAATGTCCGAACTGAGAAGAAGGACCTCCAGGAAAAGCTCAATGATCTTGAAAAGGTTGGTTGTCATTAGTGATTACTTTTAAACTGTGAAATTTGGGGATGGGGAGCGGATACGGTAAGAACTACCAGAAACCTAAAATAATTTGCTGATTGCAGGAAAAGAACAACCAAGAGATCGACCTTACTTTCAAGATCAAGTCACTCCATCAGAATTTGGAGCAGGAGGAGGAGGCAGAACACAAGGCCACCAAAGCCAAGCTTGCCGATAAAAACACCATCTACCAGTCCATCGAGGAGGCAAAGTCTGAGGCTTTGAAAGGTGAGCATGTGGGACAGGAAAAACAATTTGATAGAAGAATACTGTCAATCTAAAAGCAGCAGTTTAAAGTGTATCTCACCAAAACAATAATACTTGTCTGATTGCTAATCTCTGGTTCTTCATGCATGTCTTTTTGCTGTATTGAAACACCACAGACCTCTTTCATGTTGATTCCTTTTGTCCAGAGATGGAGAGCACCCTGCAGGAGGAGCGTAGCTCAAAGTTGCAGGTGGAGGCGAAGCTGCTGCAGCTGGAGAAGGACTGCTCCATGTTGGACTGTGACAACAAGCAAGCACAGCACAAGCTGGATGAGCTGCAGAAACAGAAGGACAGGCTTACTGAGGAGGTACATTTTACTCTTTTGTATAGAGGTCTATATATTTTGTAGATAAAGGTTTGTACCCAACAGTTTGTACATAAAATACATTTCGGAGTTTCGGAAGACTAAGAAGTCGCATAATTGTTTTTATGCTTGAAACAATCCTGCTCCCTATGTGGCAAACTAGCTAACAGACATTTATGTTTGCATGGTTCTGCAGGTGATGCACCTCACCTTACGTCTGGAGCAGGAGACTCACAAGCGGAGTTTGAGTCAGAGCGATCTGAAGATGCAGAACCAGCAGGTGTCTGTGCTCCGCTCCTCTGAGAAACAGCTCAAACAGGAGCTCAACCAACTGCTGGACCTGAAGCAGATCCTTGAGAAACAGAACCAAGAGCTGCGCAGGTCAGACTTATACGTCTCAAAACTAGCATTTTTTTAGCTGTCGCTACATTTTTTGGCTGCATTGGCTCTGGTGTTCAGATGGCTTTCAGCTGACAGATTTTTGGTGTTGTTTCAGGGAAAAACAAGAGGCCGATGGCCAGTGAGTTGAAAGAACTGAAGGACCAGCTGGAGGCAGAACAGTATTTCACAGTAACTATTTCTTTCCTTTTTTTGAGCACCTGTCAAATGGCAGTGACAGCCAAATATCTGAAAGTCAGCATGACTAACAGAAATGGTCAGCCTTGGGAATAATAACACAACGGTTCCTCAAAGTGGCTTTCCCTTTTAAACACAGCTCTTCTTAACTATCAGCAGTCGACCAAAGTAATGTGAAAGTGATTAAATCGTGTTGTTTTCATCAAAGACCCTGTACAAGACACAGATCCGAGAGCTGAAGGATGAGTGTGATGAAAGGAAAAAGCTGTACAAAGAAGGCACAGCAGCGACTGGCAGAATACCAGGAAGAGAGGTAACTGCAGCCATTCAGGTTTCACTCCCAGCAGCAGAACACAGTTGTCCCAAATGCAGGGCAAAAGAACGTGGAAAAATGTAATTCAAACAAGACATTGGCTTGACATGTCAATGTCATGGCAGAAGATGACTGTTGGAGTTACTGTGTTCAGCACAACTAAACAGCATTCATATTATCTGCATTTTCAAGAATGAAACAGGCTTTCTAGATTACTGTTATTTTCTCTCTGTGAATTCCTTTCACAGCCAAAAAGTAGAATAAAATATAACATTTAACACAATGAACACAGCAGAAGCAAATAATCAGTGGTCCCAGATGTGTTGAAGCCAAAGACAAACTAATTCAGTCCAACTCTCTTTAGGAAAATCCGTCAATGACAAAAAATGTCACTTATTTAATGTACGGTCAGGTTGCTGTTGGGGTTAGGGTTAAGGGTTAGGGTTAGGGTTGGGGGTTTGGGGTTAGGGGTTAGGGTTAGGGGTTAGGGTTGAGGGTTAGGGTTGGGGGTTATGGGTTAGGGTGGGGGTTAGGGTTAGGGTTTTTTTTTTTATTCCGTTTTTAATCTCCAATTCCGTGATTCCGTAATGGCGGATTCCATAGGGCCCTACCTCTGTGTCGATGAAACTTTGAGGCTCATCAAGTCAAGGGTTAGGGGTTAGGGTTAGGGAGAACGTTTTGAACCTTTAGCCCTGCCCTGGCACATGTCGGTTGAAGGCCAGCTCTTTGCTGATAAAGAGTCGATTTCCTTAGAAGTGGTGCAGTTTAGGTCCCAGCGAAGTCACAGCGCAGGTTTGAACCGTTGGAACCGTGGAGTCGTTTGAACCGTGTTTTTGTTTTCTCCAAGAGTCAGGAAACGGTGGAAGAAGCAGGTCTGCTGAACTCAGCCACTGCAGGTCAGCCTTGTTCTTTTATTTAATGGTTTTCTGAAATCAATTTGTTTAAATTGCCTCCATTTAACTTTTAAAAGTACAGACGGCTGAAAGAGATTCTTATCGCCATAATGACTGAAACGATTGGACCAATTCATTATGCAGAAGAGGATGCAAATGTTAAAACAGGGGGGCTGTTAGTGAGGCAGAGATGAGGAGATACAGAAGCTTAATATGGTGGTGACCTCCATGGTCCTGCTGGACCAGGAGAACTGCTGGGACCAGGACCAGATAGCTGCTGGGACCAGGAGACCTGCTAGGACCAGGACCAGGATAACTGCTGGGACCAGGAGAACTGCTGGGGCCAGGATAACTCTAGCGGCCAGGACCAAGATAAGTGCTGGGACCAGGAGACCTGCTAGGACCAGGACCAGGAGAACTGCTGGGACCAGGACCAGGATAAGTGCTAGGACCAGGATAAGTGCTGGGACGATGACCAGGATAAGTGCTGGGACCAGGATAACTGCTAGGTCCAGAATAACTGCTGGGACCAGGATCAGTGCTGGGTCCAGGATAACTGATGGGACCAGGATCAGTGCTGGGTCCAGGATCAGTGCTGGGACCAGGATCAGTGCTGGGTCCAGGATAACTGATGGGACCAGGATAAATGCTGGGACCAGGATCAGTGCTGGGTCCAGGATAAGTGCTGGGTCCAGGATAACTGCTGGGACCAGGATAACTGCTGGGTCCAGGATAACTGCTGGGACCAGGGGTGAATTCCAATTCCTCTCTTAACCCTCAATCTCAACCCTCGCCCTTAACCCTCAATTTTTGCCCTCAATCTTAACCCTCGAAAGTAAGTGTAAGGGCTATCTTGTGACTTAGAAATGGGACACCCCTCGAGTGTAGTGATGTCTTCAGACTGAAATGTATCAGAGCCCGTGTTGTCTCTGTATTCCCTAAAATGACACAGGGATAATATTGAAAAGAGCGCTGTATATTCTCCAAATAATATTAGCAAATAACACAAAAGAGGATACATTATTCAGTCCATCGTTGCTACCCAACAAGGTATACAAGTAACGTGAAGCCGACCGGGACCGCCAACGGGACCGTGTCCCCCCGCCGCCGGTCCCGGAACGGCGGACTGGGACCACCGACGAGTACAAATAACGTGAAGCCGACCGGGACTGCCGAAGGGACGGGACCCGCGGTCGGCGACTTCACGTTACTTGTACCCGGGATGGCAGACTGGGACCACCGACGGGACCGGGACCCTTGCCCGGGACCACCGGTCCGGCAGCAAACATCGTAAAGTAAAAAAATAAATGTTACCCAACAACGATGTTAATCCATGAAAAAAATCTCAAACAAAGACAATAAAATGGTTTTATAACATTTATATCTTTAAGATATACGAAGATACTTACGTTTGTAGCTAGCTTTTTTTGTCACCATCATTTTCAAAGATGTCTTGGCCTTCTGGATAGCCCTTACTTCCAAGGGTGGTGTCGAAAATTCTCAATTTTGAGGGCGATACAGCCCTCAAACTCGTCCCTCAACTTGACTTCCTAAGAATTGGGACAGCACTTGCCCTTAACGGGAGCGCGCATTTTTGAGACTGAGGGTTGAGATTGAGGGTTAAGGGAGGAATTGGAATTCACCCCAGGATCAGTGCTGGGACCAGGATCAGTGCGGGGTCCAGGATAAGTGCTGGGTCCAGGATAAGTGCTGGGTCCAGAATAAGTGCTGGGACCAGGATAACTGCTGGGTCCAGGATAAGTGCTCGGTCCAGGCCCGTTAGTGCTACAGTCCGTCCAACTGAGAGGAAGCAGTTTCACACTTTTCACATTTCTTTATAGCAGATCAGCCATCATGTGGGCGGTCCAGAGTGGCCTCCTTACTGATAAAAATCAGCCCTTGATGACTTGACCATCAGCAGGTGTTCAGACCCCTATAGGTGTTTTAACACAACGCCAAGACGGAAAGACATAAGCAATCGTTAGAGAAGCAAATGAAAAGTGCTCTAAAACTGTTTCCAAACTAACCAGAGTCCAGTGTTTTACAGTGAGAAAGATTTTTCACAAGTGGAAAACATTCACAACAGTTGTTAATGTTCCCAGGAAGGGACGCTGTAGCAAGGACTCCAGATCATCACCCCTCCAGGACTGGGCCTGACCGCCGGTTTGAGATGTCTCTGCTTCTGGACCAAAGTGGAGTTGTTTGGTCTTCATGTCCATGTTGGACCATTTCAGCAGACACACCTCAGACCTGCTGTCAAGCACGGTGGGGTAGGGGTGATGATTTGGACTCGTTCTCGACTCCAGGTCATTAGGGGCCCAGGTTTGAATCTGGACCTAACAAAACCAAGCTCCTCCTCTGGTTTCAGCTTCCATGTCGTACTTTTGATTTTGATGCAGTGTGGACATAAACACCAGGTAGAAGAAGGTCATGATGGAAGGAGCTGAGACATCTGTGTGTCGCTGTTTAAATTCCTCATGATGCAGCCTCCATGTTGGTGAAGGGTGGAAGGTGCAGAATTGAGAAACCAGCTGGACCACACTCACCTGAGTTGAGTTAGGGTTAGCTCTTACCTGGCTAAGTTGATCCTAATCTACCATGATCATTAATATCACTTTGGATTTATTCCCATCAAATCCAAACATCCTTATTTCAAGTGTCGCTACTAAAGTGACATCTGTAACGAGAACCAGCAGAACTCTGCTGGAATCAGAGGGGTCACCAGTGGGGTAACAGAGGGGTAACCAGTGGGATCATCAGAGGGGTCACCAGTGGGGTAACCAGAGGGGTCACCAGTGGGGTAACCAGAGGGGTCACCAAAGGGGTCACCACTACTATCCAGGGTCAGGGGTCATTTTTGAGGGTCGG
Organism: Hirundichthys speculiger; assembly: GCA_018398805.1. Taxonomy (NCBI): domain Eukaryota; kingdom Metazoa; phylum Chordata; class Actinopteri; order Beloniformes; family Exocoetidae; genus Hirundichthys; species Hirundichthys speculiger. The sequence continues at coordinate 76,432 of JAGFBZ010002303.1, read as the reverse complement.
TGCTCCATCCAAAAGAAAAAGGGGGCACTAATATAATATAATATAATCTAACAAGAGTTTTATGTCCTAAAATCACAATATTGTGACTTTTGGTTGTAAAAAGTTATCTTTTTTTAATAAAATCTCCAAATTTGCAGAATCACAACTTTCTTGACATCAAGTTGCAACTTTGTGTCATAGAAATCACAAATTTTACAAAATTACTTTTAATCATAAAATTGCAAATTTCTGTTGTAAAAATCACAGATTTTTGCTTAAAAACCATAAAACTTCTACACAACTGTTTAACCCAGACTTCCTGCTCTTGTTTCCCGTGTCTCGTCTTGGTCCAGTATCGCGGTTTTCCAGCCCCCGGCTGACCCCCCGGCTGAGCAGGAAGAGGGCGCTGTCCATTTCACCGCTGTCGGACGCCAGCATCGACCTGCAGACCATGATCCGCACCTCGCCCAACTCCCTGGTGGCTTACATCAACAACTCGCGGTCCAGCTCGGCCGCCAGCAGCTCGTACGGTCACCTGTCAGTCGGAGGAATCAGGTGAGTTCGTGGCAGTTGGTCTGACATCACAAGGATGGCTTTGATGAAGAGTTGCAGCTGTTACTTTGTCCTTTTCCCTTGTTGGTCAGGAGCACCTCAAAAGAAACATCTGGAATCCTGATCAGGAACATAAATCAGAGTGTCATCTGCATATAAGCTCACATTTGTATTAAAGAGTGGAAGCATCTACAGTCAAAAAAGCAGAGGTCCTCATCCAGGTTCTTGTGGTTCTCCTCAGTTAGTACACTCCATGTTTCCATGGTGACGATCACCTCTGAGTCTAGAGGTGTCTCCTCTGGACAGGGTTCCTCTAAGCTCCTTTTTCTTATCAGTATTTTAGTTTCATGAACAGCTGAATTATCTAGGTCAGGTTTCTGGGTTGGAAGTCTGGAATCAGAGGTTTTCCAGTTGAACCTTTTGACCAACAGTCCAAAAATTCAGACTTCTGAGTAGGAGTGGAACACGTGAAGGTCTTCATCTCTGGTTTCCTCGATGCCAGAGCTCCTTTCAAGTGTTTTGAGAAGGAATGAAGAAGAATCAGTGGATTAATGAAACCTTCTCCTCTCCTCTCCTCTCACAGTCCCACGTTCAGCTTACCGCATCCCATCAACCCCGTGGCCTACCACCAGTTTCTGTCCCACCAGAGAGGCTTCAACGCCGTCGGCCACGCCCCATCAATGATCCAGCCGTCGCCGTCCTCCTTCTCCGGCCGACAACACCCCCTCACGGCTTCGCTGATGTCGGCCCACAACAGCTCCAACTCGGAGACCAAACAGGTGAGACCTGCAGCCATAGCACCTTCACGCCGTGCTGATCGGACCTCCACAGAAATATACAGTTTCAGTTAGTTGTTGTTTTTTTAAAAACTTTTTTTAAATTTTATTTCAGTTAACGAAAATGTTTTTTCAATTCTAGTTTTCGTTATTTCGTTCGTTCTCGTTAACGGTAAAAACCTTGGACTGCATTCAGTCAACACAAATCGTCTCTTATCGATTGATTGATTGATTGATTGGTTGATGGCTCCTTAATCAAATCAAATCAAAACGGTATCGTGGCAGACCTTCGTGACATCAAACCATCAACATCAGGCCATCATCCAAATAATCGACGCTATCGTATCGTATCGTGATGAGACTTGTAAACCCAGGTGGAGTTCAGTGTTCAACAGCAAGTGGAAAACATTAAAGATGGCTGCCAGTCTTCCCAGAACAACCTACCCTCCACCACCGTGCCCGACGCCACCTCTGGATCTGTGTCCTGTGGACAGACGAGACCAGAGTGGACTCACATCCACTGTGAAGCACGGCGGCGGAGGGGTCATGATATGGGCTTGCAGCCGTTGCATGGGCCATGAGCTCCTCCTGCCACCGGAGCATCCCGGAGGTCAACGTGAGGTCGTCTGTCTGAGACTGGGTCATGTGACAGAACAATGATCCAGTCACAGCAGCAGATCTGGAATGTTCTCGTCCAGACCTGGACCCGACTGCAATAATGACCTGATAAAGTCATTTCCTGTAAGCTCAGTTGTAACAGGGTGTAAAAGCGTCTTTAATCTTCAAACACTTGATTCAAACGAGGCTGCGAACGTCTTCCTCCCAGCTCCAGCTGCCTCTGTAAACTGTTTTACTGTAAACTTCCTGCTGGATGCCATCGGGTCCGTCTCCGAGGCGCTCCAACAGCTCACCAGCGGGACCAGTGCACGTATCTGCAGCTCTCCAGAACCGGACCGGTTCTACTCCGCACTCACACAAATACTCCTGCAGCTTCACTCGCCCTGATCACAACCATATTTCCTCCTTGGGTCGCTGCCAGCAGAACCAGCGACCACGGCGGTAAATATGCTGAGTTGCAGAGCAGCGTCTGGGTGGGATCAGAAGACCACCCCCCCACCACCACCACCACCACCGTTGGACGGCCTCCAGCAAACTCGCATATCTTCGCTCCGTCTCTATTAGAGCCCTAACGGTCCTTCAGAGCCATTCAGAATCAAAGCGCCCCCTCCACAGCCTATACTGAGGGTAATAACTCTTCTTCTTTCATATTTCTTTGCGGTTTTTGGCGCAACGAATCAGTCTGAAGTGTTTAGTCTCGGCGGCGGTCCTCGTCTGGTTTACAGGCTGCGGTTCCTGGCGCTGACGGCGCGCTTCATATCTGATGTGCAGAATCAACGTACGGTACGTTCTTGTACCGGTTGTGTTGGTGTCCGTTATGGCTCCTGGTGGTGTCAGTGTGTTGACTCTGTGAATATTTGATCCAAGGACCCACACCGCCACCTAGCGCTTGGCTGTGGAACTACACAGAGATGCAAACAACAACTTCCAAACACTAACAGCAGCAGCATTTGTTCTAAATGCAGACCATGTAGGAGCATAAATCAGTTTCAGGCGGAGGACAGGGACTAGGAACGGGACTAGAAAAGGGACTAGGAACGGGACTAGGAACGGGACTAGAAAAGGGACTAGGAATGGGACTAGGAACGGGACTATAAAAGGGACTAGGAATGGGACTAGGAACGGGACTAAGAATGGGACTAGGAACGGGACTAGCAATGGGACTAGGAACGGAACGGGACTGGGAACGGGACTAGGAACGGGACTAGCAATGGTACTAGGAAAGGAACTAGGAACAGGACTAGGAGTGGGACTAGGAACGGGACTAAGAACGGGACTAGCTACGGGACTAGGAGCGGGACTAGGAAGGGGACTAGGAACAGGACTAAGAACGGGACTGGGAACGGGACTAGGAACGGGACTAGGAATGGGACTAAGAACGGGACTAGGAACGGGACAAGGAGCGGGACTAAGAACGGGACTGGGAACGGGACTAGGAACGGGACTAGGAACGAGACTAGCAACGGGACTAGGAACAAAACTAGCAACGGGACTAGGAACGAGACTGGGAACGGGACTAGGAACGGGACTAGTCCCGCGTAGCTGACAGATTTGGTCCCAGTCGGGACCACTTCTGGCTCAGTTATGGCACTGGTGAGCGTGAGATGAGAGTCATGAACCCAGGCCAGAGTTCTGGTGTGTTTGTGCTGGATGAGTCAGATGTGGTCCAACGTTCATAAGCTAGTTTTGACATGGGTCCCTGCCGGTGTCGGTTTAAAAGATGAAGATAAAGACTTGGGTCTTCTCTGCTTGCTGACTTGAGACAGATCACCTGGGGTCAACCCTGTCAACACCTGCTGAATATGGAGTTCAACAGTCCACTTGTGAGTCCTTCAACCCTTCTTTTGTTTTTCAGAACACCAGTGGTGATCCAGCGGTGAGCAGCACCGTCAATCCACTGACAACGAAGAAGTCGAAGGTTAAGAAGGAAGCAGAAGGTCCTCTGCCCATTTCACCATCCTCTCAGGCAAGAAGAAGATAGTGGACTAGAATTATCATAGATACCAAACGAAAAGCTGCAGCTGTTAGAAGCATCCTATCTAGCAACACCGCCTCTGACCACATGAGGGCAGCACTGTGGAAAAACACAAGAAAATGCTCCTCTAGTGGTGTTACAAAATGTGCTGGATCTTGTCAGTGATCTCGATGCCTCGATGTCAGAAGTGGTATTACAGTAGAAAGTGGCTTTAAATAGGTGGACTCCAGGTGGTGCTCGAGCTCCTCCCCCTTTTTGCAGAACACAGTTCAGCAGCTGTTTCACCATCAAAAGCAGCATTTTGATGTCAAAAACTACAATTTTACAACAAAAAGTTTAGATTTTTTTTTATCTATTCTCTCTGTTGATCACAATTAAATGTCAAAAATGTGATCAGACGTCATGATCAAAGTCATGATTCTGTGAGATTTGAGATTTTTTTTAATGGAAAAAAATCTTTTTACGACAAAATTACAGAATTGGAAAATTCACAATTTTACTACAAAAACCTTGTGATTTTATTTTTTGTCATAAAGTCACGATTTGATATCAAAAAGTTGCAACTTTGCAAGAACAGAATGTTGCAGTTTTTAGAAAAGTTGCTGTTTTTGATCAAAAATCTTGAAGTTTTAATTTAAAAAAAAATGGAAATTTTGTGCATTTTTGACAAAAAGTCACACAATTTGATGTCAAAAGTCAAATACATTTACTCTTTCACAAGAAAAAGTTTATGATTAAAAAGTTGTGAAGTTAAGTTTAAAAAGTCACAATTTTCCAAACCAATATTGGAGTTTTTTTTATGAGAATGTGTAATTTTACAAAAGTTGCAATTTTCCAACTAAAAGTTTAGAATTTTTGTCAAAAAAAAACTCAGTTTTTGGAAATTCTGTGATTTTATGTGAAAATGCTTGGATTTTGTAAAATCTGAGATTTTAAAACAAAGATTTGTGATCTTACATCTTAAAGTTTTAAATTGCGATCAAGAAGGTGTAATTTTGTGACAAAGCTGAGAGCTTCCTGCTTCTCTTGGTTTGAGCAAAAACATCAGTGGACGACGGCGTCCAGGTACCAGGATAATTGTTGGATGGATTTCTGCTCACTAATGGATCCAGCTGAACCCTAACCAACCCAGTTTGGTTCTGACAGACGACCCTCTCGTCTTTTCTGCAGGACCATGGTGGCGGCATCTTGGACCTGAGCGAGGATCTGGACAAAGACGAGTGCAAACAGGAACCTGAGGCCGTTTACGAGACCAACTGTCACTGGGAGGGCTGTTCCAAGGAGTACGACACCCAGGACCAGCTGGTTCATGTGAGGACCCCTGTTAGCATGGCTAACAAGTCTCTGATTTCATTCACAGTGATCCCTTATTTTTCGCGGTTAATGGAGAACCGGTGCCCCCCCCCCCCCGCGAAAATCAAAATCCACGATCTGGAGCCAGAGCCCCCCGAGCCTAAATAATGTGTTTAAAATATGTTTAAAAACTGCAAAAAAGTAGCTAAACAGGACAAAGGCTCAACTGTGGTCTTTCTGTTACTGTACCTTCACAGCCTCTGGTCTCTGAACTGTAGTAAAGAAACAGCTGGCATTGTGTTATTTTTGGCTCGTAATTAGCGGCTAACACGCTAACAACAACAAAAGAAAAAGTCCGGTTTTCTCTGCATGGAACGAGAACTTTATTCTGGCACTGCAGGAACTTGTAACATCACACAGGTTGTATTGTTGGGCTCCTGTCGGTTAACAGAGAATGTAAATCTATACATGCTGGGCTGCTGTTGATGCTCACTACATCATGCTCATCTAACCCTGTTTTCATTCTGCCGTCCCACGACACACACACACTACATTACCCACAAGGCCACACCATTACCCATAAGGCCACCTTCTTAAAGGGGCCAGGCTGGCTCACAACATTTCTTCACTGTGAGAGAACGCGCACAACATCCTGTGATGTTTCTGCGATTTTTTTCTTGATTTTTTTTTATATTACTGTATTTTCCGGACTATAAGCGGCTACTTTTGTCCCACGCTTTAAACCATGAGGCTTATACAGAGATGCGGCTTTTCTATGAATTTTTCTTCAGCCATCAGAGGGCACTCTAGCAGGAAGTGCAAAAACCAAAAAACAAACCAAGTAGTTAAAGGCTATTCTGTTTTTGTTCAGTAGCCTATGTTGGCTATGCTACTCTACATTCATTTCATGAGCATCAATATCTATTATTATTGGACAAACTGATTAATCCAGGTGTGTCTGACCATTGTAGCTACTCAGACACACCTGGATTAATCAGTTTGTCCAGTCAGTTTGTTGGTTCCTAAGCGGATTTCAGGGTTCTGAGCGGACCCGCCGCAGAGGTAAGGTTTTAATCGTGGATGCGGACCGCACGGAGCGTGGAGCCATGTACGGTATATATTTCTAAAAAATCCATGAATAACTAAAACCGCGGAACTTAAAACGTGAATTGGCAATGGATCACTATATTATCATTATGGTTACAAAGAACTGATGAATGGTACAGAGGTATAAAATGTATAAATGATGTATATCATCTCTGGTTTCACCAACATCGTCTCTGGTTTCACCATCGTCTCTGGTTTCACCAACATCGTCTCTGGTTTCACCAACATTGTCTCTGGTTTCACCGTCGTTGTCTCTGGTTTCACTATCACCTCTGGTTTCACCAACATCGTCTCTGGTTTCACCGTCATTGTCTCTGGTTTCACCAACATCGTCTCTGGTTTCACCAACATCGTCTCTGGTTTCACCATCGTCTCTGGTTTCACAATCTTTGTCTCTGGTTTCACCATCGTCTCTGGTTTCACCAACATCGTCTCTAGTTTCACCAACATCGTCTCTGGTTTCACCGTCATCGTCTCTGGTTTCACCAACATCACCTCTAGTTTCATCTTCGTTGTCTCTGGTTTCACCATCGTCTCTGGTTTCACCAACATTGTCTCTGGTTTCACCGTCGTTGTCTCTGGTTTCACTATCACCTCTGGTTTCACCAACATCGTCTCTGGTTTTACCAACATCGTCTCTGGTTTCACCGTCATCGTCTCTGGTTTCACCAACATCACCTCTAGTTTCATCTTCGTTGTCTCTGGTTTCACCATCGTCTCTGGTTTCACCAACATTGTCTCTGGTTTCACCGTCGTCTCGGTTTTCACTATCACCTCTGGTTTCACCAACATCGTCTCTGGTTTCACCGTCATTGTCTCTGGTTTCACCAACATCGTCTCTGGTTTCACCAACATCGTCTCTGGTTTCACCATCGTCTCTGGTTTCACAATCTTTGTCTCTGGTTTCACCATCGTTGTCTTTGGTTTCACCATCGTCTCTGGTTTCACCAACATCCTCTCTGGTTTCACCATCGTCTCTGGTTTCACCAACATCGTCTCTGGTTTCACCAACATTGTCTCTGGTTTCACCATCGTCTCTGGTTTCACCGTCATCGTCTCTGGTTTCACCAACATCGTCTCTGGTTTTACCAACATCGTCTCTAGTTTCACCGTCATTGTCTCTGATTTCACCAACATCGTCTCTGGTTTCACCATCGTTGTCTCTGGTTTCACCAACATCGTCTCTGGTTTCACCGTCATCGTCTCTGGTTTCACCATCATCTCTGGTTTCAGCAGCATCGTCTCTGGTTTCACCGTCATTGTCTCTGGTTTCACCATCGTCTCTAGTTTCACCATTGTCTCTGGTTTCACCGTCATCGTCTCTGGTTTCACCAACATTGCCTCTAGTTTCATCGTCGTTGTCTCTGGTTTCACCATCGTCTCTGGTTTCACCAACATCGTCTCTGGTTTCACCGTCATCGTCTCTGGTTTCACCAACATCGTCTCTAGTTTCACCAACATCGTCTCTGGTTTCACCAACATTGTCTCTGGTTTCACCAACATCGTCTCTGGTTTCACCATCGTTGTCTCTGGTTTCACCAACATCGTCTCTGGTTTCACCGTAATCGTCTCTGGTTTCACCATCGTCTCTGGTTTCACCAGCATCGTCTCTGGTTTCACCGTCATCGTCTCTGGTTTCACCATCGTCTCTAGTTTCACCATTGTCTCTGGTTTCACCGTCATCGTCTCTGGTTTCACCAACATTGCCTCTAGTTTCATTGTCGTTGTCTCTGGTTTCACCATCGCCTCTGGTTTCACCAACATCGTCTCTGGTTTCACTGTCATTGTCTCTGGTTTCACTATCGTCTCTGGTTTCACCAACATCATCTCTGGTTTCACAACATCGTCTCTGGTTTCATCACCGTCATTGTCTCTGATTTCACTATCGTCTCTGGTTTCACCAACATCGTCTCTGGTTTCACCAACATCGTCTCTGGTTTCACCATCGTTGTCTCTGGTTTCACCATCGTTGTCCCTGGTTTCACCATCGTCTCTGGTTTCACCAACATCGTCTCTGGTTTCACCACCATCGTCTCTGGTTTCACCAACATCGTCTCTGGTTTCACCAACATTGTGTCTGGTTTCACCATCGTCTCTGGTTTCACCGTCATCGTCTCTGGTTTCACCCATGGTTTCATCGTCATCGTCTCTGGTTTCACCACCATCGTCTCTGGTTTCACCGTCGTTGTCTCTGGTTTCACCATCGTCTCTGGTTTCACCAACATCTGGTTTTCACCTCGTCTCTGGTTTCACCAACATTGTCTCTGGTTTCACCGTCGTCTCTGGTTTCACCGTCGTCTCTGGTTTCACCGTCGTCATCTCTGGTTTCTCCAACATCGTCTCTGGTTTCACCAACATCGTCTCTGGCTTCACCAACATCGTCTCTGGTTTCACCATCATTGTCCCTGGTTTCACCATCGTCTCTGGTTTCACCAACATCGTCTCTGGTTTCACCAACATCGTCTCTGGTTTCACCGTCATCGTCTCTGGTTTCACCATCGTCTCTGGTTTCACCAACATCGTCTCTGGTTTAACCAACATCGTCTCTGGTTTCACCAACATCGTCTCTGGTTTCACCAACATCGTCTCTGGTTTCACCATCATCTCTGGTTTCACCAACATCGTCTCTGGTTTCACCGTCATCGTCTCTAGTTTCACCATCGTCTCTGGTGTCACCGTCATCGTCTCTGGTTTCACCAACATCGCCTCTAGTTTCATCATCGTTGTCTCTGGTTTCACCATCGTTGTCCCTGGTTTCACCATCGTCTCTGGTTTCACCAACATCGTCTCTGGTTTCACCATCGTCTCTGGTTTCATCTCTGGTTTCACCAACATCGTCTCTGGTTTCACCAACATTGTCTCTGGTTTCACCAACATCATCTCTGGTTTCACCAACATTGTCTCTGGTTTCACCATCGTCTCTGGTTTCACCAACATCGTCTCTGGTTTCACCAACATCGTCTCTGGTTTCACCACATCGTCTCTGGTTTTCACCATCGTCTCTGGTTTCACCTCATCGTCTCTGTTTCATCATCACACATCGTCTCTGGTTTCACTCTGGTTTTCATCGTCTCTGGTTTCAACATCGTCTCTGGTTTCACCATCGTCTCTGGTTTCACCAACATCGTCTCTGGTTTCACCACTTCGTCTCTGGTTTCACCTCGTCGTTTCACATCGTCTCTGGTTTCACCAACATCGTCTCTGGTTTCACCGTCATTGTCTCTGGTTCACCATCGTCTCTGGTTTCTCCAACATCGTCTCTCACCAACTCGTCTCTGGTTTCACCAACATCGTCTCTGGTTTCACCATCACATCGTCTCTGGTTTCACCTGGTTTCATCATGTCTCTGGTTTCACCATCGTCTCTGGTTTCACCACACATCGTCTCTGGTTTTCACCAACATCGTCTCTGGTTTCACCAACATCGTCTCTGGTTTCACCATCGTCTCTGGTTCACCATCGTCTCTGGTTTCACCAACATCTGGTTTCAACATCGTCTCTGTTTCACCATCGTCTCTTTCACCATCATCTCTGGTGTCACCGTCATCGTCTCTGGTTTCACCAACATCGCCTCTAGTTTTCATCATCGTTGTCTCTGGTTTCACCATCATCTCTGGTTTTACCAACATCATCATCTCTGTTTTGACCAACATCGCCTCTAGTTTCATCATCGTTGTCTCTGGTTTCACCATCATCTCTGGTTTTTCACCAACATCGTCTCTGTTTTGACCAACATTGCATCTAGTTTCATTTCATCGTCGTTGTCTCTGGTTTCACCATCATTGTCTCTGGTTTCACCATCGTCTCTGGTTTCACCAACATCGTCTCTGGTTTCACCGTCATTGTCTCTGGTTTCACCATCGTCTCTGGTTTCACCAACATCGTCTCTGGTTTCACCATCGTCTCTGGTTTCACCAACATCGTCTCTGGTTTCACCAACATTGTCTCTGGTTTCACCGTCGTCTCTGGTTTCACCGTCGTCTCTGGTTTTACCGTCATCGTCTCTGGTTTCACCAACATCGTCTCTGATTTCATCTTCGTTGTCTCTGGTTTCACCATCGTCTCTGGTTTCACCAACATTGTCTCTGGTTTCACCGTCGTTGTCTCTGGTTTCACTATCACCTCTGGTTTCACCAACATCGTCTCTGGTTTCACCGTCATTGTCTCTGGTTTCACCAACATCGTCTCTGGTTTAACCAACATCGTCTCTGGTTTCACCATCGTCTCTGGTTTCACAATCTTTGTCTCTGGTTTCACCATCGTCTCTGGTTTCACCAACATTGTCTCTGGTTTCACCATCTTCTCTGGTTTCACCGTCATCGTCTCTGGTTTCACCAACATCATCTCTGGTTTCACCAACATCGTCTCTGGTTTCACCGTCATTGTCTCTGATTTCACCAACATCGTCTCTGGTTTCACCATCGTTGTCTCTGGTTTCACCAACATCGTCTCTGGTTTCACCGTCATCGTCTCTGGTTTCACCATCGTCTCTGATTTCACCAGCATCGTCTCTGGTTTCACCGTCATCGTCTCTGGTTTCACCATCGTCTCTAGTTTCACCATTGTCTCTGGTTTCACCGTCATCGTCTCTGGTTTCACCAACATCGCCTCTAGTTTAATCGTCGTTGTCTCTGGTTTCACCATCGTCTCTGGTTTCACCGTCATCGTCTCTGGTTTCACCAACATCGTCTCTGGTTTCACCAACATTGTCTCTGGTTTCACCAACATCATCTCTGGTTTCACCAACATTGTCTCTGGTTTCACCATCGTCTCTGGTTTCACCAACATTGTCTCTGGTTTCACCAACATCGTCTCTGGTTTCACCAACATTGTGTCTGGTTTCACCATCGTCTCTGGTTTCACCGTCATCGTCTCTGGTTTCACCAACATCGTCTCTGGTTTCACCGTTGTTGTCTCTGGTTTCACCATCGTCTCTGGTTTCACCAACATCGTCTCTGGTTTCACCATCGTCTCTGGTTTCACCAACATTGTCTCTGGTTTCACCGTCGTCTCTGGTTTTCACTGGTTTCACCGTCGTCGTCTCTGGTTTCACCAACATCGTCTCTGGTTTCACCGTCATTGTCTCTGGTTTCACCGTCTCTGTTTTCACCTCTGGTTTCACCATCGTCTCTGGTTTCTCCAACATCGTCTCTGGTTTCACCAACATCGTCTCTGGCTTCACCAACAATCTCTGGTTTCACCATCATTGTCCCTGGTTTCACCATCGTCTCTGGTTTCACCAACATTGTCTCTGCTTTCACCAACATCGTCTCTGGTTTCACCGTCATCGTCTCTGGTTTCACCATCGTCACTGGTTTCACCATCGTCTCTGGTTTCACCAACATCGTCTCTGGTTTAACCAACATCGTCTCTGGTTTCACCAAGATCGTCTCTGGTTTCACCATCATCTCTGGTGTCACCGTCATCGTCTCTGGTTTCACCAACATCGCCTCTAGTTTCATCATCGTTGTCTCTGGTTTCACCATCATCTCTGGTTTTACCAACATCATCTCTGTTTTGACCAACATCGCCTCTAGTTTCATCATCGTTGTCTCTGGTTTCACCATCATCTCTGGTTTCACCAACATCGTCTCTGTTTTGACCAACATTGCATCTAGTTTCATCGTCGTTGTCTCTGGTTTCACCATCATTGTCTCTGGTTTCACCATCGTCTCTGGTTTCACCAACATCGTCTCTGGTTTCACCGTCATTGTCTCTGGTTTCACCATCGTCTCTGGTTTCACCAACATCGTCTCTGGTTTCACCAACATTGTCTCTGGTTTCACCGTCGTCTCTGGTTTCACCGTCGTCTCTGGTTTTACCGTCATCGTCTCTGGTTTCACCAACATCGTCTCTGATTTCATCTTCGTTGTCTCTGGTTTCACCATCGTCTCTGGTTTCACCAACATTGTCTCTGGTTTCACCGTCGTTGTCTCTGGTTTCACTATCACCTCTGGTTTCACCAACATCGTCTCTGGTTTCACCGTCATTGTCTCTGGTTTCACCAACATCGTCTCTGGTTTCACCAACATCGTCTCTGGTTTCACCATCGTCTCTGGTTTCACAATCTTTGTCTCTGGTTTCACCATCGTCTCTGGTTTCACCAACATTGTCTCTGGTTTCACCATCTTCTCTGGTTTCACCGTCATCGTCTCTGGTTTCACCAACATCATCTCTGGTTTCACCAACATCGTCTCTGGTTTCACCGTCATTGTCTCTGATTTCACCAACATCGTCTCTGGTTTCACCATCGTTGTCTCTGGTTTCACCAACATCGTCTCTGGTTTTCACGTCATCGTCTCTGGTTTCACCATCGTCTCTGATTTCACCAGCATCGTCTCTGGTTTCACCGTCATCGTCTCTGGTTTCACCATCGTCTCTAGTTTCACCATTGTCTCTGGTTTCACCGTCATCGTCTCTGGTTTCACCAACATCGCCTCTAGTTTAATCGTCGTTGTCTCTGGTTTCACCATCGTCTCTGGTTTCACCGTCATCGTCTCTGGTTTCACCAACATCGTCTCTGGTTTCACCAACATCGTCTCCGGTTTCACCAACATTGTCTCTGGTTTCACCAACCTCGTCTCTGGTTTCACCATCGTTGTCTCTGGTTTCACCAACATCGTCTCTGGTTTCACCGTCATCGTCTCTGGTTTCACCATCGTCTCTGGTTTCACCAGCATCGTCTCTGGTTTCACCGTCATCGTCTCTGGTTTCACCATCGTCTTTAGTTTCACCATTGTCTCTGGTTTCACCGTAATCGTCTCTGGTTTCACCAACATCGCCTCTAGTTTCATCGTCGTTGTCTCTGGTTTCACCATCGTCTCTGGTTTCACCAACATCGTCTTTGGTTTCACTGTCGTTGTCTCTGGTTTCACTATAGTCTCTGGTTTCAACAAAATCATCTCTGGTTTCACCAACATCGTCTCTGGTTTCACCGTCATTGTCTCTGATTTCACTATCGTCTCTGGTTTCACCAACATTGTCTCTGGTTTCACCATTATCGTCTCTGGTTTCACCAACATCGTCTCTGGTTTCACCATCGTTGTCTCTGGTTTCAGCATCGTTGTCCCTGGTTTCACCATCGTCTCTGGTTTCACCAACATCGTCTCTGGTTTCACCAACATCGTCTCTGGTTTCACCATCGTCTCTGGTTTCACCAATATCGTCTCTGGTTTCACCATCGTTGTCTCTGGTTTCACCAACATCGTCTCTAGTTTCACCATTGTCTCTGGTTTCACCAACATTGTCTCTGGTTTCACCAACCTCGTCTCTGGTTTCACCATCGTTGTCTCTGGTTTCACCAACATCGTCTCTGGTTTCACCGTCATCGTCTCTGGTTTCACCATCGTCTCTGGTTTCACCAGCATCGTCTCTGGTTTCACCGTCATCGTCTCTGGTTTCACCATCGTCTTTAGTTTCACCATTGTCTCTGGTTTAAACCGTCATCGTCTCTGGTTTCACCAACATCGCCTCTAGTTTCATCGTCGTTGTCTCTGGTTTCACCATCGTCTCTGGTTTCACCAACATCGTCTTTGGTTTCACTGTCGTTGTCTCTGGTTTCACTATCGTCTCTGGTTTCAACAAAATCATCTCTGGTTTCACCAACATCGTCTCTGGTTTCACCGTCATTGTCTCTGATTTCACTATCGTCTCTGGTTTCACCAACATTGTCTCTGGTTTCACCAACATCGTCTCTGGTTTCACCAACATCGTCTCTGATTTCATCTTCGCCGTCTCTGGTTTCACCATCGTCTCTGGTTTCACCAACATTGTCTCTGGTTTCACCGTCGTTGTCTCTGTTTTCACTATCACCTCTGGTTTCACCAACATCGTCTCTGGTTTCACCGTCATTGTCTCTGGTTTCACCAACATCGTCTCTGGTTTCACCAACATCGTCTCCGGTTTCACCAACATTGTCTGTGGTTTCACCAACCTCATCTCTGGTTTCACCATCGTTGTCTCTGGTTTCACCAACATCGTCTCTGGTTTCACCGTCATCGTCTCTGGTTTCACCATCGTCTCTGGTTTCACCAGCATCGTCTCTGGTTTCACCGTCATCGTCTCTGGTTTCACCATCGTCTTTAGTTTCACCATTGTCTCTGGTTTCACCGTAATCGTCTCTGGTTTCACCAACATCGCCTCTAGTTTCATCGTCGTTGTCTCTGGTTTCACCATCGTCTCTGGTTTCACCAACATCGTCTTTGGTTTCACTGTCGTTGTCTCTGGTTTCACTATAGTCTCTGGTTTCAACAAAATCATCTCTGGTTTCACCAACATCGTCTCTGGTTTCACCGTCATTGTCTCTGATTTCACTATCGTCTCTGGTTTCACCAACATTGTCTCTGGTTTCACCATTATCGTCTCTGGTTTCACCAACATCGTCTCTGGTTTCACCATCGTTGTCTCTGGTTTCAGCATCGTTGTCCCTGGTTTCACCATCGTCTCTGGTTTCACCAACATCGTCTCTGGTTTCACCATCGTCTCTGGTTTCACCAATATCGTCTCTGGTTTCACCATCGTTGTCTCTGGTTTCACCAACATCGTCTCTAGTTTCACCATTGTCTCTGGTTTCACCAACATTGTCTCTGGTTTCACCAACCTCGTCTCTGGTTTCACCATCGTTTTCTCTGGTTTCACCAACATCGTCTCTGGTTTCACCGTCATCGTCTCTGGTTTCACCATCGTCTCTGGTTTCACCAGCATCGTCTCTGGTTTCACCATCATCGTCTCTGGTTTCACCATCGTCTTTAGTTTCACCATTGTCTGTGGTTTCACCGTCATCGTCTCTGGTTTCACTATCGTCTCTGGTTTCAACAAAATCATCTCTGGTTTCACCAACATCGTCTCTGGTTTCACCGTCATTGTCTCTGATTTCACTATCGTCTCTGGTTTCACCAACATTGTCTCTGGTTTCACCAACATCGTCTCTGGTTTCACCAACATCGTCTCTGATTTCATCTTCGCTGTCTCTGGTTTCACCATCGTCTCTGGTTTCACCAACATTGTCTCTGGTTTCACCGTCGTTGTCTCTGTTTTCACTATCACCTCTGGTTTCACCAACATTGTCTCTGGTTTCACCGTCATTGTCTCTGGTTTCACCAACATCGTCTCTGGTTTCACCAACACCGTCTCTGGTTTCACCATCGTCTCTGGTTTCACAATCTTTGTCTCTGGTTTCACCATCGTCTCTGGTTTCACCGTCATCGTCTCTGGTTTCACCAACATCGTCTCTGGTTTCACCATCGTTCTCTGGTTTCACCATCGTCTCTGGTTTCACCAACATCGTCTCTGGTTTCACCATCATCGTCTTTGGTTTCACCATCGTCTCTGGTTTCACCAGCATCGTCTCTGGTTTCACCGTCATCGTCTCTGGTTTCACCATCGTCTCTAGTTTCACCATTGTCTCTGGTTTCACCGTCATCGTCTCTGGTTTCACCAACATCGCCTCTGGTTTCACCGTCATCGTCTCTGGTTTCACCATCGTCTCTGGTTTCACCAACATCGTCTCTGGTTTCACCAACATTGTCTCTGGTTTCACCGTCGTCTCTGGTTTCACCGTCGTCTCTGGTTTCACCGTCGTCTCTGGTTTTACCGTCATCGTCTCTGGTTTCACCAACATCGTCTCTGATTTCATCTTCGTTGTCTCTGGTTTCACCATCGTCTCTGGTTTCACCAACATTGTCTCTGGTTTCACCGTCATTGTCTCTGGTTTCACTATCACCTCTGGTTTCACCAACATCGTCTCTGGTTTCACCGTCATTGTCTCTGGTTTCACCAACATCGTCTCTGGTTTCACCAACATCGTCTCTGGTTTCACCATCGTCTCTGGTTTCACAATCTTTTTCTCTGGTTTCACCATCGTCTCTGGTTTCACCGTCGTTGTCTCTGGTTTCACCATCGTCTCTGGTTTCACCATCATCTCTGGTTTCACCAACATCGTCTCTGGTTTCACCATCGTCTCTGGTTTCACCAACATCGTCTCTGGTTTCACCAACATTGTCTCTGGTTTCACCAACATCGTCTCTGGTTTCACCGTCATTGTCTCTAGTTTCACCAACATCGTCTCTGGTTTCACCGTCCTTGTCTCTGGTTTCACCATCGTCTCTGGTTTCACCAACATCGTCTCTGGCTTCACCAATACTGTCTCTGGTTATACCATCATTGTCTCTGGTTTCACCATCGTCTCTGGTTTTCACCAACATCGTCTCTGGTTTAACCAACATCGTCTCTAGTTTCACCATCGTCTCTGGTTTCACCAACATCGTCTCTGGTTTCACCGTCATCGTCTCTAGTTTCACCATCGTCTCTGGTGTCACCAACATCGTCTCTGGTTTCACCAACCTCGCCTCTAGTTTCATCATCGTTGTCTCTGGTTTTCACCATCGTTGTCCCTGGTTTCACCATCGTCTCTGGTTTCACCAACATCGTCTCTGGTTTCACCATCATCTCTGGTTTCACCAATATCGTCTCTGGTTTCACCAACATTGTCTCTGGTTTCACCATCGTCTCTGGTTTCACCGTCATCGTCTCTGGTTTCACCAACATCGTCTCTGGTTTCACCGTCGTTGTCTCTGGTTTCACCATCGTCTCTGGTTTCACCAACATCGTCTCTGGTTTCACCAACATCGTCTCTGGTTTCACCATCGTCTCTGGTTTCACCAACATTGTCTCTGGTTTCACCGTCGTCTCTGGTTTCATCGTCGTCTCTGGTTTCACCGTCGTCGTCTCTGGTTTCACCAACATCGTCTCTGGTTTCAATGTCATTGTCTCTGGTTTCACCATCGTCTCTGGTTTCTCTAACATCGTCTCTGGTTTCACCAACATTGTCTCTGGCTTCACCAACATCGTCTCTGGTTTCACCATCATCGTCTCTGGTTTTCACCATCGTCTCTGGTTTCACCAACATCGTCTCTGTTTCACACCACATCGTCTCTGGTTTCACTGTCTCATCGTCTCTGGTTTCACCCATCGTCTCTGGTTTCACCATCGTCTCTGGTTTCACCAACATCGTCTCTGGTTTTAACAACATCGTCTCTGGTTTCACCAACAAACATCTCTCGTCTCTGGTTTCACCCATCGTCTCTGGTTTCACCAACATCGTCTCTGGTTTTCATCGTCTCTTTTCACCATCGTCTCTGGTGTCACCGTCATCGTCTCTGGTTTCACCAACATCGCCTCTAGTTTCATCATCGTTGTCTCTGGTTTCACCATCATCTCTGGTTTCACCAACATCGTCTCTTTTTTGACCAACATCGCCTCTAGTTTCATCATCGTTGTCTCTGGTTTCACCATCATCTCTGGTTTCACCAACATCGTCTCTGGTTTCACCAACATCGTCTCTGGTTTCACCATCGTCTCTGGTTTCACCCTCGTCTCTGGTTTCACCATCGTCGTCTCTGGTTTCACCAACATCGTCTCTGGTTTCACCATCGTCTCTGGTTTCACCAACATCGTCTCTGGTTTCACCATCGTCTCTGGTTTCACCAACATCGTCTCTGGTTTCACCAACTCTTGTCTCTGGTTTTCGTCTCTGGTTTCACCTCGTCTCTGGTTTCACCGTCTCGTCGTCTCTCTGGTTTTACCGTCATCGTCTCTGGTTTCACCAACATCGTCTCTGATTTCATCTTCGCTGTCTCTGGTTTCACCATCGTCTCTGGTTTCACCAACATTGTCTCTGGTTTCACCGTCGTTGTCTCTGTTTTCACTATCACCTCTGGTTTCACCAACATCGTCTTTGGTTTCACCCTCATTGTCTCTGGTTTCACCAACATCGTCTCTGGTTTCACCAACATCGTCTCTGGTTTCACCATCGTCTCTGGTTTCACAATCTTTGTCTCTGGTTTCACCATCGTCTCTGGTTTCACCAACATTGTCTCTGGTTTCACCATCGTCTCTGGTTTCACCGTCATCGTCTCTGGTTTCACCAACATCGTCTCTGGTTTCACCATCGTTGTCTCTGGTTTCACCAACATCGTCTCTGGTTTCACCATCATCGTCTTTGGTTTCACCATCGTCTCTGGTTTCACCAGCATCATCTCTGGTTTCACCGTCATCGTCTCTGGTTTCACCATCGTCTCTAGTTTCACCATTGTCTCTGGTTTCACCGTCATCGTCTCTGGTTTCACCAACATCGCCTCTGGTTTCACCGTCATCGTCTTTGGTTTCACCATCGTCTCTGGTTTCACCAACATCGTCTCTGGTTTCACCAACATTGTCTCTGGTTTCACCGTCGTCTCTGGTTTCACCGCCGTCTCTGGTTTCACCGTCGTCTCTGGTTTTACCGTCATCGTCTCTGGTTTCACCAACATCGTCTCTGATTTCATCTTCGTTGTCTCTGGTTTCACCATCGTCTCTGGTTTCACCAACATTGTCTCTGGTTTCACCTTTCACCGTCGTTGTCTCTGGTTTCACCAATCACCTCTGGTTTCACTCTGGTTTCACCACATCGTCTCTGTTTCACCGTCATTGTCTCTGGTTTCACCAACATCGTCTCTGGTTTCACCAACATCGTCTCTGGTTTCACCATCGTCTCTGGTTTCACAATCTTTTTTTTCTCTGGTTTCACCATCGTCTCTGGTTTCACCAACATTGTCTCTGGTTTCACCATCGTCTCTGGTTTCACCGTCATCGTCTCTGGTTTCACCAACATCGTCTCTGGTTTCACCAACATCGTCTCTGGTTTCACCGTCATTGTCTCTGATTTCACCAACATCGTCTCTGGTTTCACCATCGTTGTCTCTGGTTTCACCAACATCGTCTCTGGTTTCACCGTCATCGTCTCTGGTTTCACCATCGTCTCTGGTTTCACCAGAATCGTCTCTGGTTTCACCAGAATCTTCTCTGGATTCACCATCGTCTCTGGTTTCACCATCGTCTCTAGTTTCACCATTGTCTCTGGTTTCACCGTCATCGTCTCTGGTTTCACCAACATCGCCTCTAGTTTAATCGTCGTTGTCTCTGGTTTCACTATCGTCTCTGGTTTCACCAACATCGTCTCTGGTTTCACCGTCATCGTCTCTGGTTTCACCAACATCGTCTCTGGTTTCACCAACATCGTCTCCGGTTTCACCAACATTGTCTCTGGTTTCACCAACATCGTCTCTGGTTTCACCATCGTTGTCTCTGGTTTCACCAACATCGTCTCTGGTTTCACCGTCATCGTCTCTGGTTTCACCATCGTCTCTAGTTTCACCATTGTCTCTGGTTTCACCGTCATCGTCTTTGGTTTCACCAACATCGCCTCTAGTTTCATCGTCGTTGTCTCTGGTTTCACCATCGTCTCTGGTTTCACCAACATCGTCTTTGGTTTCACTGTCGTTGTCTCTGGTTTCACTATCGTCTCTGGTTTCAACAAAATCATCTCTGGTTTCACCAACATCGTCTCTGGTTTCACCGTCATTGTCTCTGATTTCACTATCGTCTCTGGTTTCACCAACATTGTCTCTGGTTTCACCATTATCGTCTCTGGTTTCACCAACATCGTCTCTGGTTTCACCATCGTTGTCTCTGGTTTCAGCATCGTTGTCCCTGGTTTCACCATTGTCTCTGGTTTCACCAACATCGTCTCTGGTTTCACCAACATCGTCTCTGGTTTCACCAACATTGTCTCTGGTTTCACCATCGTCTCTGGTTTCACCGTCATCGTCTCTGGTTTCACCAACATCGTCTCTGGTTTCACCGTCGTTGTCTCTGGTTTCACCATCGTCTCTGGTTTCACCAACATCGTCTCTGGTTTCACCATCATCTCTGGTTTCACCAACATTGTCTCTGGTTTCACCGTCGTCTTTGGTTTCACCGTCGTCTTTGGTTTCACCGTCGTCTCTGGTTTCACCGTCGTCGTCTCTGGTTTCACCAACATCGTCTCTGGTTTCACCGTCATTGTCTCTGGTTTCACCATCGTCTCTGGTTTCTCCAACATCGTCTCTGGTTTCACCAACATCGTTTCTGGCTTCACCAACATCGTCTCTGGTTTCACCATCATTGTCTCTGGTTTCACCATCGTCTCTGGTTTCACCAACATCGTCTCTGGTTTCACCAACATCGTCTCTGGTTTCACCGTCATTGTCTCTGGTTTCACCTTCGTCACTGGTTTCACCATCGTCTCTGGTTTCACCAACATCATCTCTGGTTTAACCAACATCGTCTCTGGTTTCACCAACATCGTCTCTGGTTTCACCATCGTCTCTGGTTTCACCAACATCGTCTCTGGTTTCACCGTCATCGTCTCTAGTTTCACCATCGTCTCTGGTGTCACCGTCATCGTCTCTGGTTTCATCAACATCGCCTCTAGTTTCATCATCGTTGTCTCTGGTTCACCATCATCTCTGGTTTCACCAACATCGTCTCTGTTTTGACCAACATTGCCTCTAGTTTCATCGTCGTTGTCTCTGGTTTCACCGTCGTTGTCTCTGGTTTCACCATCGACTCTGGTTTCACCAACATCGTCTCTGGTTTCACCGTCATTGTCTCTGGTTTCACCATCGTCTCTGGTTTCACCAACATCGTCTCTGGTTTCACCATCGTCTCTGGTTTCATCAACATCGTCTCTGGTTTCACCATCGTCTCTGGTTTCACCAACATCGTCTCTAGTTTCACCAACATCGTCTCTGGTTTCACTAACATTGTCTCTGGTTTCACCGTCGTCTCTAGTTTCACCGTCGTCTCTGGTTTTACCGTCATCGTCTCTGGTTTCACCAACATCGTCTCTGGTTTCACCGTCATTGTCTCTGGTTTCACCATCGTCTCTGGTTTTACCAACATCGTCTCTGGTTTCACCAACATCGTCTCTGGTTTCACCAACATCGTCTCTGGTTTCACCATCATCGTCTCTGGTTTCACCATCGTCTCTGGTTTCACCATCGTCTCTGGTTTCACTATCGTCTCTGGTTTCACCATCGTTGTCTCTTGTTTCACCATCGTCTCTGTTTTCACCAACATCGTCTCTGTTTTCACCATCGTCTCTGGTTTCACCATTGTTGTCTCTGGTTACACCATCGTCTCTGGTTTAACCGTCATCGTCTCTGGTTTCACCAACATCGCCTCTAGTTTCATCGTAGTTGTCTCTGGTTTCACCGTCGTTGTCTCTGGTTTCATCATTGTCTCTGGTTTCACCAACATCGTCTCTGGTTTCACCGTCATTGTCTCTGGTTTCTGGTTTCACCAACATCGTCTCTGGTTTCACCAACATCGTCTCTGGTTTCACCGTCATCGTCTCTGGTTTCACCATCATCTCTGGTTTCACCATCGTCTCTGGTTTCACCATCGTTGTCTCTGGTTTCACCATTGTCTCTGGTTTCACCAACATCGTCTCTGTTTTCACCATCGTCTCTGGTTTCACCAACATCGTCTCTGGTTTCACCATCGTTGTCTCTGGTTTCACCATCGTTGTCTCTGGTTTCACCATTGTCTCTGGTTTCACCAAGATCGTCTCTGGTTTTATCAACATCGTCTCTGGTTTCACCGTCATCGTCTCTGGTTTCACCAACATCGTCTCTGGTTTTACCGTCATCGTCCCTGGTTTCACCAACATCGTCTCTGGTTTCACCAACATCGTCTCTGGTTTCACCATCGTCTCTGGTTTCACCAACATCGTCTCTGGTTTCACCAACATCGTCTCTGGTTTTACCGTCGTTGTCTCTGGTTTCACCATCGTCTCTGGTTTCACCAACATCGTCTCTGGTTTCACCGTCATTGTCTCTGGTTTCACCGTCGTTGTTTGGTTCTACCATCGTCTCTGGTTTCTCCAACATCGTCTCTGGTTTCACCAACATCGTCTCTGGTTTCACCAACATCGTCTCTGGTTTCACCGGCATCGTCTCTGGTTTCACTCTCGTCGCTTCTGGTTTCACTGATCTCGTCTCTGGTTTCACCATCGTCCCTGGTTTTACTGATCTCGTCTCTGGTTTCACCGTCATTGTCTCTCGTTTCACTGATCTCCTCTCTGGTTTCACCATCGTCTCAGGTTTCACCAACATCGTCTCTGGTTTCACCAACATCGTCTCTGGTTTCACCGGCATCGTCTCTGGTTTCACTCTCGTCGCCTCTGGTTTCACTGATCTTGTCTCTGGTTTCACCATCGTCTCTTTCAAAGATGTGGTCGTTCCTGGTGTCGTCTCTTCAACATTCTCAGGTTTTTCCATCAGAACTTCTGCGTTTTGATTTAAAACAGTGGAAGTGATCATGTTGGTCATAAATCTGGTTAATTCTGCTCAGAATACCACCCAGAGACTGGTCACTTCCTGTTGGGTTGATGCTTCCTTAATGAGCTTACTGGTCCCCCCACACCCCCCCACATACCTCTCAACCCACGACCTCTAACCCCAACCTTTCAGTCCCAGCAACACCAGAGCCCCGAGGGCCCAGAGGGCCCGCTGTAAATCCATCACTGAGCCAGAGGTTCTGGGGATTTAAACCCCTGTGATCCTCTCAGTCTGAACCACAGTTTCTAATTTAATATAAACTAATATAGTATGATATAACGTTACACATATATATTATATATATATATATATATATATATATATATTATATATATTATATATATATATATATTTATATCTATATATTCTATGTATATATATTTCTATGTATATCTATATATATATATATATATATATATATATATCTATATATATCTATATATATAAATATATATATTAGGGCTGTCAATTTCTCAAAATAATTAATCAGATTAATCGCATGACTATCAATAATTAATCATGATTAATCGCAAATTAATCGCATATTTTTATCTGTTCTAAATCTACCTTATACAGATCTTTTTCAAGTTGTATTACTCTTATAAATACGAGTCCTGACTAGAACCAGGAAATACGACCATATTAGTCCAGTCCTGAGGTCTCTGGCTTCCTGTTACTCAGAGAATAGACTTTAAAACAGCTCTACTTGTGTTCAAGTCTCTTCATGGCTCCAAAGTCCATCTCTGACATGTTAGAGCCATATGAACCAACCTGGACTCTGAGAACCTCAGGTAGTGGTCTCCTGCTGGTGTCCAGAGTCAGGACTAAACAAGGTGAAGCTGCATTTCCGTTTTATGCTCCTAAAATCTGGACCTTGATAGTCTTCCAGACTACCTGAACTCTGACAATGTTCAGATCCAGACTGAAAACAGTTCTGTTTAGATGTGAAGATGATGACTGGAAGGATTTTATCTGCACTCTTCATTTTTTATTTATTTAATTAATTTTTTTGTTAATTAATTTTATTTATTATTGATTATTTTTATGCTTGTATGGAATGATTCTATTTGCCTTCTTGTGATTTTATGCATCTGTAAAGCACTTTGAATTGCCTTGTGTACGAATTGTGCTCTACAAATAAAGTTGCCTTGCCTAATATGAGAGTACACAAATGCTTGCCTTATGCAAAACAAATGCATGTTTATTTATTGCTACAATGGCAAATCCATTATATATTGTATTTATATATACTCAATATTTTCTCTTATGTTCTTCATACAAAATATTTTCGTGGTTTGCTTCAAACGGGGGGGGGGGCTCTCTGCATCAGCGCTCTAATTAGCCGACAAGTGATATTTCAGTAGTCGGACTCCGGTGGTAACTAAATTCACATCGACAGTAAACAAACAACATTTATCTTGTGGAGTTAGCCATCAGGCAAGGGTTTGTAGCTGAACTTACCATTCAAAATAGTATCTTTTTATCCCAGCTACTTCTAACGGAGGTTTATTTACGTCTGTCTGTCTGCGGCATGGACGTCGACCTCAGTGCATGGCTTCCTGTTTTGACAAACGGAGGACTACAGGACTACAACTACGGCGGGGCCCGAGGCTCATGAAGCCTGGAGGCAACACATACTCTGCTCTCTACTATTGTACATCAACAGCCGGCCCGCGTTAATAAAATTAGTTGCGTTAAAATTATTTTGCGTTAATCACGCGTTAACGCGTTAACTTTGACAGCCCCCATATATATATATATATATATATATAGATATATATATATATATATATATATATATATATATATATATATATATATATATATATATATATATATATGTATATATATATATATATATATATATATATATATATATATATATATATATATAGATATAGATATAGATATAGATATATATATCTATATATAGATATATGTGTGTGTATAAACTAATATAATGTCATAGAATAATATAAGCTAATATGATATAACTGCAACCTTTTGTTGTAAAGTCAAGTTTGTCGTAGAATGCTAATTTTAGTCATAAAATCTCAAATAAAAAAACCTCATGATATTTTGACATCAAATTGTGACTTTACATCATAAAATCATTAAATTTATAAAATGGAGACATTTTGATAAAAATTCCCAACATCCACCGTTTTGTTGTAAATTTCATTCAAAAATCATAAATTTTTGTCGAAAAATTACATTTTTTAAACTGAATATTGGAACCTTTGAGTGTCCAATATTGTTGTTTGTTAAGAAGTTTTTTTTTATATAAATGTAATGATATTAAATGATTTTTCATGATTTTTCAAAATTTGAGATTTTATGACAAAAATCTGCTTTTGCAATAAAGTTCTGATTTCTTCTTAACTTGTGATTTTACAACAAAAATGAGAAATTTTATGACATAAAGTTGTAATTATATGAAAAGTCAATATTTTTCAACCAAGTTTCAATATTAAATTAAAATCTCAAAAATGTAAAACAGAAATTAGTGATTTTTCCAACAGAAAAATGCAGAAAGTTGGGAATTTGTGGCAAAAAGTAGCAGATTTGTAAATTTTGTGATTTTATGACAAACATTTTGATTTGATCTCAAATAGTTGTGATTTTGCTAAATTTGTGATTTTATGACAAAAAAAAATTCTTTTATGCAAAAATTGCAGTTTTACAGCAAAAAGTCATAATTTTATGTCAAAAAGATGCAACAAAAATTTTTAATGTTAAGTTAAAAAAAGGTCACAATTTCACAACAAGTAGTTTTGGTTTTTTTTACAACAAAAATTATTTTACATGTTGGGATTTTAAAAGAAAAAATTGGGAATTGTCCAAAAGTTGTGATTTTGTAAATTCAGTGATTTTTTTCATTTAATTTTGAAGTGACATAATTGTATTATATTATATTCTGCCTTTATGTTTTATGTTATATTAAATCTCGTGAGCCTATATAGGACTAAACAGATAATGGATCATATATTGTATAAATGTCCCGTATGACTGTTCTCCAAACCGTTGGAGCTAAAAATGACCAAATATTAACCCAAGCGCATGTAAAGTGACCCTACTCTGTTAATGTTTCTTTCTGTTGCCGCTGTGGAAACTGGAGCAGCTGCACACCACTTCCCACAAACTTCTCACAATATCAGCGTCAGGAAGAAAAACATCCAAGCACCTGTGGGTTTCTTCTGTTCTGGTTTCTGCTCCTGTTTCAGGAAGTCATAGACGAGCACGAACCTGAAAATAGATCCGGTGCTCAGGCCACACACTCGCTCAGTTCCTCCTCCGACACCTAAAATGGAACCCAGCAGGACCTCTGGACATCCAGCTGTTTTCTCTGGAGGAGGAGACGACCACGAGTGGAGCTGTGGCTCTGCGCTCCTCAAGAGATGAAGCGTGAACATTCATATGAACGTTTGTTCCTGACGTGTGCAGATGTTCATGATGCTGCTGTCTGAGGACCAATGACGAGGCTGGATTTCAGCGCTGTTTAGTTTGATACACTCAAGTCACGTTGAGAAAACAGCTGCTCTGGTTAAGACTGTTAGCTAGTTACAACTGTTAGCTGGTTACGGCTGTTAGCTGATTACAACTGTTACCTGGTTAGCTGGTAACGACTGTTAGCTGGTTACTTTGTTAGGACTGTTAGCTGGTTAGTTGGTTACGACTGTTAGCTGATTATGACTGTTAACTGGTTGACTCCTAGCTGGTTAGCTCATCACAAGTGTTTGCTGGTTAGCATTAAAGTGGGCTGTAAGCATTTTGAACTAGCCTCTTAGCAATATTAGCCAGCTGTTCGCATTTGTGAACTAGCCTGTTAGCGTTATAAGTCGGCTGTTCGCGTTTGTGAACTAGCCTGTTAACATTATAAGTGGGCTGTTAGTATTTGTGAACTAGCCTTTTAGCATTATTAGCCAGCTGCTCACGTTTTGAACTAGCCTGTTAGCATTATAAGTCGGTTGTTAGCATTCATGAACTAGCCTCTTAGCGTTATTAGCCAGCTGTTAGCATTTGTGAACTAGTCTGTTACCGTTAAGTCAGCTGTCTGTGTTTGTGAACTAGTCTGTTGCTGCTATAAGTCAGCTGTTAGCATTTGTGAACTAGTCTGTTACCGTTAAGTCAGCTGTCTGTGTTTGTGAACTAGCCTGTTGTCGCTATAAGTCAGCTGTTTGCGTTCGTGAACTAGCCTGTTAGGATTATAAGTCAGCTGTTAGCATTGTAAACTAGCTTCTTAGCATTATTAGCCAGCTGTTAGCATTTGTGAACTAGTCTGTTACCGTTATAAGTTAGCTGTTAGCATTGTGAACTAGCCTCTTAGCATTATTAGCCAGCTGTTAGCATTGTGAATTAGCCTGTTAGTGTTATTAGCCAGCTGTTAGCAGCTAAATTCATAATAAAGTTGTTAGACTGGGATGAAAGTTGAGCCTGCACAGACTGTAACGTTGGAAAGACGACCACTCTGAGAAAAAAGTCCATTCTGGTGTTTCACCTTCGTTCTCTTTTATTCTGAGACCAGATTTCCTCAGATGGTCCCTGCAGTTGTCCAGATCGTTTTAGAGAGGAAACGTTGGGGAAGGGTTAACGTTTGTCAAAGCGGGTCAGCGGCGCTGCTGTTTCCCACCAGTGTTTTATGGGTCCAGATGTGAACCGTCAGCGTGACGGACGACGCCGTTCGTTACCAGAGACAGTTATTATTCTTCTGTCAACACCAGACGAAAGCTTTAAAAGGACTCGCTGTTTTTTCAGGCTGCATGTGTGTTTGTTTTAACTCTTCTCTGGAAAGGCCGACTTCCTCAGATCCTCGTAAAGAAAAAGGATCAGGAAGAGGATTTGGTGGCTGCCGTTTTCCTCCGTTCTGGTCCTGGTGGACCAGGAAACCAGGCAGGGACACGCTTCCTGTGTGAGGACACCACTCAAAACTAAAACTTTTACTTAAATGGGTCTGCATTTGGTGAGAGAAATGCAACATGAACAAGAAAACTTTCCCCCTCAGGGGTCTCTTGGAAGTGACAGCTCGGGGTTTGGGTTTGGTCTCCTGGATCCTGTAACACGGCTTTTTGTGACCCGTCCACGTCCAAGACTCTGATGTCTTCAGATGTTCCTTCAGACAACACACATGATCTTCTTTCCTCAGTCTTTGCCATTTTGTGAAATTCTCCAGTGCCCCCTGCTGTGAAGCAGCCCCCTATCATGATGCTGCTGCCCCCGTGCTTCACAGCAGGGAGGCTGTTCTGAACATAGATGCAGCCTGGTACCAGTCCACCAGGGTCAGAACCGCTACCCTGATTATATCAGATACATCTACTGTTTTTGGAATCATCGTCATGAAAACAGCAATATGAAACAAAAACAGCCAAATCCTTTTTTAACAACTAATGTCTCTGACATACAAACTATTTCCTAAAATAATATTCACCTGGTATTAAACTATAGATGAGATCAGAGAAAATTAATCACATTAATAATAATATTAATAATAATAATACACTGCAGACATATACATTTATTACTGTCTTCAAAAGAATTGATTTATTTTTGATGATTTAATAATAGTCGTAATAATATAAAATGAATTCATATTAATGTGACTGAGTGTGATATCTCTGGTCCTGTGTCCTCAGTAGGGCTGTAGTGATACACTAATATCGTAATACGATACAATACATGATATTTGGCTCACGATACGATATATATATCGATATTCATCTTACAATACATTTACATCATTTTCCGAAAATCATTGTATTCTGTTTTTATTGACAGTTTACACAGCGTTAGGGCTGTAGCGATACACTAATCTCGTGATACGATACAATACACAATATTTGGCTCACGGTATGATATATATCAATATTCATCTTACAATACATTTACATCATTTTCTGAAAGATTTTAAAGAGACAAAGTGATTTTGGTGACATCTTGTGAGTGTTCTTATCACTTTGTTTGAATTAATTGAACTAAAAGCATCAATTACACATTATATGGCTGACAGGCAGCTTGCAAATGCTGGACAAAATGAATAAAAGATTTGTTGAGAAAAATAGTTTCATTTATTTAAACAGTGCAAATTGTTGCTTGCAGGCTTTTAAAGGTGGGACACGAGGGTTTTGAAAGAAGCTTAGAATATCGATACCAGCGGCTGAAAAATCGATACTCAATAAAATATCAATATATATCGCAGAATCGATAAAATCGCTTAGCTCTAGTCCTCAGATAGAAGGTGGTTCTGGTCACTTCCTGTATGGTAGTTGGAGCAGATGGACCT
The DNA here is from genome assembly GCA_018398805.1 of Hirundichthys speculiger. NCBI lineage: Eukaryota > Metazoa > Chordata > Actinopteri > Beloniformes > Exocoetidae > Hirundichthys > Hirundichthys speculiger. Next base: position 47,657 of record JAGFBZ010002303.1, on the reverse strand, counting down.
TCAGTCTAGAAGGGACCAGAGTCATTTCCTCCTAATGTTCAGATAGACTTTATTGATCCCAGACGGACTAATGTTGCAACATTCCAACATTTGTGAATCTCCAAATGAGTAATTTTTGGACATAAAGTTGGACATAAAAGACTTTACCAGAACATCTAGTGATTTGTCCAACAGCAGCAGAACCATCTGTAGCTTGAAGCGACTGACCGGAGCCTGCTCTCTCTCCTCAGCACATCAACAACGACCACATCCACGGGGAGAAGAAGGAGTTCGTGTGCCGCTGGGAGGAATGTTCGCGCGAGCAGAAGCCCTTCAAGGCCCAGTACATGCTGGTGGTCCACATGAGGAGACATACCGGGGAGAAGCCGCACAAATGCACCGTGAGAAGCTCCTGTTCTTTGGACGGTAGTCTGTTCCACCTCCATGAGGCCCTGAAGCCACCTCTCTCAGCTGAACCCAGCTGGAGACCCAGCTCAGGCTGCAGAAGCTCAGACAGAAGCTTCCAGAAGCTTCCTGGGTGCTGATCAGCTCATGTTGATAAATCTTGGGGGATTCATTGAAGCCTTCGTTTGCTGCATGAAGATCAAATCCAGGGTCTGTTTGCATGGCTTCAAAGCTCTCATGAATGCATTAAAACTCAGGACTTGTGAAGGAGAGGCTAAAGAAAGCTGATTGACAGCCTGGCCGAGTAATTAAAGTGTGCAGAAGAGTCGGGGGCCGTGGGTCCTTATTAGGTCCAACATGTGTACTCTGAGCTCAAATCCCTCATGCATCTTCTCACAACTCTCCCCTTTAGTCTTTTGAGGAAGAGCCTTTTGACGTTTTTTTTTCTTAGCTACGCTTATTTGATTCTCTTTTAATTTTCAAAGCCAATTACAGTCACAATGAGCGCACAGAAGGAATACCGAATTACAGCTTGTACAGTACAAGCGGGAACAAAGGCCCAACACAGATTTCTTTGTCTGAGCAAAGCTCACAAGACAAAGAGCTCAGCCACACCTCACACTTAGTTTAGATAGTTCTCATTACAGCCATTTTTCTGCCAAACTGTAGCAGGGCTTTGCTTTTGTGTGGCACGCTGTAGTGGGCGGGAAAGAGTCCAAGACTAGATTACATTTCAGATGTGAGTCTTCAGAAGCTTTCCTGTCCCCGCTGGTTCCAGCTAGTTTCCCCGTCAGCTGGAAAACCAGAGCTGTTTTCTGTTCTCTGAGGGCCGAGGGGGTGACACGGGCCTCCAGGCCACCAGGGGGCACCAGGCCACCAGGGGGCCCCAGGCCACCCGGGGGCGCCAGGCCACCAGGGGTCTCCAGGCCACCAGGGGGTGCCAGGCCACCAGGGGGCGCCAGGCCACCAGGGGCCTCCAGGCCACCAGGGGGCTCCAGGCCACCAGGGGGCTCCAGGCCACCAGGGGGCTCCAGGCCATCAGGGGTCTCCAGGCCACCAGGGGGCGCCAGGCCACCAGGGGGCGCCAGGCCACCAGGGGCCTCCAGGCCACCAGGGGGCACCAGGCCACCAGGGGCCTCCAGGCCAACAGGGGGCGCCAGGCCACCAGGGGCCTCCAGGCCACCAGGGGGCGCCAGGCCACCAGGGGCCTCCAGGCCACCAGGGGGCGCCAGGCCACCAGGGGGCGACCAGGCCACCAGGGGCCTCCAGGCCAACCAGGGGGCCAACAGGGGGGCGCCAGGCCACCAGGGGGGCCAGGCCACCAGGGGGCCAGGGGGCCAGGCCACCAGGGGGCCACCAGGGGGCCTCCAGGCCACCAGGGGGCGCCAGGCCACCAGTGGCCTCCAGGCCAGGGGGGGCCAGGCCACTAGGGGCCTCCAGGCCACCAGGGGGCGCCAGGCCACCAGGGGGCGCCAGGCCACCAGGGGCCTCCAGGCCACCAGGGGGCGCCAGGCCACCAGGGTCGCCAGGCCCCCAGCCCCCGGCATCAGCCTTAAAATACAGCAGCACAAAGTCGTGACTTGGTGTCAAAAAGTCACGATTTTGTGACAAAAAACTGATTATTTATGACAAATGACAAATTTTGTGATTTAAATTCATGATTTTATGACAAAGTCAGAATTTAATGTCAAAAGCTGATTTTGTGAAAATGAATGTTGTACAACAAAAAGCTAAAATGCTAAGTTAAAATGTTATAATTATGCTAAATTCACAATTTTACAAAAAAGATTTTTACAATAAATAAAATTTTGTGAAAGTCAGTATTTTACAACTGCATTACATTAAAAAGTTTTGTGAGACTTTACAGCGAAAACTCACAATTTTAATAACAGAAACGTCTAATTCTCAAAATGTCAGTTTTTAAACAAAATTAGGTTTTTACTGAGAGATTCAAACTTTTTAACTAAACTCACAACTTTATGACATGAAGTCACAATATTATGTCAAAAAGTGCGGTTTTATTATTATCTGTAGCTATTTGACTCAGACGGCGCTAACATGCTAGCTCAGCTGGCGTTGGCTAAATTGAAGCTTTACTGGAATTCTAACTATAGATTCCCTCTCTGAGCCTGTTTTCTCCTGAAAGTGGAACAGATTATGGATCGTCTTCAAGGGTTTCAACTCCCCCATCACACTGGACTAAATTGGGGCCCCTAACAGAATCTTAGAGGCCCCCAGAGCACTAGAACCGGCCCTCGTGTCCTCATGTTTCCCGTCTGTCTCTCCAGTTCGAAGGTTGCTCCAAAGCTTATTCCCGTCTGGAGAACCTGAAGACCCACCTGAGGTCCCACACCGGAGAGAAGCCCTACGTCTGCGAACATGAAGGCTGCAACAAGGCCTTCTCCAACGCATCGGACCGGGCCAAGCACCAGAACCGGACCCACTCCAACGAGGTAGGTTCATGAGCACAGATGGGCCGGGATGTCCGGTATTTGTTCTGATCTCGTGAACTCTGTTTACTGCTGCCTAACGACTCCGCTTTAAACCTGTCTCTCCAGAAACCATACGTCTGCAAAATCCCGGGCTGCACGAAGCGCTACACGGACCCAAGTTCCCTCCGGAAACACGTGAAGACGGTCCACGGCCCTGAAGCCCACGTCACCAAGAAACAGCGAAGCGACGCTCCGCCGAGGCTGCAGCCACCGAAGGGCAACGGCGAGATGGAGGCCAACTCCAAACACGATTCAAGAGGCCTGGACAGCCGGACGGAGGCCAACAGCACCTCCAGAAGACCGGAGGACTACGTCCAGATCAAATCCATCAAGACGGAGAGCTCTACGGTGAGTTGTGGGCTTGCAACGACACCAGCGGCACCAACAGGGCGGAGAAATCCGGTGTTACAGGGAGATCAGTGTGACATTTACAGATATTTTCTAGAATCTTCACCCGACACAGAAAGGTCTCAGTCCGAGGACGACGTCCAGTCAAATTCTAGTCTTTACTGTCGCTTTAAAGTTCACTTGGCAACAAGAATGTCTCTACAGCAGCTGGCTAGCCAGTAAATGAAGTATGCTAAACGTGAGCAGGCTAGCAACATTTGTCTGGAGGCTAGGTACGGTGGTGATAGCGAGCTAGTGAATCATTTATGCTAAATTTAAACCAGTTAGTTGATAAATTATTAGGCTAGCTACCACAGTGCTAGCTAGCTAGTGAATCATTAATGTTAAATTTAAACCAGTTCATTGTTAAATTATTAAGCTAGCTACCATGGTGCTAGCTAGCTAGTGAATCATTTATACTACATTCAAACCAATTCATTGCTAAATTATCAGGCTAGCTACCACGGTGCTAGATAGATAGTGAATCATTTATGCTACATTTAAACCAATTCATTGCTAAATTATCAGGCTAGATACCACAGTGCTAGCTAGCTAGTTAATTATTTATGTTACATTTAAACCAATTAATTGCTAAATTATCAGGCTAGATACCACGGTGCTCACTAGCTGGTGAATTATAAATGCTAAATTTAAACCAGTTCATTGATAAATTATTAGGCTAGCAACCACGGTGCTAGCTAGATAGTGAATCATTTATCCTACAATTAAACCAATTCATTGGTAAATTATCAGGCTAGATACCACAGTGCTAGCTAGCTAGTTAATTATTTATGTTACATTTAAACCAATTAATTGCTAAATTATCAGGCTAGATACCATGGTGCTAGCTAGCCAGTGAATCATTTATACTACATATAAACCAATTCAGTGCTAAATTATCAGGCTAGATACCACGGTGCTAGATAGTGAATCATTTATCCTACAATTAAACCAATTCATTGCTAAATTATCAGGCTAGATACCACAGTGCTACCTAGCTAGTGAATTATTTATGTTACATTTAAACCAATTCATTGCTAAATTATCAGGCTAGATACCACGGTGCTAGCTAGTGAATCATTTATCCTACATTTAAACCAATTCATTGCTAAATTATCAGGCTAGCTACCACAGTGCTAGCTAGCTAGTGAATCATTTATGCTAAATTTTAACCATTTCATTGACTGACGTGCAGCAACAGCTGCTCCTCTAGGACATTACTGGTCTCTTTCCCTATTGACATTGAGAGACCTTTTACTGGGTCTTTACTCAAATGTAGACAGAATTAAAACAGGATGCTCACGTCTGCAGATGATCTTTGATTGTTTGTTGCTGATGTTTCTGCTCTCGTTCTTTCTCGACCGCTGCTTTATCTCACTTGTGTCTTTGTCTTAAAACCCTCCTGTCGGACAGACGTCACTGAGGTAAGGACTCTAGAAACCCTGTGGGATTGTGGGAAACGGGTTAACTTGTCTGGGTTCACGTCATGCTACCCCCACCCCCACTTCTGTTACGTGAATTCGTACACATCATCATCCATTTCACGGTTGAGAACATTTACGTTTCAAATTCGAATCACCGACAGCTGTTCTGTCCATGTTTGTTTCAAGATGTTTGTTGTTGTTTGTGGATGCATGAGGACCTCCGGGTCACTGGGGGGCGCCAGAGGAACAGCCAGTGGAGGAGAAAACTTCTGGTAGAAAAGAAAGCACAATTCCTCAGATTAAAATTTTAAAGTAAACGTTTCAAAAAATATATTTTAGAAGCTTTTAAAATCAACATTTCAGAGATATTTTTATTCTGATTACAGAATCAGTATTTTTGAGTTTATTCTTACAGAGTTTCTCTTTTTTAAAGAGATTTTTTAAAGTTGCAGGTTTAGAGGCAGATTTTTAACAAATATTTTTCTCATAGATTCTTTAGTGTACAAAGTTATTTTTCTCCAATATTTGAAAGTAAAGTAAGACATTTTTGAAATTTTTAATTTTTTAGGTTTTTTTTTCAGATTTTTATTTTATATTTTTGCAAATTTACAAGTTTATAACCTAAATGTTTTTTTTCTGGAAAACTTGTACATTCTTATTGTCAGACTTTTTCTAATTATTCTTTCTTAGAAATTTACATCTCATCAAGTCAGAATTTTTACATCTTTTTTTATTTTGAAATTCACGAAACTTGTTAAGTTGAAAATATTTCCTTGAAGATTTATAAGTTTAAAAAGTGAGAATTTCAAAGCCTCTTTTTGTATTTTTAATCGTATAAAGTCAGCTCAAACGTTTTCTTACAGATTTGTGGAGTCAGATTTTTTTTCTTGTTTATATGTGAATAAAACCAACATTTGAGAAAAGTGTTTTAACATTTCTGGAGGTTTATAAAGTCAGAATTGTATTTATTTTTCCTTCCAGAATTCAAACACGGTTCAGGTTCATGACGGTTTAGAAAGTCAGAACTTTTAAATTGTTAAAAGGATTTTCTCACAATTGTTCAAGTTTACAAAGTAGGAATTTCTGATTTCTTTTCTTTCAAGCTTATAAGTTTATAAACTTAGAACTTTTTATAAGATATTTTTATTTTTCATAAAGTCAGACTTTCTGAAAGTTTTCCCTCCAAATGTTAACGTCTACATGCTGGGTTTTGTCTCGCAGACTTGTACACTTTTGAATTCGTCGACTTTTTTCAGAAAAACACTTTTAAAGCCAGAACGTCTGAAAATATTCCTATCAGGCTGTTGGGTTTATAAAATGATCAAATGTGATGAAAATGTGTCGGAGGTTAGCAGGCTTCAGGCGGGTCCTGAGACTGGACCATTGTGTTCCCGCCACCAGCTGTCGGCCATCTTTGTTCCCGGTCAGAGCCGGTTTTAGCTGCACCCAGCTGAGATCAAGACTTCGCTCCGTTTTCAGCAGCAGATTGTTGCTCTCAGAAGTCGTCCTCTTGTTTTCTTGTTGTAAATAAATGAACCTCATCCATAATTCAGGAGACGATGGAGCTGTAGTCCTGCATTAGTCATTACAAAACACCAGTACAGTCAGAATATCCACGTTTCATTTTAGCGCCGCTAATTATTTAAAACTGAAGCATATTTAATGAGCTCCTCTGAACATGGCAGGAGACTGCTGTTGTTTTTCTTTCATTTTCTTTTTAAATATCACTTTTCTTCCACTCCAGTTGTTTGTCTGGGTCTGATCCAGCTGTGCTCAACGGTTCGTCTGTCGTCACCAAACATACATGAACCTTTACACTCTGACATCAAAGCAGAAGAAACTTCTGAAACTTCCTGAATTTATCCTTCATTCTAAAATGTCAGAATAATGTGAGAGTTTTAATGACCTCCTAAAGTCAGAAGTTCACAGAAGTTGGCATCAGATGCTTCTGATTGGCTCACTGACACCTGTGGGTGGAGTTAAGACACAAGAGCCTAACAGAAGTCCCAGAACCTGAAAAGATTGTTTGAAGACAACCCACCATTACACCTGAGCACAACTGAGACTTAACAGCAAACTTTAGAACAAAAATTCACTATTTCACAACAAAAACTTGCAACTTTTCAGCAAAAATAAGCCATTTAGGGACATAGTCATAATTTTAAATAAAAAGTTGTGGATATTCTAGAAAAAGTTGTAATATTGGTTAAAAAGTTACAAGATGTTGTGATTTCAGGAGCTAAAGCTGCAGTTTTCTGGTATTTTATTTCGTTCTTCGGTCATAAATAAATGCCCGCTCAGCGCTCTGATGAACCGGTCTGTCACATGACTCTGACTCATCTCACCTGTCGTCCTCCAGGTGTATCAGCCCAGTCCTGGTGGACTCTCGTCCTGCAGCAGCGAGCCGTCGCCTCTCGGCAGCGCCAACAACAACGACAGTGGGGTAGAGATGGCCACCCACAGCGGGGGCGGCTTCGGGGACCCCGGCGTCCAGGACGAGTGCCCCCTGGTGGACTCCACCGTCTCTGCAGGGGGGCAGCACTTGGGGGTGGGGCTTCAGCTGAGTAGGGCCGCGGTCGCCATCAAGCTGGAGAACATCAAGAAGGAGAGGCTGAAGACGGTGAGGGACTCCTGCCCCTGGGGGGGCGGTGCCCCCCAGCCCCCGCCAGGCCAACGCACCTGCATGAAGCTGCCTCCCATCCCTGCAGGAGGTTAGGAACCAGGCTGTTACTCCCAGGTCTCATGAAGGCCTCATAACTGATGGTTCCTGGTACCAAAGGAGCCATAGATCTGTTTTCTAGAACAGCAGATCTGCAGTTAAATCTGCAGGTCCTCCAGTTTAATCATAGATATCTACCAGTAGATCTGCAGTTAAAACCTAGATATCTACCAGTAGATCTGCAGGTCCTCCAGTTTAATCATAGATATCTACCAGTAGATCTGCAGTTAAAACCTAGATATCTACCAGTAGATCTGCAGGTCCTCCAGTTTAATCATAGATATCTACCAGTAGATCTGCAGTTAAAACCTAGATATCTACCAGTAGATCTGCAGGTCCTCCAGTTTAATCATAGATATCTACCAGTAGATCTGCAGTTAAAACCTAGATATCTACCAGTAGATCTGCAGGTCCTCCAGTTTATTCATAGATATCTACCAGTAGATCTACAGGTCCTCCAGTTTAATCAGATATCTACTACTAGATCTGCAGGTCCTCCAGTTAAATCATAGATATCTACCAGTAGATCTGCAGTTAAAACCTAGATATCTACCAGTAGATCTGCAGGTCCTCCAGTTTATTAATAGATATCTACCAGTAGATCTACAGGTCCTCCAGTTTAATCATAGATATCTACTACTAGATCTGCAGGTCCTCCAGTTAAATCATAGATATCTACCAGTAGATCTGCAGGTCCTCCAGTTTAATCATAGATATCTACCAGTAGATCTACAGGTCCTCCAGTTTAATCATAGATATCTACTACTAGATCTGCAGGTCCTCCAGTTAAATCATAGATATCTACCAGTAGATCTGTAGGTCCTCCAGTTTAATCAGATATCTACCAGTAGATCTGCAGGTCCTCCAGTTTAATCATAGATATCTACCAGTAGATCTGCAGTTAAAACCTAGATATCTACCAGTAGATCTGCAGGTCCTCCAGTTTATTAATAGATATCTACCAGTAGATCTACAGGTCCTCCAGTTTAATCATAGATATCTACTACTAGATCTGCAGGTCCTCCAGTTAAATCATAGATATCTACCAGTAGATCTGCAGGTCCTCCAGTTTAATCATAGATATCTACCAGTAGATCTGCAGGTCCTCCAGTTTAATCGTAGATATCTACCAGTAGATCTGCAGGTCCTCCAGTTTAATCATGGATATCTACCAGTAGATCTGAAGGTCCTCCAGTTTAATCATAGATATCTACCAGTAGATCTGCAGGTCCTCCAGTTTAATCATAGACATCTACCAGTAGATCTGCAGGTCCTCCAGTTTAATCGTAGATATCTACCAGTAGATCTGCAGGTCCTCCAGTTTAATCATGGATATCTACCAGTAGATCTGCAGGTCCTCCAGTTTAATCATAGATATCTACCAGTAGATCTGCAGGTCCTCCAGTTTAATCATAGATATCTACCAGTAGATCTGCAGGTCCTCCAGTTTAAACGTAGATATGTACCAGTAGATCTGCAGGGCCTCCAGTTTAATCATAGATATCTACCAGTAGATCCGCAGGTCCTCCAGTTTAATCATAGATATCTAGCAGTAGATCTGCAGGTCCTCCAGTTTTACAGTTCTGGTACTTAAATGGAGAAATAAAATAAATTTAAGACTTTCAGATGAAAAAAAATCTGAATTTTTGTCATGAAATCCTGCATTTCTCAAAACCACTTATCAAGTTGGTGGTCAAAGGGGGAGGAGCTTGACTGCCAGCTTGATTCTACCTGTGCACTTGCCAGCTGAGCTCGCCTGGCTACAGCACTGAAAAAGAACCTGGTTTAGCAGTTCTAGTTCTACGCTTTCAAAGATCCGTCCGAGTAGGTTCCAGTTTAGCAGGAAGTTTCCAGTTTTACATGAACATGTCTTGCGCTCGTCGTCTCTGCTGTCCTTTAATGAGTCTGTCCTTGGTCTCTGCCAGGTTCCCTGCTGGAGAACAACATGTCCAGCAGCCTGAGCGGTTTGTACTCTGTCCAGCCCGCCGGCGACCCGTCCTCCTGCGAGTTGACGCTGCTGAACCAGCTGAATGAGCGCCGCGACAGCACCACCAGCACCATGAGCTCTGCCTACACCATGAGCCGCCGTTCCTCCGGCATATCACCCTGTTACTCCAGCCGCCGCTCCAGCGAGGCGTCCCAGTTTGGCGCCAACCGCCACAACAACATCAGCTCAGCCGACTCCTATGATCCGATCTCCGCCGACCTGTCCCGCCGTTCCAGCGAGGCCAGTCATTGTGGCGGCGGAGGCGTCGGCGGCAAAGGAGGCCTACCGAGTCTTCTCAGTCTCACGCCTGCTCAGCACTACCGCCTTAAGGCCAAGTACGCTGCTGCCATAGGCGGGTCTCCGCCCACTCCTCTACCCAACATGGATCACATAAGCCTGAGGACCCGCATGGCAGTCTACGGCAACTCCCAGGACGGTTTGGCGCACCCGATCCACCAGCTACCTCCCGGAGGCGCGCCCAGGCGATGCAGCGACATCAGCTACGGCCCCCAGAGCATGATGCCCTACGAAGTCCCCGCAAGCCTTCCCCGCCGGGCCAGCGACCCGGTCCGCCGTCCCACTCTGGACCACCTTTCGTTCCCGAGGGTTCAGCGGCACAGCAGCATGAACAGCGTGAACCCCCTGATGGGTTCGCTGGGCGCCGAACGCCATCAGAGCTACACCCGCTCCGATGGATGTCTCCAGCGGTATCCGTTCGCCCCGAGACCGCCCAGCATTTCTGAGAACGTCGTCGTAGAGACCATGGCGGTGGATGGGGATCCAAGCGGAGAGGATGACATGGTGCTGCCCGACGACGTGGTCCAGTACCTCAGATCGCAGAACTCTGGTCCATCAGGTCACGGCATGGGCCAGGTGGACTACAGTTCCCATCAGCCTCAGGGTTACCAGGTGGGAACGGGCCTGGCGCCGGCCTTCTACGCCCACAGGAGGACGGACGCCAGTGTGAGCCAGTGTGGTCCAGATTTGCGTTCCTGTCAGATGGGTCCTGGCGGCCCCCAGGAGCATTTCTCTACCCGGTCCGAAAACTCAAACAAGAACAACATGCCGGTGCAGTGGAACGAGGTGAGCTCTGGGACCATGGACGGCCCGACCCGGCTCTGCAAACAGAACCAACATCCTCTCAGGAGCAACCTGGCCGTTGTCCAGCAGAGGCACAACTTCGGGTCGCTTCAGGGTCCAAATCTGGGCCTGAACAGCACCCAGCAGGCGGTGCCGCCCATGATTCTGAGCGTCCCCCTACAGGGACTGGGGAACCAGAACAACCAGAGGGCAACGAACACCGCCATCCATCAGCACCACCAACAAGGGTTCTGCCACGAACCCGGTCTCAGTTCTGGACCCGGCAGCAGGCTGAGAACCTCCCACACCGGTGGCGCAGATCCAGAACCTCAGAGTTACTGCGCAAGGACACAGACTGACGGGTATCCAAGTCATGTGATCCAAGTGGATCAGCAGCAGAGCTACAACATCCCATCCCAGCAGAACGGGGTCCGAGGAGTTCTCCAACCCCGGCCGCCCACAGAACCCAGGTCCGGTATCAGACAGCTCTCCCACTCTGCCACGGCGCCGCCAGGCAGAACTCCCAAACTGTCAGATCTGAGCCCCAGACAGGCCAACGACAGCTCCGAAGCGAGCCCAAAGAGGCCCAGTAGGTCAGAGAACCAGAACCAGACCATGTTCTACACGGGTCAGATCCACATGTTTGAGCCATCGTCTGTCAGCTTCGACACCTCAGCGTCCCCAAGCGTCAGTGTTGCCGCCAACATGGCTTCTCCTGGAGTCAACCAGGTGTCCAGCAGCACCGTCGACTCGTCCAGCGCCGCGTCCGGGCCCGCCCAGATCGACTTCGACGCCATGCTGGACGACGGGGACCACTCCAGCCTGATGTCCGGGACCCTGAGTCCGGGTCTCCTGCAGAGCCTCTCCCAGAACTCCTCGCGCCTCACGACCCCCCGAAACTCTGTCACCCTGGCGTCGGTACCAGCCGGGATCGGAAACATGGCCATCGGAGACATGAGCTCCATGCTCACCGCCCTCGCCGAGGAAAACAAGTTCCTGAACCTGATCAGCTGAGAGCTCACCGGCACCGCTCTGACCGGGTCTGCCAGCAGAGCCGTTACAGAACCGTACAGCAGCAAAGAGCCACGTGGCCACCAGGGGGCCCCAGAAACACCACGTTAGCCTCAAAGTCCAGAGTTTATGGCGTAACCAGCATCTACCGCCTCCTGACAACCCATCAGACCTTCACTGACGAGAACTGAAGTTCTGACCCAGATATTCCCGTCTGAGTGGAGACACGACAAGGTTTTTAATGCAAATGTGTGAATTTATGGAGTCAGATTTTAGTTTTCTCCGACAGATTTGTGAGGTTTTTTTCTCGAAAATAGTTTTAAGTTTTTTCAACACAAATTTGCAATTTTATAGTCAAAATGCGAGAATCAGAAAATGTAGAAAAATTTGGAAATCCTGGAAATATGTGCTTTAGAAACTCACAAACTTTCAAAGTTTAGAATTTCATAAATTTGTTTTTTTGTTTTTTTCTTTTACAAATTTGTGATTTTATTTTTTTTTTTATCACATATTTCATTATTTTTTATTTAAATGTATGGCTTTTGTCGCAGATTTGTGGTTTTACAGTCATAATTTCACTTTTTTTTTATCAAAATTTCTGGCGTTTTTGTCTTGAATTTTTTTTATTAAATTGTGATACTCAGTTTTAATCTAAACATTTGATCATTTCTAATCCAAATATCTGCATTTATGACATGAAAGTAAAAATTCTGACATTTTTGTCTGATATTTTTATACTGGTGGAAACTGGGAAACTTTGCATATATCTTTCAAATTTACAAGTTTTTTCACTCCATTCATTAGTTTACATTTCCAAATTCCAATTATTTTTTCATAAAGATTTTAATTCTCTCTTCTCAGTTTCTTAATTGGTGATAAAAAAAAGTGAGATTTTTTTTTTTTTTTTACCACAAATTTAAACATTTTTTTAAATCTGAAATTTCATGGAATTTTTTTCTGCAAATTTTCCATTTATCTTTTATGTCAGAATTTCTTAATTTCCTTTTTTTTTTTTTTTTTTTTACAATTTGTGAGCTTTAAATCATTTTGATTTTTTAAATCAGAATCTATTTTAAAATTTCCTGTTTTTAGACAGAATTTCTATTTTTTTCTCCTACAAATTCATTAATTTCATTTTACAAAATTAACACAGCTTCTATAAAATGGTGAGAGAAAAGTCAGATATTCTGACATTTTCATCACTGATTTGAAAATTCATGAAAGCAGAAATTTGAGGTTGTTTCTCCAAAGATGAAGTCTTAATTTCTCTGTTATTTTTTAACCTGAATGGTAAAAAAAATCTTTGCAAATTTTTGTGCTTATAGTCACAGTCAGATTTATTTTCTCAAATTTCAGAATTTGTGAAATAAAATGAAGAAATATTGACTTTTGTCACAAGTTTGTTAGAAGTTAAAAATTCTGTTTTTTTTTTAAATTGGTCAATTTTTTAGTTACAATTTTAAAAAGAGTTGAACTCACAAATTTGTAAGCTCTAAAGTCACATTTCTAATGATTTTTTTCAAATTTACAAATTTACTGTCGCAATTTCTGAGTTCATGAATTTGTAGCAAAAAAGTTTGAAATTAAGATTTTTTTTTTTTTGTCACAGATTTGCACACTTTTATGAGTTTTTTTTTGAGTTTCTTGACTTTCAAATTTGCAAATTTATGAAGACAGAATTTTTAGTGTTTTCTTGCAAATTAGCAGATTTAAGTCACAAACGTTTGGAGATTTGTTTTTAGTCAGAATGTCATAACTTTTGCAAGTTTATAGAATTAGATCTTTTTAAGTGAAACTTTCTGAATTCATAAATTCACAGCCTCTGAGTTTTTTCATGGAAATTAACTGACTGGAGGTTCAGTCTTTGTTCCCTGAATGTCCTGATGCTGTGTCATGCTAGACCCGCTAGCTCTGCTAGCCTCTCCACAGTCCAAGATGGCTGTCTGGATTTATTGTTATTATTGTTTCAGACTCCAACAAATGAATGCATTACTCCCCCCCCCCCCCCCCCCCCGTCACTCTGGAGTTTCACAGATGAGGACCCCCCCCACACACACACACATGAACTGGCCCCGGGCCCCCAGGAAGCCAGAAACGGCCCTGCTCTTCAGGAATAAATGGACTTGACAAGAAAGCACTGATTGTACGACTCAAAACTGTTTTTTTCATACACTTTTATCATAGTTATATGTTAATCTTGTAATATTTACTTCAGATTGTTACATGAAAAAGTTTATAGTGAATATAAGTAGGGACATTTCATTAAAAAGCCATATTTTTAGCCACAGGTCTGTGATAGCCCAGGCTCGTTACAGGAAACCTGTTTTCTACTGGTGCACTGAGCAAATGTCCCAGCGTGGCTTCCTGATGACAGAGTTGTCAGGATGAGCCGATAAAACATCGTATTTTATTCAGAAGTCAGCTACACGTGCTGATGATGGCGGTGGATTCAACGCTGGTTACTTTAAGTTACAGTTTTAAACTAAAACAGCTTATAGATCTCTGAGTTTAAGTTCATTTTTAAACAACACATCATGTGATGTGAGTGAAAACACCACATTTATCACCTGGAACCAGAAATGTGCTCAGGTAGAGTCCAGGTGGAGCTCAGGCTCCTCCCCCTTGTCCCTCTCAAATTTGCGATTTTGACAGAAACAACATGCAGTTCTACAAAAGTCATGATTTTACAACAGGGGTGTCAAACTCCAGTCCTGGAGGGCCTTCAGGGAACAGTGGTGCGCAAACTGTGGTACGCGTACCACTGGTGGTACGCAAGCGCTCTCTGGTGGTACGCGGGGGAATGTCATGACTTGTCAATGCATGACAATGCATTATAGATACAACGTTTCAAATGAAATTCGAGTAACAATAAATAGCCACAATAAGGAATAAACATCTCTCCTGTGTGTTTAAAGCTAATTGAGAAGGCATATATGGCTAAATTAAATAATTGGTCATCATGGTGGTATTCAGAGAGCTGAACAGTTTCTCAGCTGGTACGCAGCATTAAAAGTTTAAGGAACCACTGTCTTAGACGTGTCCTTGTTTCAGCACCTGGTTCAGATGATTGGTTTGTTAGTCGACCTGGATGACTAGCTGAGTCATCAAAGTCAACTTTTGTACTTTGTGAACGTTTTTGTTGTAAATGTACTGTGTGAGCTTGCAGCTTTGTGACATGAGACTGTTGCAGCTGCAGTCGATGGTTTAACAGCTGCAGTTAAACAGCTGCAGTCGATGGTTAAACAGCTGCAGTGAAACAGCTGCAGTCGATGGTTAAACAGCTGCAGTTGATAGTGAAACAGCTGCTGTCGATGGTTAAACAGCTGCGGCTGATGGTTAAACAGCTGCAGTTGATAGTGAAACAGCTGCTGTCGATGGTGAAACAGCTGCTGTCGATAGTTAAACAGCTGCGGTCGATGGTTAAACAGCTGCAGTTGATAGTGAAACAGCTGCAGTCGATGGTTAAACAGCTGCAGTCGATGGTTAAACAGCTGCAGTTGATAGTGAAACAGCTGCAGTCGATGGTTAAACTGCAGTTGATAGTGAAACAGCTGCAGTTGATGGTTAAACAGCTGCAGTCGATGGTGAAACAGCTGCAGTAAAACAGCTGCTGTGGATGGTTAAACAGCTGCAGTTGATGGTGAAACAGCTGCAGTCAATGGTGAAACAGCTGCAGTGAAACAGCTGTTGTCGATGGTTAAACAGCTGCAGTCGATGGTGAAACAGCTGTAGTGAAACAGCTGCTGTCGATGGTTAAACAGCTGCAGTCGATGGTGAAACAGCTGCAGTCATTGATTAAACAGCTGCAGTGAAACAGCTGCGTTCAATGGTTAAACAGCTGCAGTCGATGGTTAAACAGCTGCAGTGAAACAGCTGCTGTCGATGGTTAAACAGCTGCAGTCGATGGTGAAACAGCTGCAGTGAAACAGCTGCAGTCGATGGTTAAACAGCTGCAGTTGACAGTGAAACAGCTGCAGTCGATGGTTAAACAGCTGCAGTGAAACAGCTGCTGTCGATGGTTAAACAGCTGCAGTCGATGGTGAAACAGCTGCAGTGAAACAGCTGCAGTCGATGGTGAAACAGCTGCAGCTGATGCAGTGAAACAGCTGCAGACAGCTGCAGCGAGTGTGAAACAGCTGCAGTGAAACAGCTGCTGTCGATGGTTAAACAGCTGCAGTCGATGGTGAAACAGCTGCAGTCATTGATTAAACAGCTGCAGTGAAACAGCTGCTGTCGATGGTTAAACAGCTGCAGTGATGTTAAACAGCTGCAGTGAAACAGCTGGTTAAACAGCTGCAGTCGATGGTAAACAGCTGCAGTGAAAACAGCTGCAGTCGATGGTAAAACAGCTGAAGTGAAACAGCTGCTGTCGATGGTTAAACAGCTGAAGTCGTTGGTTAAACAGCTGCAGTCTGGTAAACAGCTGCGTGAAGTGAACAGTGTCGATGGTTAAACAGCTGCAGTCGATGGTTAAACAGCTGCAGTGAAACAGCTGTTGTCGATGGTTAAAACAGCTGCAGTCGATGGTGAAACAGCTGCAGTGAAACAGCTGTTGTCGATGGTTAAACAGCTGCAGTCGATGGTTAAACAGCTGCAGTCGATGGTGAAACAGCTGCAGTGAAACAGCTGTTGTCGATGGTTAAACAGCTGCAGTCGATGGTGAAACAGCTGCAGTGAAACAGCTGTTGTCGATGGTTAAACAGCTGCAGTCGATAGTGAAACAGCTGCAGTGAAACAGCTGCTGTCGATGGTTAAATAACTGCAGTCGATGGTGAAACAGCTGCAGTCATTGATTAAACAGCTGCAGTGAAACAGCTGCGTTCAATGGTTAAACAGCTGCAGTCGATGGTTAAACAGCTGCAGTGAAACAGCCGCAGTCGATGGTTAAACAGCTGCAGTGAAACAGCTGCTGTCGATGGTTAAACAGCTGCAGTCGATAGTGAAACAGCTGCAGTCGTTGGTTAAACAGCTGCAGTGAAACAGCTGCAGTCAATAGTTAAACAGCTGCAGTGATGGTTAAACAGCTGCAGTGATGGTGAAACAGCTGCAGTCGATGGTTAAACAGCTGCAGTGAAACAGCTGCAGTCAATAGTTAAACAGCTGCAGTCGATGGTTAAACAGCTGCAGTGAAACAGCTGCAGTCGATGGTGAAACAGCTGCTGTCGATGGTGAAACAGCTGCTGTCGATGGTGAAACAGCTGCAGTCGATGGTTAAACAGCTGCAGTCAGTGGTTTAACAGCTGCAGTTGGTGGTGAAACAGCTGCTCAGCCTCGTCGTGCTCAGCAGATACTCAGCAGGTTGAAGGTCAAAAGGGGTGGAGCCTGAGCACCACCTGGAGTCTACCTGTGACCCCTCAGCTTTTATACAGAACTACGAGGTGATTTGAAGCTTGTAAATCACAAAACAAAAGCCGAGCTCCAGACATGAAACTTGTACAGGCTCTCTGCCCTCCTCAGCTGTCATTTCTGGAACTTTCTTGACGGCCTGCTTTAAACACGAGGTTGTGCTGGATGTTGATGTCCTCTCCGGGGACGGCGCTGTAAAGTCTGATTTCCCTCTCAGCCGTTCGGATCAGAGACTCCAGCCCCCGGCGGTCCCATCTCAGGGGGACAGCCGACGGTAAAGGACAAGGATGCGGCTGTGCGCCGCTCCGTCAGGACGTGTTTCTGATGAGCATCTTTCTCTGAAGGAATATCCAAGTACCTCTGTGTTCTCAGCAGAGATCCAGCTCTAATTAACAGGTTCAACCACCCCCCACCGCTGCATCCCATCAGCCCCCGGGGCTCTGGACCAACCCAGAATCCACAGAGGGACTTTGATAAAGAAAGCTTGTTTGGACCACGTCCTCCATTTTATTGTGTTTGTTGAGTTCCTGAGTAGACGTTTCCTGTTTGAGTGTCGCCAGCACCTACGTCCTCTACGGTCAGTGTGGGTTTGTGTGTATATAACTTTTGTACATTGAAAATAAAAATATCTCTTTTTTTCAGATTAAATCTCTTTGTTGTGTCTTTCAAACTAACTTTTAGATGCTAAATTAATTTCAGAGGGTCAGCCCAAAGTGTCTGCTCTGTTAAAGTATTCAGGTTCTGATAACACAACACCAAAGAGGAAAGACATCAGGAATGGTCTTCGAGAAGTCAGTCTTGCTGTGTATCAGTCTAGAAAGGAGAAAAACTGCCACTAAATTAACCTTTAGCTGACTAACATTATAAATAACCCAGTAAGCCTAATAAAAAAAACTGGGTATGACTCCAGCTGCTGAAAGAAACAGTCTGAGGGGTCAGAAATGAATCTGATTCATCACAGATTGATAAACTGATAACAGGGCAGTCTCTGTAGCACGTAGCATGTAGTTTCTGTGGTGAAATGTTCTCTTTTGTGATGCGTTCACTTAAGTGACTTAAAACTGAACATTAGCTAACAAATGCTAACTGACAAGCTGGCTAGCAAACACTGGCTGGCAGGCAGGATAACAAATGCTAACAGACTGGCTAACAAATGCAGACGAACAAGTTAGCTAGCAAACCTAGTTAACAAATGAGCTAACACACTAGCTAAAGCTAGTTAACAATAGTCACTAATAAGCTAGCTGATATAACACTTAACAAGATAGCTAACAGACACTAGCGGATCATAATTTTCATAATTATCATCAATATTATCATCCTCATTATTATTATCATTTTTTTTATCGTTATAATCATCACCATCATCATTATTATCGTTATTATTATTATTATTGTTGTTGTTATGATCATCATTATTATTATCACCATCATTTTTATTATTGTTATTTTCATTAGTATTGTTATCATTATCATCTTCATCGTTGTTATTATTATTATAATTATTATCGTTATTACCAATATTATTATCATTTTTATTATTGTTTTTGTTATCATCATTATAATTATAATTGTTATTGTTATAATCCATGTGCTTTCATCAGTCCATGAATGAGCTGGTTAGCATTAGCTGCGTAGCCACACCTTAACTGGCTCTGAAGCGGTAAAAGTAGAAGATTCTTTTAGAGGTTTTTGTCTCAGAGTGATCATCTTTATAGCTGCTATCTGTGGAGTCTTCAGGCTGCTGTTGCGTGTAGCTGCTGGAGGCTAGTGACGGTTTTCTGGACCACACGAGTCTTTTAACCATGCGTTTGCTAACTGACACTAACTAGCGAGCCAACCTCAGGAATTCCCCGGAAACCAGCTGTTTGTCCTGAGATGACTTAAAGAGTCGCTGGTTCCTGTCCCTGGTCTGGATCCTGTCCCTGGTCTGGATCCTGTCCCTGATCTGGTTCCTGTCCCTGATCTGGATTCTGTCCCTGATCTGGATCCTGTCCCTGGTCTGGATCCTGTCCCTGATCTGGTTCCTGTCCCTAATCTGGATCCTGTCCCTGGTCTGGTTCCTGTCCCTGATCTGGATCCTGTCCCTGGTCTGGATCCTGTCCCTGATCTGGTTCCTGTCCCTGATCTGGATTCTGTCCCTGATCTGGATCCTGTCCCTGGTCTGGATCCTGTCCCTGATCTGGTTCCTGTCCCTGATCTGGATCCTGTCCCTGGTCTGGATCCTGTCCCTGATCTGGATCCTGTCCCTGATCTGGTTCCTGTCCCTGGTCTGGATCCTGTCCCTGATCTGGTTCCTGTTCCTGGTCTGGATCCTGTCCCTGATCTGGATCCTGTCCCTGGTCTGGATCCTGTCCCTGATCTGGTTCCTGTCCCTGGTCTGGATCCTGTCCCTGATCTGGATCCTGTCCCTGGTCTGGATCCTGTCCCTGATCTGGTTCCTGTCCCTGATCTGGTTCCTGTCCCTGATCTGGATCCTGTCCCTGATCTGGTTCCTGTCCTGGTCTGGATCTGTCCCTGATCTGGTTCCTGTCCCTGTCTGGATCCTGTCCCTGATCTGGTTCTGTCCCTGATCTGTCCTGCCCTCTGGATCCTGTCCCTGGTCTGGATCCTGTCCCTGATCTGGATCCTGTCCCTGATCTGGATCCTGTCCCTGGTCTGGATCCTGTCCCTGATCTGGTTCCTGTCCCTGATCTGGATCCTGTCCCTGATCTGGTTCCTGTCCCTGATCTGGATCCTGTCCCTGATCTGGTTCCTGTCCCTGGTCTGGATCCTGTCCCTGATCTGGTTCCTGTCCCTGGTCTGGATCCTGTCCCTGATCTGGTTCCTGTCCCTGGTCTGGATCCTGCTGAAGCAGCTGCTTCTCAGGGCCGATCACATGGACGGATGTTTAATTTCACAGAGATGACAGAACTGAAACCAGGTTCAAAATTTAAAGTCTTTACATGTAAAATGCATCCAGTTTGTGGAGCTGCAGTCCGGGCCGGATGGGAGGAAGAAAAGAGGCTGAAAACAGAATGATGGAGGATATAAGCCAGTCTGTTAGAGGTGGGAAGCAGACGGGACTACATACTGGCTCTGGGGGGGGGGGGTTCGGGAAAAACGCAGAGTCCTTAAAAAAGCAGAGAGGAAATGAGTTTTAATTTGACAGGATATTCATGCGGGAGCTGCTCAGAAGTGGAGCCGCTGATTAACTCTGCCACTGGATTCCTTATTCTCTCAGAGAGAGGACGGAGGGAAAACAGCCTCGGGGTGACGAGTCCCACCAGAGAGGAGAAGAAGTGCTGAGAGGCAGAGGAGGATGATGAGGATGATTAGACCTCGCCGCCGTGACGAGCTCCGAGCCTCCTACTGTAAACACTGTACCGGAATCAAACGCTCGGTGCAGCGTTTGAAGTCCGGACTGAGTTCAGCTGAGCAGAAATAAAACAACTACTGGTTTTAATTATAGTCGTTTACTCCTTCAGCCACAGAGGTGACGCTTTTAAAAGACAGTTTTTACAGTCATGTTGTCACAAGTAGGGATGCACCATAACTGTGTTTTAAAACCGATAACTTTCAGCTCCTAAAGGCCGATACCGATAATCAATAACATACACATATACCTAAGATCATTACATCAATACTATGAACAAAACCAAAAACAGTTTGGACTCTTTAAATGAACAGATATTCATTTTTTACAATGAAAAACTCAAACATTTTCATAAAGCTATCAAACAAACCTATTTGATATCTCACATTAACTTAAATAAGATTCATTACTGACTGATATAAAAAATAAAGGCTCCTTGAACTGATGGAAATACATGCATCAGAATTACAGACTGAAAAAATAATTCCTAAATGACAATAAAAAATAATGCACAGGTCATAATGTACTGACACAATTTAGACTTGTCTATGTAAATAAACTAAAAAAGTGCACTCCATAGTAACAAAGAAATTACGTTTAAAGGATTTCGGCTTGTGGTTCCATTCAAATAAGTGTCTTTAATTAAAGTAAATGAAGTTTAGTAGTTTTAGGGGTTTAGTTTTAGGAAGCTTTAGATGAGAGAGATGATGGCGAGGAGCAGAGGGGAGGGGTTGACTTGCTGCCGGCTAGCTGACGTTAGCTCACGTTAGCGTGATTTCAAAACTCCATGGAAGCGATTGTTATGTTTTAGGTGGCTGGTCAGGTTTGACGTATTAAAGCTTGTGCTATTTTTCCCTCCTTCGCTTGGAGCATTTGTCATAAATAACCAGCGAACTATCTTTCTCTGAAACTTTAACGAAGTTCCATAAAATAGCCGCCATGTTTGTTTGTTTTTATCAGAGCACTGAACTGCATGATGCATTCAAGGTGTAACGTAAATTCCTACGTTCCCTCGTTTGCTAGTCGTTTTTTCAGCCTTTTCTATTTTTTCTTTTTTTATGTGTAACATGTGGGAAAATACTGCGAATATCAATTCAAGTCAGCAACTACTAAAATTATGACCGAGTTAACAAGTTGTTTTCTGGCATGAGGGGGTATTCTTGATTTTCCTGATTGAGTATTCGTTTTCCTGATTATGCCGACGTTACTTGAACATAACATTCACTGCTGAGGGGTGTAACTACGAAGTGAGATTAGAGGGTTAGCGAGGTATGTTGAGTCTAAAGCCAGGATTTCCAGAACCACGACGGTGGCTCTCTTTTAACCTGGCTAGATCACCATGGTAATTTACTCTGCAATCTTAACCTGGTCCGGAGCAGGTTATGTGCAGAGTTTAGGCTCAAATCGGCAATAAACAAGCGCCACCCTTTCACTTTCACCCAATCCCGTTGACCTGAGCGCCAGGATTGTGCAATGGAGGGAGAGTATTCAGAGACCGGACTGATCCACTGGCTTCTCATGACCATATTCTCTATGAACGCTACAGATTTCCAGATGAGGGAATACGTTACATTTGTAATCTGCTAGAGCCAGATATTGGCAGCGCCACCAGACGCAGCCGTGCGCTCACAGCAGCGCAAACGGTGTGTGTTTCTTTGCGTTTCTTTGCCGCGGGAACCTACATGCATTCAGTTGGTGATGCAGAAAATCTGAGCCAGAATACTGGATGCCGCTATTCACAAGGTTGTACTTGCTCTTACTGAACTGCTGAATATGTTTGTAGTATTCCCTGGCCATCTGCCCACGCTTCAAATAAAAAAAGCGTTTTACTAAATCGCAGGTAACAAATTAATAGTCCATTATATTGATAATCAGTGTGACGTGGAATTTCATGTGAAATGTTTTAATATAATTAATTCATAAGATTCCCCAGGGTGATAGAGTACCTATTAAAGTGGCCGGTGAGTGTATATTGGTATCACAGATATTAAATCTTAAATTAATTTCATAGATTTAGCAAAAAACTAAAGTGATTTTCATTTATCATTCATAATGGGACAGTCAGACCTACATAATGTTTAAATCTGCTGCATTAAGTTTAAAGTTTAAGTGCTCTAAAAGAGGGAGGGAGATTAAGGTGCATTAAGTGGTGAAATAAATATAACTTACGAATTTACACAATCTGCAATTTTTTTGCCAGCACTCCTCTCTGGCTATATTCGCACCTACAGTGTTGCTTTTGGCCGTAAAGATTTCTTTGAAATCCTCATAGCCCTGCATTATTAAAACCTGCTCCTCCTGACTGAAATATACGGACCGCCATCTATCCATTTGATCCAGAATAGGCGTCAAACGCCCCCTTTTATGTGAACGCGCACAGAGCAGAAAGCCGTGATTAACAAAGATAGTTGATAACCACCGTCATAGAACCAGTTCTCTGATGGCGAGTTTCAGGTTTGTTAAGCCAGCTCACCCAAATAGAGCCTGGCTGTGTCAAACTTGCTTCGTAGTACACCCCTCAGGTCATTCAAGGCTCAGAGGGAGCAAGGCACTGCTGTGTTGACAAAAATATATACAGTCATGGAAAAAATTATTAGACCCCCTTGTTTTCTTCAGTTTCTTGTTCATTTTAATGCCTGGTACAACTAAAGGTACATTTGTTTGGACAAACATAATAACCACAAAGATTGCTCATAAGAGTTTTATTTAAGAGCTGATATATAACCTAAATCACTCAAGTTTATATGTCACGCCGGGCAAAAACCCAACAGTTCGAGATCCTCCCGGGCAATAGACAACACAGAGATGCTTATGAAAGGTTTAACACTTTATTAAATTCATAAGGCCACAAGGACTACAGCAGATCTTAATAGGCACCACCGGGGGGCACTGGCTCTTCCCCCAACACCTCCTGCACTGTACACAACCCCTCCCTTAAAACCACAACACGCCGCAAACTGGACATGCGATAAAAAAAAGGAATGCACACCAAACCAAATACACACAACATGCAGTACTAAAACCTGTTAAGAAAACCCACACTACAGGGAGATGTCACTGCTGGTGAAAGTCTTTAGAGCTGCCACCCACCTGTGGCGGCCGAAATCCAGGCGGCAGCTTAACACAATGACAAACAAACAACAAAAAAAAAAAAAAAAACAAAAAAAAAAAAAAACACAAACATTACTGGTCGGGTCCACCTCCGACCAGTAAAAAAAAAAAAAAAAATTAAAAAAAAAAAAAGTATATATACGTGGAGTCCCTCGTGACGTCACGCCTGCAAGGGGTTCCCACAGCGACCAGGCTTTGCTCCTCCAAGCTGCCTTCTACTCATGCCACCACAGCATTGCAGGGTCTCGGCCCTTATCCCCACAGGCGTCCCGTATCCACAGTCTCTGCTGTCCCTTGGTCAACCTCAATAGCTGCTGGAGAAAAGGTAGGAGCAGTCAGCTCAAGCAGAGTAAGACAGCCCAAATATTACACTCGGTCCTCAGGCCGACATACGTCCCTTCAGGGAATACTTAGCAGGCGTTGTACAGTCTCCAGTGTCGATCCCTGCGCCACCGCCAGCTCCTGTCTCCAAACTGTCTGCAAGATCAGCATCTCCACTGCCACAGCGCTGCTGCAGTCCCACACATTTCTGGCTGCTCACCGTTCCAGGTCCTGCTCAGCCTCACTGGAGGGCACACTGACTTCCACTGGCTTCTCACATTCTCCATTCTCACATTCTTCTCCTGTATCTAGCTCCTTAAATGCTCCTGAGTGCCACTTCTCTGATTGCCCTCAGCTGCAACCAGTCAGTCAATCAGTCCCTCTGGAGTCAGTTAATCAGCTCACTCAGTCCATGAGGCCCCACTGAACTTGCATGTTAAAAATAGATAAAATCTAAATACAGTCCACACACAACCCAATACCAAATGTGACATATACATCAATAGCTATGGCGTTGTACTGCCAAAAACACTGCTTTTATGCATTCAGTGTTTTCTTTTCTGTCTGTTTTAGTAACATGATGACGTTTAGTGGTACCAGGTATTAAAATGAACAAGAAAGTGAAGGAAAAAATGGTGGTCTAATAATTTTTTCCATGACTGTATGTTATCGGGGCTATTCGTCATGATATTGGACTTATCAGGATGACGTCAGAATTTCCTGTTATCGGCACGATAGTTATCGGGTCGATAGTTATCGTGAACCCCTTGTCACAAAATCCTACTTTCTGCTCTAAAACGTAATCACAGCATTTTGACATAAAGTTGCCTCTTTTTAACAAATATTAAAGCTTTTCACAGTAATATGTCGGCTTTCACAAAGTTGTAACTTTTTAAATGTTAAAATATGGCTAAATCTTGTAAAATTACGAGTTTAGTAAAACTGCAACTTTATGTTCCAAAACCAAGAATTTTTGGTGTAAAATTTCAAATTTCACAAATTTGCAGCTTTTTGTTTTTAATAAAGCTGAAACTTTTGGATGTAAAATTGAACCTCCAAGGTCGAGTTTATTCCTGTAAAACAACCATCAGACCGCCGTAACTCAGTAGTTCAGCAGGCGATCCTCCAGACGCTGCAGGCCTGCTGCCGCGGTCACAGGTTCGATTCTCAGCCGGTGACCCGTTTCCTTCATAATTAAGGTCTTTTAAAAAAAAAATACAAACCAGCCCAGACTGACCAGGATGTTTTACAGGTAAAAATTAAAACATGAATAATGATGTTTGGAGCTCAGACCAGAGAACAGAACCAGCTCATGAAAAGAGCTGGACACCTCTACAAGACTGGGTCCCAGAACTTACAAAGACCTGACTGGAGCATCAGAGTCCAGTGGGTCCAGTCCCCCAACAGGTCCAACGGTGCCAGTCCCCCAAGAAGTCCAGTGGGTCCAGACCCCCAACAGGTCCAACGGTGCCAGTCCCCCAAGAAGTCCAGTGGGTCCAGACCCCCAACAGGTCCAGCAGTGCCAGTCCTCCAACGAGTCCAGCGGTGTCAGTCCCCCAATGAGTCCAGCGGTCCCAGTCCCCCAAAGGGTCCAGTGAAGTCCAGCGGGTCCAGACCCCCAACAGGTCCAGCAGTGCCAGTCCTCCAATGAGTCCAGCAGTGCCAGTCCCCCAATGAGTCCAGCGGTCCCAGTCCCCCAAAGGGTCCAGTGGTGTCAGCCCCCCCAGAAGTCCAGTGGGTCCAGACCCCCAACAGGTCCAGCAGTGCCAGTCCTCCAACGAGTCCAGCGGTGTCAGTCCCCCAAGGAGTCCAGCGGTGTCAGTCCCCCAACGAGTCCAGCGGTGTCAGTCCTCCAACAGGTCTAGCGGTGCCAGTCCCCCAACAAGTCCAGCAGTGCCAGTTCCTCAATGAGTCCAGCGGTGCCAGTCCCCCAAAGGGTCTAGTGGTGTCAGTCCCCCAAGAAGTCCAGCGGGTTCAGCCCCCCAACAGGTCCAGCAGTGCCAGTCCCCCAACGAGTCCAGTGGTGTCAATCCCTCAACGAGTCCAGTGATGTCAGTCCCTCAGCGGGTCCAGTGGTGCCAGTCCCCCAAGAAGTCCAGCAGTGCCAGTCCCCCAAGAAGTCCAGCGGTGCCAGTCCCACAAGAAGTCCAGCGGTGTCAGTCCCCCAACAAGTCCAGCGGTGCCAGTCCCCCAAAGGGTCCAGTGGTGTCAGCCCACCAACAGGTCCAGCGGTGTCAGTCCCTCAGCGGGTCAAGCCTCCCCAGGAGTCCAGCGGTGTCAGCCCCCCAACAGGTCCAGCAGTGCCAGTTCCTCAATGAGTCCAGCGGTGCCAGTCCCCCAAAGGGTCTAGTGGTGTCAGTCCCCCAAGAAGTCCAGCGGTGCCAGTCTCTCAACGGGTCCAGTGGAATCCAGTGGGTGTAAATCGTGGTGTGAATCTTCAGGAATGTGGGTGTTGGAGTGTTTACGTCTCTTTAACTCGTGAGGTCGGGTCATCATAATAGAACCATTCTCTCGCCGGGTCCAGTCTGGAATCAAAGATTCCCTCCCTTGAGTCCTGACATCAGAGGATCGTGACCTCGGTTGGAGGCGGGGTTTCATCGCGGTCCAGCTGAGCTACAGAGCCTGAGGGCTCAGCTGGAATAAAGGCTGTTGTTGTGGCCTCCCTCCGGTCCGGGAGGGTCTGGGGTCAGGACGGGTCCAGGGTCAGGACGTCCCATAGGTTATGCTGGACGGACAGTCCGGTTCAGGGTCGGCAGTCTCTGAGAGTCTGAGCAGGCTGTTGAGGAATGCCAACGTTTGATGGAGGTCGAGGACGTTTGGAGCTCCTCTTTCATGCTTCATCCCTCCTCTTCCTCCACTACCGACTTTAACTCTCATAATGAGGTCTGTGTTTCAGATAAAAACATGACAACAACAAAATTAATGTGGCTGTTCAGACAAGGACACATCTCAGGAAAGACTTAAGATGACTCACACCTCTGTGAAATCATCACAGCCAATAGAATCAATAGGCAGTTGACAAATCAATATCAAGATCAAAGATAATTCAGGTTTAGATTCATGATTCCATGAATCTCCTGCAGTTTTCTGGAATCTGATTTCAGGTGATGAAACACCAAATTTCAGACTGAATTCAGTATTCTGGTATCACCGTGACGGTCTATGGAGTCTTAGCTTCAAACCACTAACAGGCTACTAGTTGTAGCATGTAGCAGCATGAGATTCTAGTTTCTTAATGTGTTATCATTAGTCAAATTAGCTAACAAATGAGAGCAAAAAGTTAGTGAACAAACATTAGATAATAAGCTAACTGGCAAATGCTAATAGGGTGGCTAATAAGCACTAGCTAAGAAGCTAGCAAACTCACGAACTAACAAGCTAGTTGACATATGCGAACTAACTAGCTAGTTAATCAACTGACTAACAAGCCTGTTCAGAGTGCTGACTAATCGCCGAGCTGACATATGTTAACAAATTATCTAACAAACGCGGACAAACAATCTAGCTAACAAACAATCTTGCTAGCTAAAAAGCTAGCAAACAAATGGTGACAAAGAAGCCACTTAACAAACACTAGCGTACATGCCAGCTAGCATGTTTCACTAACCAACAAGCCAGCTAACAAACACGTGGACCAAGCGCTTGGCTGAATCTGGGTCGTGTGACTGAGACCGTCGGTCACAATTTGTCCAGAGACGTATGAGACACTGATGAAGTCACAAAGGGAACCGGAAGCTTCTGTTGAAGGTGGATCTGCTAAGTCATGGGGATACTTAGGATTACCCACTTAACTTTTCTTCTCCGCTGAGCTTTTCATTTCATTTTTGTGAAATAAATGAATTTCACTGGAAAAAAGTTATCAGCTGTTGTTCATCCGGTGTTGCATTTGTCAGACAGTTGGACAAACGACGGTCACAAAAACACTTTTCTCCACAGATAATTCCAGCTTATGAAACACAGTTTGTTCTCCATTGCACCTTCGCCTAAAAACTGAAGGGAACCCTCTCTTCTGGGCTTTTAGTCAAATCGAGTTACAGTGTTAAACTTGTCTCTGATCTGTCGGCTTTTAGCACTCCAAAGTGCCAAAATGTCCCATTTTAGGTGGGAAAGCATTATCACACGTCTAATATCCAGCGACATGGGTGGGAGCGGTTAAGAGCCCTGCTTTGATTGACATCAAGGAAATGGCTGAAATATGTGAGCAGACCGCCACCCTGGACGAACAGGAAGGTCCAGACAGGTCTGAGGACGACGGGGAGCATCGTGGGAATAACATGTATCAATATTATGTACGTTGCTGGTGGTTCAGATTTCTGAAACCAGACTCCCAGTTCATCAGGCAGCTGAACCAGAACTGGGAGTCTGTTCTCAGAAACCAGTTCTGGTTAGACTCCCAGTTCATCTGAACCAACCCAGCTCCAACAAATTCTCATCACTGGCCTGCATCAGCTAAGCTAAGTGTTAAAACGCTACGGAAATAACATTTGAAATGTGTTTGGATGGAAAACTTTAATCAGAATGAATGTTAGGCTGCTGTTCACTTGGCATCACTTCCCCTGTTTTCATTACAGTCACATCCCAGCTTTATTTAAACCTCACTATAAACATAAACTATTTTAACCAGGTTATCTGGTTAAATGACAGATCCGGTCATAGGGTTGGAAATAACTACCGTATTTTCCAGAATATTAGTCACTCTTTTTTCAGTAGTTTGTCTGGTCCTGCATTATTTCAAAGCGACTCATATATCAAAAATATCCTCCATGTCTCCATGACAACAACAGGACATCATCTCCAATCACGACAACTGAACACTGATACTGAAAAAATGACAAGAGTAAACCATAAAGACTGATAGACAAAAAGACCAAATGAGACCAAAAAGAAAAAGCTCTACTGCAGAATTTAAACTGAAGATGATAAAATCAGCAGCTGAAAACAGTAACGGAGCAGCAGAAAGATGGAAGGATGAGAAACTAGTCAGAGACTGAAGAAAAGCAGAGGAACCTCTGACAGCTATGAACCAATCAGAGAAGGAGAACCAGGACTGAAAGATGGACAGAGATGGAGGAACGAGTCCACAGGTGGAGGAACGAGTCCACAAATGGAGGAACAAGTCCACAGATGAAGGAACAAGTCCACAGATGGAGGAACGAGTCCACAGATGGACGAAGGAGTCCACAGATGTAGGAACGAGTCCACAGATGGAGGAACGAGTCCTCAGATGGAGGAGGGAGTCTACAGATGGAAGAAGGAGTCCACAGATGGAGGAGGGAGTCCACAGATGGAGGAACGAGTCCACAGATGGACGAAGGAGTCCACAGATATAGGAACAAGTCCACAGATGGAGGAACGAGTCCTCAGATGGAAGAGGGAGTCCACAGATGGAAGAAGGAGTCCACAGATGGAGGAACGAGTCCACAGATGGAGGAACGAGTCCACAGATGGAGGAAGAAGTCCACAGATGAAGGAACGAGTCCACAGATGGAGGAACGAGTCCACAGATGGAGGAACGAGTCCACAGATGGAGGAACGAGTCCACAGATGGAGGAACGAGTCCACAGATGGAGGAACGAGTCCACAGATGGAGGAGGGAGTCCACAGATGGAAAAAGGAGTCCACAGATGGAGGAATGAGTCCACAGATGGAGGAGTGAGTCCTCAGATGGAGGAGGGAGTCCACAGATTGAAGAAGGAGTCCACAGATGGAGGAACGAGTCCACAGATGGAGGAACGAGTCCACAGATGGAGGAACGAGTCCACAGATGGAGGAGGGAGTCCACAGATGGAAGAAGGAGTCCACAGATGGAGGAACGAGTCCACAGATGGAGGAACGAGTCCTCAGATGGAGGAGGGAGTCCACAGATGGAAGAAGGAGTCCACAGGTGGAGGAACGAGTCCACAGATGGAGGAACGAGTCCACAGATAGAGGAACGAGTCCACAGATGGAGGAACGAGTCCTCAGATGGAGGAATGGGTCCAGAGGTGGAGGAACGAGTTCACAGATGGAGGAAACAAGTCCACAGATGGAGGAATGAGTCGACAGATGGAAGAAGGAGTCCACAGATGGAGGAACGAGTCCACAGATGGAGGAACGAGTCCACAGATGGAGGAGGAACGAGTCCACAGAAGGAGTCCACAGATGGAGGAAGGAAGTCCACACGAGTCCACAGATGGAGGAACGAGTCCCACAGATGGAGGAACGAGTCCACAGATGGAGGAACGAGTCCACAGATGGAGGAACGAGTCCACAGAGGAGGAGGAAACGAGTCCACAGATGGAGGAGGAGGAGTCCACAGATGGAGGAAAGAGTCCACAGATGGAGGAATGAGTCCACAGATGGAGGAGTGAGTCCTCAGATGGAGGAGGGAGTCCACAGATTGAAGAAGGAGTCCACAGATGGAGGAGGAGTCCACGGAGGAGGAGTCCACAGATGGAGGAACGAGTCCACAGATGGAGGAACGAGTCCACAGATGGAGGAGGGAGTCCACAGATGAGGAACGAGTCACACAGAGATGAGGAGGGAGTCCACAGATGGAGGAACGAGTCGAGTCCACAGATGGAGGAACGAGTCCACAGATGGAGGAGGGAGTCCACAGATGGAGGAACGAGTCCACAGGTGAGGAGAGACATGGAGGAACGAGTCCACAGATGGAGGAACGAGTCCACAGATGGAGGAGGAACGAGTCCACAGATGGAGGAGAACGAGTCCACAGATGGAGGAACGAGTCCAGAGGTGGAGAGGAAGGAACGAGTCCACAGATGGAGGAAACAAGTCCACAGATGGAGGAATGAGTCGACAGATGGAGGAACGAGTTCACAGATGGAGGAGGTAGTCCACAGATGGAAGAAGGAGTCGACAGATGGAGGAACGAGTCCACAGATGGAGGAACGAGTCCACAGATGGAGGGACGAGTCCACGGAGGAACGAGAGATGGAGGAACGAGTCCGAGTCCACAGATGGGAGGATGGAGGACGAGTCCACAGATGGAAGGGAGTCCACAGATGGAGGGAGTCCACGAGTCACACGGAAGGAGTCCACAGATGGAGGAGACAGATGGAGGAGTCCACAGATGGAGGAACGAGTCACAGTCCACGGAGGAACGAGTCCACAGATGGAGGACGAGTCCAGAGGAGGAACGAGTCCACACGAGAGATGGAACGAGTCCACAGAGGAACGAGTCCACAGAGGACGACACGAGGAGGAACGAGTCCACAGAGTGGAGGAACGAGTCCACAGATGGAGGAACGAGTGAGGAACGAGTCCACAGATGGAGAGAGGGAGTCCACAGAAGGAGTCCACAGATGGAGTCCACAGATGGAAGGAGTCCACAGATGGAGGAGGGAGTCCACAGATGGAGGAACGAGTCCACAGATGGACGAAGGAGTCCACAGATATAGGAACAAGTCCACAGATGGAGGAACGAGTCCTCAGATGGAAGAGGGAGTCCACAGATGGAAGAAGGAGTCCACAGATGGAGGAACAAGTCCACAGATGGAGGAACGAGTCCTCAGATGGAGGAGGGAGTCCACAGATGGAAGAAGGAGTCCACAGATGGAGGAACGAGTCCACAGATGGAGGAAACAAGTCCACAGATGGAGGAACGAGTCCACAGATGGAGGAATGAGTCCACAGATGAAGGAACGAGTCCACAGATGGAGGAACGAGTCCTCAGATGGCGGAAGGGGTCCAGAGGTGGAGGAACGAGTTCACAGATGGAGGAAACGAGTCCACAGATGGAGGAACGAGTCCACAGATGGAGGAAACGAGTCCACAGTTGGAGGAACGAGTTCACAGATGGAGGAAACGAGTCCACAGATGGAGGAATGAGTCCACAGATGAAGGAACGAGTCCACAGACGGAGGAACGAGTCCTCAGATGGCGGAAGGGGTCCAGAGGTGGAGGAACGAGTTCACAGATGGAGGAAACGAGTCCACAGATGGAGGAACGAGTCCACAGATGGAGGAACGAGTCCACAGACGGAGGAACGAGTCCACAGACGGAGGAACGAGTCCACAGATGGAGGAATGGGTCCAGAGGTGGAGGAACGAGTTCACCAGTGACGTGCGGTCAGGTGAGGCAGGGGAGGCCGTGCCTCACCTGCCATCATGGAAAGAAAGGCATGAAAATATATATATATTTTTTATATTTATCAATTGATTTGTACTATAAAGTAATTTTCCATTTAACTTCACCATTTTTAGATTATTTTTTATTCAAAATTGCCGAATTTTCACATTTACCATTCAAATACTGAGAAGATGCGGGCGGTGAGGCAGCACCCCGCTGAGCCTCACCATGGATTGCGCAATGACTCGGCTAACTGTTCTGCCATGTTATGTAGTGAGACCAGATCGCCGTCTCTTTGTATGTCACTATTAAAATGTTCAAACACGTTTGCTATATGAAATAAGTTTCCATAGTTTAGCTGATTTATATAATGAACAGCAACTATATGTGTGTAATGTGTTTCTTGTGCCGGCGCGATCATAAAACAGCTGAGAAGAGGCACAGGGTGAGGCACGCACTTCTCCTGCCTCACGTTAGGGGGCACTAGTGAGCACAGGGATTCTTCTTCATGCGCCACTCTTACTAGGAGCGGCGCATGGACTTTATTTATAAGTAAAGGTAAGACCATAATAACTTTTTTTTTTTAATTAAATGTGCTTTTTTTGTGCACTACAGTTTGTATGTTTGAATGACGATAGGAGGTTTTAAACATAAACAATTAACTGCTGCCAATCAAATGGTGAATAAGTTGTTCTGGAGGGTTCATATGCTTGTAAATCTGATTGATGAAGTCAGTGCCTCACCAGCCATGAATCTCACCGCACGTCACTGGAGTTCACAGATGGAGGAGGGAGTCCACAGATGGAGGAACGAGTCCACAGACGGAGGAACGAGTCCACAGATGGAGGAACCAGTCCACAGCTAGCTCATTAGCTAGCATTTGTTAGCTATTTTCTTATCTGTCGTTGTTAACTTGCTTGTTCATTTGTAATTTAGCAAGTGTTTGGTAGCTTGCTGGTGTTTGTCATTCGTCGTTGGTGTTTGTTCGCTCCTCTGAAGCTTGTAATAGTTCACAGGTTATCGGGTCCGAAGGTAGACACTTGTCTGGTTGTTGGACAGCGTCTGTGAAGATGTCATGTGACCCGGCTTCAGGGCGCCCCCCCACCCGCCCCCCCAGGCTGTAAAAGGTTTTCCGTTTTCTGAGTTAAAGTCCTGCTTTTTGCTGGTTTTTCTGTCAGCTTCTGGCTGCGTGTCAGTGTGATGGCAGTTCCTGGATCTGGACCTTCACCCCCCCCCCCCTCCCCCCCCCCCAACCTCCTCCAAACTTCCCCCACCAGTAAAAAGGGAGCTTTTACCGAAAACAAACAACAACAAACAAAAGACCAAAGTGGTTGAGGAGTATAATTGAACAATTTCAAACAGATGTCTGTTTGGACTTGGCCCCGGGCTCGTGGCCCCCCGTTAAATATAGTGATTTGATTGGAAAGCAAGCGCTGCGAAATGGGCTGGTAGCCAGCCGGACCGTTCCTGGGGGAGGCAGGGGGGCGCGGGGCGTGCTCTCTAATGACCCCCGGGGGTCGAGGGGTCCTCGGAGTAAAAAGCAGATCAGAGAGGATGTGGGGCCGGTGGCCAGGACGGGCCCCATAAATCTGTCCCGTCCTCTGAAGACACCATCTACCCTCAGTTCACAGTCTGAATCAGAGCACAGTCACAACTGCATGTTGCCCCCCCCCCCAGAGAGCAGAGCTGGAGGACACGGGTGGGAGGATGGGGGTCAGCAGGGGCCGCTATTGTAGACCAGGGGGGTGCCAGCGCTCTGGAGGAGGGAGGGACTGTGGGAATTCTGCCCAGTGAAGCCATCACACTGAAATCCGTGGTCATTATTACCTCAGCTCACTGGGAAACCCCCAAGTACCCCACGATCCAAAGCTTGTAGATCCACCTTCAGCAGCAGTTATCTGATCACAGTTTCTGTTTGGACCGACTCTCTTCTCATTGTTTTCACTAACATGTGAGCTAGTGTTAGCTACAATGTAGCTTATCTTGTATATCTAGGTAGCTTCTTAGCAGTGGTTAGTTTGCAGTTGGTACCTTAGCTGCTAGTGTTTGTTAGCTAGCTTTTGAGTTTATGTTTCTTATCTAGTGTGTTTGCTAACTTTTGTTAACTTGTTTTCTAGCTAGTTTGTTAGTTCTTGTTTGTTAGTTCGCATGTTTTGGCTAGCTTGTAGCCAGAGCTTCTCAGATGTCTTGCTTGTGAGCATTTTTAGCCAGCATTTGTTTGCTACTATATTACATTGTGTTTTTTTTAAACTAGCTAGTTAGTTTGCATTTGTTAGCTGGCATTTTACATAACACCTGTTACCTAGCATCTTAGCTGGTGTATGTTCACTGGCTTGTTAGCTAGTGGTTTTTCGCATTTCTCAGCTCGCTTGTAGATAGTGTTTGTTAGCATTTCTCAGCTAGCTTGTCGGTAGTGTTCAAGAGCTTAACTAGCATTTGTTGTCTAGCTTTTTAGCCAGTGTTTGGATACTGGCTTGAGAGCTAGTGTTCAGCATTTAATAGCTATCCTGTTAGCTTGTATTTATTAGCAAACCTGTTAGCATTTTCAGGTAATTCTACCCAATTTAAATAAAGGTAAGCATAGAATGATTGACTGCTTGAATGTCTTCCACTCATCAATAATCTCTGTAGGGCTCTGAACAGTAAACAGTTTAAAACTGCTTTCAGAACTCTTTTCTGATTGGTGTAGAGACTGTACACAGAGGTCTGACTGCTTCTCTAAGACCGTTGCTGATGTCTTTCCCTCCTGGTATTGTGTATACCACTGTACCATTTCATTCAAGATCCTGACTGACATCAGACAGATGAAGGGATTAGAGCTCTGCCTTGGTGGTCTGGTCGGATCACTGGAACTGGACTGCAGGAACTGGACCTGAAACTGGACCGCTGGAGCTGGACCGCTAGAGCACTAATCTGAGAGCAGAATCAAGCTCTGCGCCCTCTTCAGGACAGGAAGCATGAATCGGTGTTCAGGTCTGCAGAGTTCATGTTGCCTGAAAGTCTCATCATCTCTGAGCCTGTGGCGCCCTCTGCTATCTCAGACAGGTACAACTGAAGCTCCACCTCTTTGATAGGAGATAAAAAACAACCTCAGCAGAACAAAAACATATATTATTTTATACTGATCATATTTATTATTTATTCACCATTAGTTTAGAAGAATGAAGACAAAAAAACCTAAACTCATGTTGGCAATCCTAAGTACCCCCTTACTGCTCTAAGAGGATGTAGGCGGAGCAGCCAGGTGCTGCTGATTATCAGCCACTGATGAATCGATCACATGACTTCTAAAACAGTTTCTGAACTGTTTACAGTTCAACAGTCAGAAACTTTATTGACGCGTGTAAAACACTGATGACAGCTTTCAGTCTTCCAGGAGTGGATGACCCACAATTCCATCTATCTGACAGCTATCTAGCTTGTCAGCAAGTGTTTGTTATATAGCTTTCTTAGCTAGTGTTTGTCAGTTAGCTTGCTCAGTTGTTTTTTTTTTTGACAAGCTGGATAGCTTCATTTTCTAGTTTCTCAATAAGTGTTTGTTAGCTTGCCTGTTGGTGAGTTTTTGAGTTGCTGGTTACTGTTAGCTTGCTACCTTGGCTGTTAGCATGTAAGCTAGCTTGTTAATTAGTATTTGTGATTGAACTTGTGAGCTAGAATTTGTTAACTAGTCTGTAAGCTAGTGTTTGTTATCTAGCTTGTTAGTAACTGCTTGTTAGCTAGTTTGTGGCTAGCAGTTTATAGTCAGCTGATGTTTCTAGCCGCTTGTTTGTGAGTATTGTCTGCTGCTTAGTAGCTAGTACTGTTAGCTCCTTGTGAGACAGGTTGTAGCTAGTATTGTTAGTTAGCTAAAATTGTTAGCAGTTTGTTAGATAGTTTGTAGCTAGCATTTGTTAGTTAGAAAGCAATGTTAGCTGATTGTTAGCTAGCATTGTTAGCTGCTTGTTAGGTAGTTCGTTGTTAGCATTTGTTAGTTCGCTAGCATTGTTAGCTGGTGTTACTTGTAAGTCTTCCCAGGACTGGAAGTACCAGTATTTAATCTGTCTGGCAACTAAAACTGTCTCAAACTGTGTCATGTGACCAGGAAATGATCCAAACACAGCAGCAGAATGAACAAAGAAGAAGAGAATCAAGGTCTCAGAGTAAAACTACACCTGCTGAATTCCGCCCTGCTTCCTGCCTCTACACACTTGCTGCTTGCTCTTGCTTTTAACTTTGATTTTTATTGATTTTTATGCTATTTTTTCTTTTTTTTTTTGCCCCTTGTGATCATACTTGCCAAAGCTTCTGGACATTTATATATTATTGGGACTGAAGTCTTTTTAGCAGAAACAGCAACGTTTATAGTTTTTCGACCTTCAGTGCTCCGTGTGCGTGGCCTACACACAGCTGAAGCCTGATTTGCAGTGTCTGAGCACTTAGCATCCAGCCAAAGCTACTTAGCCTGGAAAGGTGCTAACCGCTGGGCTAACTATCAACAACATGCCTCCCGTCACCACTGAAGACTATCTCAGCCTCCTACAGAAGATAACGGTAATGGAGATGAAAATCCAGCGCTTAGAAGTGAATGTGGAGGTAAATGGACTGTGCGGAAATGAAACAACCTTACCATTGTCTCAGAATAGCAGGGATGAGCAAGCTAACACACAGCTGAAGAGCGCAGGTAATATGACCAAGAAAGAGGACAACAAATCATTGAGTGATAATCCTCCCTGGAACCGTTCAGGTGCAAAGCCGAAGGATTAATCATGTTTCCTGGAAACTGGAAGACGTATCACAGGGCGAGCACATCGAGCTGAGATCTGTGATGAGACAGACTGGCCTTCACTCCCCCGAAGACAGAGGAACGCTTCTACCCCTGTAGATGAGAGGAAACAGGACTGGACCACTGTGAGAGGGAAGGTTAGCAGCAAACCTCCAAAACAGCTGAGTGTTAAGCTGCAAAACAGATTTCCTCCACTGACGGAGAACCCTGGATCTCTTTCGGACAACCATCCATCTCAGCGCAGCAGGGTAAGGACCGAACACCCGTCAAAACGTAAACGGCCAGAGAGAGAGCTAAAGGCTGGGCCTGAAACTGTTATAGTGGGGGATTCTGGTGTAAAGGACCTACATAGATGGTGTAGTAAGAACACCAAAGTCCTCTGCTATCCCAAGGACATGGTCAGTGACATGCAGGAGAGAATTCCTAAAATCCTGGCTGAATTTCCAACAGCGAGAAACATTGTTCTCCATACAGGGACAAATGATGTCTCCAAGCAACAGTCAGAGGTCCTGAAACGAGACTTTACTGGTTTATTACACACAGTGAGCTCTCTGAATGCAGCTGTGTTCATCAGTGGACCTGTTCCACCCGTCAGAGGAGGACAGGTAAACTTCAGCAGGCTGCTGGCTCTGAATAACTGGCTTCATCTGCATGAGTTATGGCGTTTAGCCCCGCCCCCACTGCAGCAGCTGGAGTTACGGCGTTTAGCCCCGCCCCCACTGCAGCAGCTGGAGTTACGGAGTCCAGCCCCGCCCCCACTGCAGCAGCTGGAGTTACGGCGTCTAGCCCCGCCCCCACTGCAGCTGCTGGAGTTATGGCGTCTAGCCCCGCCCCCACTACAGCAGCTGGAGTTACGGCGTCTAGCCCCGCCCCCACTGCAGCTGCTGGAGTTACGGCGTCTAGCCCCGCCCCCACTGCAGCAGCTGGAGTTACGGCGTCTAGCCCCGCCCCCACTGCAGCGGCTGGAGTTACGGCATCTAGCTGTAACTCCAGTATGATCTGCAGAGGGTTCAGGCTCCAAGGATCACAACAGTCGTGGTTTTTCCCAGAATAAGCTGGGACCCTCTTTATTAGAAGGTGTTAAAATTATTCTTTTAGATGACAGGAAGTTGGACTCTATCCCTGTTTTAATAGGTAATAGAAAAAGGCTGGTAAATATGCAGAGAAACAAGATTCACCCAGCATATTCAAATCTTGTGTTCATTCCTCGCCAGCCTGCCCATAACAAGAACTGGACAGATAATAATCCCAGCACACTGAAACTAGCGTTACTAAATGTTAGATCTTTGGCAGGAAAAACATTTCTAATCAATGATTTTATTACAAAGCACAAACTTAATTTCTTGTTTTTAACAGAAACCTGGTTAGACAGAGAAAATGATTCAGTAGTTCTTATTGAAGCAACTCCTTCAAACATCAAGTTTGTGAGTGAAGCTAGACTACATAAGAAAGGTGGAGGAGTGGCTGTTTTGTTTCATGACTCCTTCCAATGTTGTTGTGGAAAATTTGAATACAGAATGCTAAGTATAACAAAGAACTCAGATGAAAGAGTGTCCTTATAGAATTTGAATACAGAATGTTTCTGTCTAGGTGTTAAAGCTCCTTTTTCAATCAACATTTCCAGACGAAAGTTGCTAACACCTTTATCAGTGTATTGTGACAATTTTCCCAGAGAGGAAGCTAACCATATGTGAGTTGGGAAACTTTCGTCACACCTACCAAAACGCATATCAAATGAACTCTTTCCTTTGGGTCTTGCAGACTGTCTTCACACTACCGAAATGTTGATCAACCAGTTCCTGCCTTTGATCAACAAAGATTTCTTTGCTGTAAGACATGTAAATTGATCAACCAGTTTCTGCCATTTGGTCAATAAGACTTCCTTGTGTAAGAGATGTAAATTGCCTTTTGTTCTATCAGACTACTATATAAGGGATGTAAATGTGGATTACGGGGGGCGCAATCATCCAGCCTGCAGGCTGCATGACTGTGTTCCCGCTGTGCGCTCAGCTGAAATAAACCTGGTTAAAAGTTTGAGCTCTGCTGTCGCATTTTGTTAAGGATCTATAATTTTAATTTGTGCAATTAATAAAATTGCCACAACAAATGTAAACAGATGTCTTATAAAAACTTTACATCTTTTGAATATGTTGCTCTCCAGATGAATTCCCCTGGCCGTGTGCTGTTTGTTAACATATATAGGCCACCTAAACACTCTACAAGCTTTTTTGAAGACTTTTCTGAACTTCTGTCAATAATCTGTGTTGATTTTGATTGTGTAGCTGTTGTTGGAGATTTCAACATTCACACTGATAATGTCCAGGACAGAATGAGCAAAGAGTTGTGTTGTGTTCTTGATAATTTTGGTCTCTCTCAGCATGTGAAAGAAAAAACGCATAACAAAGGGCACTGTTTGGATCTAGTCATCTCCAAAGGTCTGAATATTTCCAAGGTCATGGTGATGGATGTTGCTCTATCTGATCATTCCTGTGTTTTCTTTAAGAGTGCTGTTATTGTCAACAAGAACGTCCAAACAGAGGTTGTCAAAAAACGATACATGGGTGAAAATGCCAGTGAGATGTTTCTACAAGCTTTCTCTCCCTCACCCCCTCTCTCCTGGCCCTCAGTTGATGAGCTTGTGGATCATTTCAATGGTAAAATTAAAAGCATTATTGATGTCATTGCTCCCATCAAGGTGAAAGTGATCACTGCCAAAAAGAGAGCTCCATGGAAAAATGCCACACTGGTAAGAGCTGAAAAACAAGAATGTCGGAAAGCTGAACGCAGTTGGCGGAAAACAAAGTTGCAGGTTCACTATGAGATCTATAAAGAAAGACTAAGGATTTATAATCTGGAGCTGAGAAATGCAAGACAATCATTCTTTTCTGACATAATTGCTAAGAACAGTAATAATGCTCGTTCCCTGTTCATTACTGTTGACAGGTTAACTAACCCTCCTGTGTCAGTAACCCCAGAACTCCTGTCCAACCAGGACTGTAACGAATTTGCTTCCTTCTTTACTGACAAAATTCAGAAAATCAGACAGTCAGTACGTGCTTCCACGCCAGGGGCAGCACATATGTCACCACTGTGGCCACCTGAAAATATCAACACCATGACACACTTTTCTCCAATCAGCCCAAAAACCCTGGATGAGATCATTTGCCATCTGAAAACCACGACTTGCTGTCATGATACCTGCCAACAGGGTTTTTCAAGACTGTTTCAGGATGCACAGCCTCAGATATTTTACTGATTGTAAACACCTCCCTGATCTCAGGA
The DNA here is from genome assembly GCA_018398805.1 of Hirundichthys speculiger. Lineage (NCBI taxonomy): Eukaryota > Metazoa > Chordata > Actinopteri > Beloniformes > Exocoetidae > Hirundichthys > Hirundichthys speculiger. The sequence continues at coordinate 7,926 of JAGFBZ010002303.1, read as the reverse complement.
GTCTTCCCTCAGACCCTAAAAACAGCCATCATCAAGCCACTCCTGAAAAAGATCAGCTTAGACTCATCACTCATGAGCAGCTACAGACCGATATCAAACCTCCCCTTTCTGAGCAAAAGTATAGAAAAAGCTGTTTTTCAACAACCCCACAACTTTTTGATGCTAAATAACTGTTTTGATATCTACCAGTCAGGTTTTCGGCCACATCACAGCACTGAGACTGTTCTAGTTAAGGTCCTTAATGACATTCACTTGAACATAGATAGTGGAAACATTTCAGTCCTGGTACTACTGGATCTCAGTGCTGCATTTGACACGGTTGACCATAACATCTTACTAGACCGGCTGAAAAACTGGGTAGGGCTTTCTGGCACTGCATTGAATTGGTTTATGTCCTATCTAAAAGACAGTGACTACTTTGTGTCTATAGATAACTATAAATCTGAGCAAACTAAAATAACTTGTGGAGTTCCTCAAGGCTCCATCTTGGGGCCACTGCTGTTCAACATCTACATGCTCCCACTCGCTCAAATTATGAAAAACAACAAAATATGTTACCACAACTATGCTGATGACACACAAATCTACATAACCATCTCACCAGGAGACTACAGTCCAATCCAAACACTGACCAGATGCATTGATCAAATTAGAGACTGGATGTGTCAGAACTTCCTTCAGTTAAATGAAGACAAAACTGAAATAATAGTTTTTGGGGCCAAGGAAGAAAGAGTAAAAGTCACCACTCACCTTCAAAGAGCTAAGTTAGAAACCAAAAACAAAGCCAGAAATCTGGGTGTTGTTATGGACTCAGACCTAAACTTCAAATGTCACATCAAGACAGTTGTGAAGTCAGCTTATTATCACTTAAAGAACAAATCCAGGATTAAAGGACTGATGTCTCTACAAGATTTAGAAAAACTTGTCCATGCATTTATCTTCAGTAGACTAGACTACTGTAACGCCGTCCTGACAGGTCTCCCTAAAAAGACCATCAGACAGCTGCAGTTAGTCCAGAACCTGCTGCTCCAGTCCTCACTAACACCAGGAAACTGGATCATATAACTACATTCCTCACTAACACCAGGAAACTGGATCACATAACTCCAGTCCTCACTAACACCAGGAAACTGGATCATATAACTCCAGTCCTCACTAACACCAGGAAACTGGATCACATAACTCCAGTCCTCACTAACACCAGGAAACTGGATCATAACTCCAGTCCTCACTAACACCAGGAAACTGGATCATATAACTCCAGTCCTCACTAACACCAGGAAACTGGATCATATAACTCCAGTCCTCACTAACACCAGGAAACTGGATCATATAACTCCAGTCCTCACTAACACCAGGAAACTGGATCATATAACTCCAGTCCTCACTAACACCAGGAAACTGGATCATATAACTCCAGTCCTCACTAACACCAGGAAACTGGATCATATAACTCCAGTCCTCACTAACACCAGGAAACTGGATCATATAACTCCAGTCCTCACTAACACCAGGAAACTGGATCATATAACTAACTTCAGTCCCCCACTAACACCAGGAAACTGGATCATATAACTCCAGTCCTCACTAACACCAGGAAACTGGATCATATAACTCCAGTCCCCACTAACACCAGGAAACTGGATCATATAACTCCAGTCCTCACTAACACCCAGGAAACTGGATCATATAACTCCAGTCCTCACTGACACCAGGAAACTGGATCATATAACTCCAGTCCTCACTAACACCAGGAAACTGGATCATATAACTCCAGTCCTCACTAACACCAGGAAACTGGATCATATAACTCCAGTCCTCACTAACACCAGGAAACTGGATCATATAACTCCAGTCCTCACTAACACCAGGAAACTGGATCATAACTCCAGTCCTCACTAACACCAGGAAACTGGATCATATAACTCCAGTCCTCACTAACACCAGGAAACTGGATCATATAACTCCAGTCCTCACTAACACCAGGAAACTGGATCACATAACTCCAGTCCTCACTAACACCAGGAAACTGGATCATATAACTCCAGTCCTCACTCACTAACACCAGGAAACTGGATCATATAACTCCAGTCCTCACTAACAAACACCAGGAAACTGGATCATATAACTCCAGTCCTCACTAACACCAGGAAACTGGATCATATAACTCCAGTCCTCACTAACACCAGGAAACTGGATCATATAACTCCTCCAGTCCTCACTAACACCAGGAAACTGGATCACATAACTCCAGTCCTCACTAACACCAGGAAACTGGATCATATAACTCCAGTCCTCACTAACACCAGGAAACTGGATCATATAACTCCAGTCCCCACTAACACCAGGAAACTGGATCATATAACTCCAGTCCCCACTAACACCAGGAAACTGGATCATATAACTCCAGTCCTCACTAACACCAGGAAACTGGATCATATAACTCCAGTCCTCACTACACACCAGGAAACTGGATCATATAACTCCAGTCCTCACTAACACCAGGAAACTGGATCATATAACTCCAGTCCTCACTAACACCAGGAAACTGGATCATATAACTCCAGTCCTCCTCACTAACACCAGGAAACTGGATCATATAACTCCAGTCCTCACTAACACCAGGAAACTGGATCATATAACTCCAGTCCTCACTAACACCAGGAAACTGGATCATATAACTCCAGTCCCCACTAACACCAGGAAACTGGATCATATAACTCCAGTCCCTCACTAACACCAGGAAACTGGATCATCATATAACTCCAGTCCTCACTAACACCAGGAAACTGGATCATATAACTCCAGTCCTCACTAACACCAGGAAACTGGATCATATAACTCCAGTCCTCACTAACACCAGGAAACTGGATCATATAACTCCAGTCCTCACTAACACCAGGAAACTGGATCATAACTCCAGTCCTCACTAACACCAGGAAACTGGATCATATAACTCCAGTCCTCACTAACACCAGGAAACTGGATCATATAACTCCAGTCCTCACTAACACCAGGAAACTGGATCATATAACCCCAGTCCTCACTAACACCAGGAAACTGGATCATATAACTCCAGTCCTCACTAACACCAGGAAACTGGATCATATAACTCCAGTCCCCACTAACACCAGGAAACTGGATCATATAACTCCAGTCCTCACTAACACCAGGAAACTGGATCACATAACTCCAGTCCTCACTAACACCAGGAAACTGGATCATATAACTCCAGTCCCCACTAACACCAGGAAACTGGATCATATAACTCCAGTCCTCACTAACACCAGGAAACTGGATCATATAACTCCAGTCCTCACTAACACCAGGAAACTGGATCATATAACTCCAGTCCTCACTAACACCAGGAAACTGGATCATATAACTCCAGTCCTCACTAACACCAGGAAACTGGATCATAACTCCAGTCCTCACTAACACCAGGAAACTGGATCATATAACTCCAGTCCTCACTAACACCAGGAAACTGGATCATATAACTCCAGTCCTCACTAACACCAGGAAACTGGATCATATAACTCCAGTCCCCACTAACACCAGGAAACTGGATCATATAACTCCAGTCCTCACTAACACCAGGAAACTGGATCATATAACTCCAGTCCTCACTAACACCAGGAAACTGGATCATATAACTCCAGTCCTCACTAACACCAGGAAACTGGATCATATAACTCCAGTCCTCACTAACACCAGGAAACTGGATCATATAACTCCAGTCCTCACTAACACCAGGAAACTGGATCATATAACTCCAGTCCTCACTAACACCAGGAAACTGGATCATATAACTCCAGTCCTCACTAACACCAGGAAACTGGATCATATAACTCCAGTCCTCACTAACACCAGGAAACTGGATCATATAACTCCAGTCCTCACTAACACCAGGAAACTGGATCATATAACTCCAGTCCTCACTAACACCAGGAAACTGGATCATATATAACTCCAGTCCTCACTAACACCAGGAAACTGGATCATATAACTCCAGTCCTCACTAACACCAGGAAACTGGATCATATAACTCCAGTCCTCTCACTAACACCAGGAAACTGGATCATATAACTCCAGTCCTCACTAACACCAGGAAACTGGATCATATAACTCCAGTCCTCACTAACACCAGGAAACTGGATCATATAACTCCAGTCCTCACTGACACCAGGAAACTGGATCATATAACTCCAGTCCTCACTAACACCAGGAAACTGGATCATATAACTCCAGTCCTCACTAACACCAGGAAACTGGATCATATAACTCCAGTCCTCACTGACACCAGGAAACTGGATCATATAACTCCAGTCCTCACTAACACCAGGAAACTGGATCATATAACTCCAGTCCTCACTAACACCAGGAAACTGGATCATATAACTCCAGTCCTCACTAACACCAGGAAACTGGATCATATAACTCCAGTCCTCACTAACACCAGGAAACTGGATCATATAACTCCAGTCCTCACTAACACCAGGAAACTGGATCATATAACTCCAGTCCTCACTAACACCAGGAAACTGGATCATATAACTCCAGTCCTCACTAACACCAGGAAACTGGATCATATAACTCCAGTCCCTCACTAACACCAGGAAACTGGATCATAACTCCAGTCCTCACTAACACCAGGAAACTGGATCATATAACTCCAGTCCTCACTAACACCAGGAAAACTGGATCATATAACTCCAGTCCTCACTAACACCAGGAAACTGGATCATATAACTCCAGTCCTCACTAACACCAGGAAACTGGATCATATAACTCCAGTCCTCACTAACACCAGGAAACTGGATCAGGACATATAACTCCAGTCCTCAAACACCAGGAAACTGGATCATATAACTCCAGTCCTCACTAACACCAGGAAACTGGATCATATAACTCCAGTCCTCACTAACACCAGGAAACTGGATCATATAACTCCAGTCCTCACTAACACCAGGAAACTGGATCATATAACTCCAGTCCCCACTAACACCAGGAAACTGGATCATATAACTCCAGTCCTCACTAACACCAGGAAACTGGATCATATAACTCCAGTCCTCACTAACACCAGGAAACTGGATCATATAACTCCAGTCCTCACTAACACCAGGAAACTGGATCATATAACTCCAGTCCCCTCACTAACACCAGGAAACTGGATCATAACTCCAGTCCTCACTAACACCAGGAAACTGGATCATATAACTCCAGTCCTCACTAACACCAGGAAACTGGATCATATAACTCCAGTCCTCACTAACACCAGGAAACTGGATCATATAACTCCAGTCCTCACTAACACCAGGAAACTGGATCATATAACTCCAGTCCTCACTAACACACCAGGAAACTGGATCATAACTCCAGTCCTCACTAACACCAGGAAACTGGATCATATAACTCCAGTCCTCACTAACACCAGGAAACTGGATCATATAACTCCAGTCCTCACTAACACCAGGAAACTGGATCATATAACTCCAGTCCCCACTAACACCAGGAAACTGGATCATATAACTCCAGTCCTCACTAACACCAGGAAACTGGATCATATAACTCCAGTCCTCACTAACACACCAGGAAACTGGATCATATAACTCCAGTCCTCACTAACACCAGGAAACTGGATCATATAACTCCAGTCCTCACTAACACCAGGAAACTGGATCATATAACTCCAGTCCTCACTAACACCAGGAAACTGGATCATAACTCCAGTCCTCACTAACACCAGGAAACTGGATCATATAACTCCAGTCCTCACTAACACCAGGAAACTGGATCATATAACTCCAGTCCTCACTAACACCAGGAAACTGGATCACATAACTCCAGTCCTCACTAACACCAGGAAACTGGATCATATAACTCCAGTCCTCACTAACACCAGGAAACTGGATCATATAACTCCAGTCCTCACTAACACCAGGAAACTGGATCATAACTCCAGTCCTCACTAACACCAGGAAACTGGATCATATAACTCCAGTCCTCACTAACACCAGGAAACTGGATCATATCATATAACTCCAGTCCTCACTAACACCAGGAAACTGGATCATATAACTCCAGTCCTCACTAACCACCGGAAACTGGATCATATAACTCCAGTCCTCACTAACACCAGGAAACTGGATCATATAACTCCAGTCCTCACTAACAACACCAGGAAACTGGATCATATAACTCCAGTCCTCACTAACACCAGGAAACTGGATCATATAACTCCAGTCCTCACTAACACCAGGAAACTGGATCATATAACTCCAGTCCTCACTAACACCCAGGAAACTGGATCATATAACTCCAGTCCTCACTAACACCAGGAAACTGGATCATATAACTCCAGTCCTCACTAACACCAGGAAACTGGATCATATAACTCCAGTCCTCACTAACACCAGGAAACTGGATCATATAACTCCAGTCCTCACTAACACCAGGAAACTGGATCATATAACTCCAGTCCTCACTAACACCAGGAAACTGGATCATATAACTCCAGTCCTCACACAACACCAGGAAACTGGATCATATAACTCCAGTCCCCACTAACACCAGGAAACTGGATCATATAACTCCAGTCCTCACACTAACACCAGGAAACTGGATCATATAACTCCAGTCCTCCACTAACACCAGGAAACAGGATCATATAACTCCAGTCCTCACTAACACCAGGAAACTGGATCATATAACTCCAGTCCTCACTAACACCAGGAAACTGGATCATATAACTCCAGTCCTCACTAACACCAGGAAACTGGATCATATAACTCCAGTCCTCACTAACACCAGGAAACTGGATCATATAACTCCAGTCCTCACTAACACCAGGAAACTGGATCATATAACTCCAGTCCTCACTAACACCAGGAAACTGGATCATATAACTCCAGTCCTCACTAACACCAGGAAACTGGATCATATAACTCCAGTCCTCACTAACACCAGGAAACTGGATCATATAACTCCAGTCCTCACTAACACCAGGAAACTGGATCATATAACTCCAGTCCTCACTAACACCAGGAAACTGGATCATATAACTCCAGTCCCTCACTAACACCAGGAAACTGGATCATATAACTCCAGTCCTCACTAACACCAGGAAACTGGATCATATAACTCCAGTCCTCACTAACACCAGGAAACTGGATCATATAACTCCAGTCCTCACTAACACCAGGAAACTGGATCATATAACTCCAGTCCTCACTAACACCAGGAAACTGGATCATATAACTCCAGTCCTCCCCACTAACACCAGGAAACTGGATCATATAACTCCAGTCCCCACTCAGGAAACTGGATCATATAACTCCAGTCCTCACTAACACCAGGAAACTGGATCATATAACTCCAGTCCTCACTAACACCAGGAAACTGGATCATATAACTCCAGTCCTCACTAACACCAGGAAACTGGATCATATAACTCCAGTCCTCACTAACACCAGGAAACTGGATCATATAACTCCAGTCCTCACTAACACCAGGAAACTGGATCATATAACTCCAGTCCTCACTAACACCAGGAAACTGGATCATATAACTCCAGTCCCCACTAACACCAGGAAACTGGATCACATAACTCCAGTCCTCACTAACACCAGGAAACTGGATCATATAACTCCAGTCCTCACTAACACCAGGAAACTGGATCATATAACTCCAGTCCTCACTAACACCAGGAAACTGGATCATATAACTCCAGTCCTCACTAACACCAGGAAACTGGATCATATAACTCCAGTCCCCACTAACACCAGGAAACTGGATCATATAACTCCAGTCCTCACTAACACCAGGAAACTGGATCATATAACTCCAGTCACTAACACCAGGAAACTGGATCATATAACTCCAGTCCTCACTAACACCAGGAAACTGGATCATATAACTCCA
>JAGFBZ010002302.1:15000-300556 GCA_018398805.1 Hirundichthys speculiger | reverse complement strand
CAGTTACTCACATACACAGGACCAGCCGTTGTCGGCTAATGACAATGAGCAAACCAGATGCATTTACTTTTAACACATTGCCTCAAAAACAATGAATCCTTGAGCGAACTTCTCCAAACGGCTATGTGTCCCAAAATGCTATGTGTACGATATTTCACATTCCAGAGGAGAAGTAACGGACGTATAGACTTAACATTATTGAAACAAACAGGTCACAGTGACCATAAGGGCCACTTTCCTATAACAGTTTTATATTAAAGTCGACACATAAGAAAATGGTTAGGAAATAATAAAAGGTTTTAAGGAATATGTTGTAACTGAAAATGTAAAATATTGACAACATGAAGTTGTAAATGCAGAATAAACCCTGCAGTTGAGCAAGTGACATGTAAACACAACTGTCTCCGTCTATTTCACATGTGTCAAACACATGTTGCTGTCAAAATGCTGTGAAAATGCTGTCAAAATGCCGTACGTCATTTTATGTGGCCCTCGAGAGCATGGGCATTATTAGCTTAAATTTTAAACCAATATTTTAAGTTAAGATATATTAGTTAAGAGTTAAGAATATTTTAAGACTTAAAATAAGCTTACGCCGCTTGAAAGCGCATATTGACAACAAACTACACCTCCCATCATGCATTTCGTCGTTACCCACAACGATAACGGTAGCTATGAGCAAGACGATTTTTCAGAACTGATGGACTTAAGAAAAACCTTTACAAGGAAGGATGCACAAGGAAGGCAGTTTCATGAATGATGGGAAAACAATTACAAGTTTGTATCTCAAGCTGAAATAACATTATGTCTTTTGTGTTATGAGGTGGTGTCAGTCATGAAAGAGTTTAATCTACGTCGGCATTTTGACAGCAAACACGGAGCTAAGTATGCTAAATTTAGCCCACAAGAAAAACAAAGAACCACTTTCCGCTTCTGAAACCAAGGTAATTGATACTCTTACAACCACAAACTCTGAGTTTAATATAATAAGTTAAATATTTGAAAACTGAATACATAATAAATACAGAAACATTATTTAACATTATAATAAAGTGTAGTTTATTTATTTTGATTGACATTGCATTTTGTTACATTCATGCTGTCAATCTGGCCCTTCGAGGGCCACCATGATGCTGATGTGGCCCTCAGTGAAAATGAGTCTGACACCCCTGGTCTATTTCCTTTTCAGGGATTAATATTCTCACCGTGTGTCAGAGGGGCAACAACTGACTGACATGGAGGCACAGAAACTTGATGAGAATTCAGCTGAAATGTTAAAAACCTCAAAGTTTCCATAAAAAGAGTGTCTGAGTTTCATTTCCTCTTTCTATTGCAAATTTTAAAAAGTTCCCATGCTGTCATTTATTACTTTGGTGGTCAGGTTTTTTTTTAAAATGTGTGCACACCAAAGCCCCATAGAACTGGAAACATAAAAAGCGAGAACTAACTTCAACTACCTGCAATGAAAGATCACATACTGGGGCTCACACGTAAAGCACCAACTAGGTGACCAGAAAGCTTTCCAGGAAATGGTCAGCAAGTATTACCCATGGTCCCATCTGGATTAGTGGTCTGGATTCCTGGCCTTTACCCAGACGCCCAGGGAACAACTATTTTCTGAATTCACTGGTTAGTGCTTATTATTATTGCTCGGAAGGGTCCTGAAATGATGGTGAAAGTGGCTCCACTGGAGGTAGAAGCTGATGAACTGAACATGCTCCAGCAGATGTCCTCTGGTTAGCGATGGCTAGCAGCCTTCACACAGGACAGAAATTATCTGCTTTGCCTCATCTCTGAAAACAGGTCACTATGGTCTCTTAGTGTAGCCAAAACCTAGTGGTCAGTTTAGGAACTGCAACTCTTCCCATTTCAACATTAGATTCAACCCAGAAGTTGGAATGTTGGTTCTTGTTATTAACTTATTTTTTGTCATGTCACAAAAAAAACTCTTTTGATGTTTTGATGAGGTGGAGGCGAGTTGCACTAAAGAAGATGATGGTGATGAGATGTCCTCAAACATATACGGGGCAGGAAGAGTTTAGGCTCTTCCAGGAGCTGCAGCTGCACAACTGACAGCTTTCAAGAGTAATTCAGGCTGATTGGGAGGCATTTTGACAGCCTTCTGGACTGACAAGCACCAAGACTCACAAAACAGTGCATGAAGCTGTCAAAGTAGAAAAAAGAACCTTGCCCTGAGCTCAGAGGGAGACCAGAGGAAGTATGTATCATGAAAAAGAATGGGGCCCAAACTGGAGCCTTGTGGTTCCCTACATGGTGGCCCAGGTAAACAGAGAAACTCCTGTCTGACAAATGTGACTTTGAAAGACTGTACTGTTGATGCCCAAAGAGAAACAGGATCACAACAGTCTAAAAAAAAAAAAAAAGGGACTGACAGATCTCTGTTGTCATTTGCAGAGAACATTCATGGACAGCAGGTCTCAAACCCGCTGGCTGAAGGAGCAAAAAAGCTTCAGACGGTTCATTCAGAGGTCCGCAGCCCTTCCTGTGAGTCCTGTCTTTGTGTGTACATTCATGAAACAGCAGTGAGGACCCATGTTTCAGTCTGGAAGCAAAGACTCTGTCCAAACATCCAAATTTTAAGTGTCGCTACCGAGACAACATCCAAACCAAGTGCTACCAGAGCTGAAACCAGGACGAGCAGAGCTCTGCTTGGACCCCTGGGTGGTCAGCAACCAGGCTGGTCTACCGCTGTCAGCCCAGGACCAACAGGATGATGGACTACAGGTCCACTTAAAAGGGTCCTGAAAGGGTCTGCCAACATCTGACGGCTCTCTGACTTGTGTGTCAGACTGCGCCAGTGCCAGCTACCCACCTGACCACCTGACCACCTGTCTTGAAACACTCACAATGTAGAGTGACAGAAGACACCTGGAGCTGCAAGCCACTTTTGCTCCAAGACCCTTCCTGGATGACCAAGAGACGGTCCCAGAGCTCTGAGGTGGACCACATGTGCCAGTTGACGTCCTGCGAGAGGCTCCGCTGGCTCCAAGCAGCCGTTCCAAGCCAGCCGAGTTCATCCCGCATTCCAGACATTCACAGTGACTTATATTATCAACATATTATGGCTTTAATCTCTTACTTTTACTGTTTCTTTGTACACAGTGCAGTACTACTCACATTTCTGCAGCCGACAATTTTTATTAAAGCAGGTAACGTGTATTTGTGTTCAACCACTTGCTACAACAGTGGCAATGAAAAACTCCCCTTTAAGAGGAAAAAACCTTGAACAGGACCTGGATTATAAGGGAGGACCTTCCTGATGAAGACCAGCTGGGTAAAGAAAGAAAAAAAGAGGGAGACAGGACAGAGATGATGGAGGACAGAGAGAGGAGAGCACATACATCCTGGCAATACTACATTAGACAAAACGTATAAATAATGATTATCCATTAATTGGAGAACTTATAATTCCATCCATTTCTATTCTGACTGGTTCATTGTTAGTACATGAACTACAGAGATGACGATATAAACAGATGTAGGCAGCAACACTGAGGTGGTCAGAGAATCAGACTGCAGGTCAGCATTGAATCTAGAAGAAGCCTAAGGTGGAAGTAAATGCTGGGATGACGTCTATATAGACAGGTGAAGGTCAACGCTGGGATGACATCTATATAGACGGGTGGAGGTCAACGCTGGGATGACATCTATATTGACGGGTGGAGGTCAACGCTGGGATGACATCTATATAGACAGGTGGAGGTCAACGCTGGGATGACATCTATATAGACAGGTGGAGGTCAACGTGGGATTACATCTATATAGACAGGTGGAGGTCAACGCTGGGATGACATCTATATAGACAGGTGGAGGTCAACGCTGGGATGACATCTATATAGACAGGTGAGGTCAACGCTGGGATGACGTCTATATAGACAGGTGGAGGTCAACGCTGGGATGACATCTATATAGACAGGTGGAGGTCAACGCTGGGATGACATCTATATAGACAGGTGGAGGTCAACGCTGGGATGACATCTATATAGACAGGTGGAAGGTCAACGCTGGGATGACGTCTATATAGACAGGTGGAGGTCAACGCTGGGATGACATCTATATAGACAGGTGGAGGTCAACGCTGGGATGACGTCTATATAGACAGGTGGAGGTCAACGCTGGGATGACATCTATATAGACAGGTGGAAGGTCAACGCTGGGATGACGTCTATATAGACAGGTGGAGGTCAACGCTGGGATGACATCTATATAGACAGGTGGAGGTAAAACGCTGGGATGACATCTATATAGACAGGTGGAGGTCAACGCTGGGATGACATCTATATAGACAGGTGAGGTCAACGCTGGGATGACATCTATATAGACAGGTGGAGGTCAACGCTGGGATGACGTCTATATAGACAGGTGGAGGTAAACGCTGGGATGACATCTATATAGACAGGTGGAGGTCAACGCTGGGATGACGTCTATATAGACAGGTGGAGGTCAACGCTGGGATGACATCTATATAGACAGGTGGAGGTCAACGCTGGATGACATCTATATAGACAGGTGGAGGTCAACGCTGGGATGACATCTATAGACAGGTGGAGGTCAACGCTGGGATGACGTCTATATAGACAGGTGGAGGTCAACGCTGGGATGACATCTATATAGACAGGTGGAGGTCAACGCTGGGATGACGTCTATATAGACAGGTGGAGGTCAACGCTGGGATGACACGTCTATATAGACAGGTGGAGGTCAACGCTGGGATGATGACGTCTATATAGACAGGTGGAGGTCAACGCTGGGATGACGTCTATATAGACAGGTGGAGGTCAACGCTGGGATGACATCTATATAGACAGGTGGAGGTCAACGCTGGGATGACGTCTATATAGGTGGAGGTCAACGCTGGGATGACATCTATATAGACAGGTGGAGGTCAACGCTGGGATGACATCTATATAGACAGGTGGAGGTCAACGCTGGGATGACGTCTATATAGACAGGTGAGGTCAACGCTGGGATGACGTCTATATAGACAGGTGGAGGTCAACGCTGGGATGACATCTATATAGACAGGTGGAGGTCAACGCTGGGATGACATCTATATAGACAGGTGGAGGTCAACGCTGGGATGACGTCTATATAGACAGGTGGAGGTCAACGCTGGGATGACGTCTATATAGACAGGTGGAGGTCAACGCTGGGATGACATCTATATAGACAGGTGGAGGTCAACGCTGGGATGACATCTATATAGACAGGTGGAGGTCAACGCTGGGATGACGTCTATATAGACAGGTGGAGGTCAACGCTGGGATGACGTCTATATAGACAGGTGGAGGTCAACGCTGGGATGACGTCTATATAGACAGGTGGAGGTCAACGCTGGGATGACATCTATATAGACAGGTGGAGGTCAACGCTGGGATGACGTCTATATAGACAGGTGGAGGTCAACGCTGGGATGACATCTATATAGACAGTGGAGGTCAACGCTGGGGATGGGATGACATCTATATAGACAGGTGGAGGTCAACGCTGGGATGACATCTATATAGACAGGTGGAGGTCAACGCTGGGATGACATCTATATAGAGAGGTGGAGGTCAACGCTGGGATGACATCTATATAGACAGGTGGAGGTCAACGCTGGGATGACATCTATATAGACAGGTGGAGGTCAACGCTGGGATGACGTCTATATAGACAGGTGGAGGTCAACGCTGGGATGACATCTATATAGACAGGTGGAGGTCAACGCTGGGATGACATCTATATAGACAGGTGGAGGTCAACGCTGGGATGACATCTATATAGACAGGTGGAGGTCAACGCTGGGATGACATCTATATAGACAGGTGGAGGTCAACGCTGGGATGACATCTATATAGACAGGTGGAGGTCAACGCTGGGATGACGTCTATATAGACAGGTGGAGGTCAACGCTGGGATGACATCTATATAGACAGGTGGAGGTCAACGCTGGGATGACGTCTATATAGACAGGTGGAGGTCAACGCTGGGATGACATCTATATAGACAGGTGGAGGTCAACGCTGGGATGACGTCTATATAGACAGGTGGAGGGCAACGCTGGGATGACGTCTATATAGACAGGTGGAGGTCAACGCTGGGATGACATCTATATAGACAGGTGGAGGTCAACGCTGGGATGGGATGACGTCTATATAGACAGGTGGAGGTCAACGCTGGGATGACATCTATATAGACAGGTGGAGGTCAACGCTGGGATGACATCTATATAGACAGGTGGAGGTCAAGGCTGGGATGACATCTATATAGACAGGTGGAGGTCAACGCTGGGATGACGTCTATATAGACAGGTGGAGGTCAACGCTGGGATGATGACATCTATATAGACAGGTGGAGGTCAACGCTGGGATGACATCTATATAGACAGGTGGAGGTCAACGCTGGGATGACGTCTATATAGACAGGTGGAGGTCAACGCTGGGATGAACGTCTATATAGACAGGTGGAGGTCAACGCTGGGATGACGTCTATACATAGACAGGTGGAGGTCAACACTGGGATGACATCTATATAGACAGGTGGAGGTCAACGCTGGGATGACGTCTATATATAGACAGGTGGAGGTCAACGCTGGGATGACGTCTATATAGACAGGTGGAGGTCAACGCTGGGATGACATCTATATAGACAGGTGGAGGTCAACGCTGGGATGACGTCTATATAGACAGGTGGAGGTCAACGCTGGGATGACGTCTATATAGACAGGTGGAGGTCAACGCTGGGATGACGTCTATATAGACAGGTGGAGGTCAACGCTGGGATGACATCTATATAGACAGGTGGAGGTCAACGCTGGGATGACGTCTATATAGACAGGTGGAGGTCAACGCTGGGATGGATGACGTCTATATAAACAGGTGGAGGTCAACGCTGGGATGACGTCTATATATAGACAGGTGGAGGTCAACGCTGGGATGACGTCTATATAGACAGGTGGAGGTCAACGCTGGGATGACGTCTATATAGACAGGTGGAGGTCAACGCTGGGATGACGTCTATATAGACAGGTGGAGGTCAACGCTGGGATGACGTCTATATAGACAGGTGGAGGTCAACGCTGGGATGACGTCTATATAGACAGGTGGAGGTCAACGCTGGGATGACGTCTATATAGACAGGTGGAGGTCAACGCTGGGATGACGTCTATATAGACAGGTGGAGGTCAACGCTGGGATGACGTCTATATAGACAGGTGGAGGTCAACGCTGGGATGACGTCTATATAGACAGGTGGAGGTCAACGCTGGGATGACGTCTATATAGACAGGTGGAGGTCAACGCTGGGATGACATCTATATAGACAGGTGGAGGTCAACGCTGGGATGACGTCTATATAGACAGGTGGAGGTCAACGCTGGGATGACGTCTATATAGACAGGTGGAGGTCAACGCTGGGATGACGTCTATATAGACAGGTGGAGGTCAACGCTGGGATGACGTCTATATAGACAGGTGGAGGTCAACGCTGGATGACGTCTATATAGACAGGTGGAGGTAAACGCTGGGATGACGTCTATATAGACAGGTGGAGGTCAACGCTGGGATGACGTCTATATAGACAGGTGGAGGTAAACGCTGGGATGACGTCTATATAGACAGGTGGAGGTCAACGCTGGGATGACGTCTATATAGAGACAGGTGGAGGTCAACGCTGGGATGACGTCTATATAGACAGGTGGAGGTCAACGCTGGGATGACATCTATATAGACAGGTGGAGGTCAACGCTGGGATGACGTCTATATAGACAGGTGGAGGTCAACGCTGGGATGACGTCTATATAGACAGGTGGAGGTCAACGCTGGGATGACGTCTATATAGAGGTGGAGGTGGAGGTCAACGCTGGGATGACATCTATATAGACAGGTGGAGGTCAACGCTGGGATGACATCTATATAGACAGGTGGAGGGAAACGCTGGGATGACGTCTATATAGACAGGTGGAGGTCAACGCTGGGATGACGTCTATATAGACAGGTGGAGGGTCAACGCTGGGATGACGTCTATATAGACAGGTGGAGGTCAACGCTGGGATGACATCTATATAGACAGGTGGAGGTCAACGCTGGGATGACGTCTATATAGACAGGTGGAGGTCAACGCTGGGATGACGTCTATATAGACAGGTGGAGGTCAACGCTGGGATGACGTCTATATAGACAGGTGGAGGTCAACGCTGGGATGACGTCTATATAGACAGGTGGAGGTCAACGCTGGGATGACGTCTATATAGACAGGGGGAGGGGTAAACGCTGGGATGACGTCTATATAGACAGGTGGAGGTCAACGCTGGGATGACGTCTATATAGACAGGTGGAGGTCAACGCTGGGATGACGTCTATATAGACAGGTGGAGGTCAACGCTGGGATGACGTCTATATAGACAGGTGGAGGTCAACGCTGGGATGACATCTATATAGACAGGTGGAGGTCAACGCTGGGATGACGTCTATATAGACAGGTGGAGGTCAACGCTGGGATGACGTCTATATAGACAGGTGGAGGTCAACGCTGGGATGACGTCTATATAGACAGGTGGAGGTCAACGCTGGGATGACATCTATATAGACAGGTGGAGGTCAACGCTGGGATGACGTCTATATAGACAGGTGGAGGTCAACGCTGGGATGACGTCTATATAGACAAGTGGAGGTCAACGCTGGGATGACATCTATATAGACAGGTGGAGGTGGTCAACGCTGGGATGACATCTATATAGACAGGTGGAGGTCAACGCTGGGATGACGTCTATATAGACAGGTGGAGGTCAACGCTGGGATGACGTCTATATAGACAGGTGGAGGTCAACGCTGGGATGACATCTATATAGACAGGTGGAGGTCAACGCTGGGATGACGTCTATATAGACAGGTGGAGGTCAACGCTGGGATGACGTCTATATAGACAGGTGGAGGTCAACGCTGGGATGACGTCTATATAGACAGGTGGAGGTCAACGCTGGGATGACGTCTATATAGACAGGTGGAGGTCAACGCTGGGATGACATCTATATAGACAGGTGGAGGTCAACGCTGGGATGACGTCTATATAGACAGGTGGAGGTCAACGCTGGGATGACGTCTATATAGACAGGTGGAGGTCAACGCTGGGATGACGTCTATATAGACAGGTGGAGGTCAACGCTGGGATGACATCTATATAGACAGGTGGAGGTCAACGCTGGGATGACGTCTATATAGACAGGTGGAGGTCAAACGCTGGGATGACGTCTATATAGACAGGTGGAGGTCAACGCTGGGATGACGTCTATATAGACAGGTGGAGGTCAACGCTGGGATGACGTCTATATAGACAGGTGGAGGTCAACACTGGGATGACATCTATATAGAGGGGTGGAGGTCAACGCTGGGATGGGATGACATCTATATAGACAGGTGGAGGTCAACGCTGGGATGACGTCTATATAGACAGGTGGAGGTCAACGCTGGGATGACATCTATATAGACAGGTGGAGGTCAACGCTGGGATGACGTCTATATAGACAGGTGGAGGTCAACGCTGGGATGACGTCTATATAGACAGGTGGAGGTCAACGCTGGGATGACATCTATATAGACAGGTGGAGGTCAACGCTGGGATGACGTCTATATAGACAGGTGGAGGTCAACGCTGGGATGATCTATATAGACAGGTGGAGGTCAACGCTGGGATGACGTCTATATAGACAGGTGGAGGTCAACGCTGGGATGACGTCTATATAGACAGGTGGAGGTCAACGCTGGGATGACGTCTATATAGACAGGTGGAGCTCAACTGGGATGACATATATAGACAGGTGGAGGTCAACGCTGGGATGACGTCTATATAGACAGGTGGAGGTCAACGCTGGGATGACATCTATATAGACAGGTGGAGGTCAACGCTGGGATGACGTCTATATAGACAGGTGGAGGTCAACGCTGGGATGACGTCTATATAGACAGGTGGAGGTCAACGCTGGGATGACATCTATATAGACAGGTGGAGGTCAACGCTGGGATGACGTCTATATAGACAGGTGGAGGTCAACGCTGGGATGACGTCTATATAGACAGGTGGAGGTCAACGCTGGGATGACATCTATATAGACAGGTGGAGGTCAACGCTGGGATGACGTCTATATAGACAGGTGGAGGTCAACGCTGGGGTTGACGTCTATATAGACAGGTGGAGGTCAACGCTGGGATGACATCTATATAGACAGGTGGAGGTAAACGCTTGGATGACGTCCATATAGACAGGTGGAGGTTCATGCTGGGATGACGTCTATATAGACAGGTGGAGGTCAACGCTGGGATGACATCTATATAGACAGGTGGAGGTCAACGCTGGGATGACGTCTATATAGACAGGTGGAGGTCAACGCTGGATGACGTCTATATAGACAGGTGGAGGTCAACGCTGGGATGACATCTATATAGACAGGTGGAGGTCAACGCTGGGATGACATCTATATAGACAGGTGGAGGTCAACGCTGGGATGACATCTATATAGACGGGTGGAGGTCAACGCTGGGATGACATCTATATAGACAGGTGGAGGTCAACGCTGGGATGACATCTATATAGACAGGTGGAGGTCAACGCTGGGATGACGTCTATATAGACAGGTGGAGGTCAACGCTGGGATGACATCTATATAGACAGGTGGAGGTCAACGCTGGGATGACGTCTATATAGACAGGTGGAGGATCAACGCTGGGATGACATCTATATAGACAGGTGGAGGTCAACGCTGGATGGGATGACATCTATATAGACAGGTGGAGGTCAACGCTGGGATGACGTCTATATAGACAGGTGGAGGTCAACGCTGGGATGACATCTATATAGACAGGTGGAGGTCAACGCTGGGATGACGTCTATATAGACAGGTGGAGATCAACGCTGGGATGACATCTATACAGACAGGTGGAGGTCAACGCTGGGATGACATCTATATACGTGAGCGACAACAGTGATCTTTGTTTCAGACTATTTAACATCCGCTCCTCCTTTAGGATATCATCACTGACCGCAAGTATACATTTTTATGCCTGAATGAAACATGGCAACAACAACATGACTTTTCTGAGTGAATTAAGCCACTCCCCCTGGGTTAGTTTACATCTGTCAGCCCCATGTCACTGGCCGTGGGGGAGGTCTCGCGATGATCTATCGAGAGAATTGGACAGTCTCATCTGTTTGTTTGCCAGCATATCAGTCTTTTGAATCTCTTGCCTTAAAACTGAATGGTCCCTCTCCTACCATAATTGCCACTGTTTACTGCCCACCCAAAACCAACTCAGACTTCATCAGGGAATTTTATACTTTTCTCATTCAGATATCCTCCCTCTCCTCTAATATAATTGTACTTGGTGATTGTATTATACATATGGACAAGTCTTATACCTGCTTCACCAAAGACTTTACATCTTGAATGGACAGTTTTGGATTACCGCAGTTAATCACCTTTCCCACCCACTCAAAAGGACATATTCTGGACCTCATCTGCTGCTTGGTGTTTCTTCTTTCAATTTTACTGCAATTGACCTCCCCATTTCTGACCACATGCTCATTTCATTCATGGTTAATGTCAGTCTATCCAAAACTAAACAACATCGCACCATCTTATTCCATAACTTGTTTTTACTAATTATTTAATTATTTTATTGATCTTTGTACGGTGACCTTGAGTGTTGTGAAAGGGGCCTCTAAATAAAATGAACTATTATATTATTATTATTGGTTTTAAGTCTGTTTGAAATTGTATCCTCTTTAACTACAGTGTTCTCCTCATGGGGGTCCTCCACGTCTGGAGCTACACCTGCCTGGTTTACAGGGTCATTGCCATGGAGATTGTCTGTGTTCTGAGTGGACGGGGCCTACATTGTAGCTGATGTTTGCAGTGTGGGTCCTGGCCGGCCTGGGTCTGGGTGGTTCCTGTAGCAGCAACCTCTGTGTTTGTGGGTGGGGGTGCTCTCAACGTGGACTGATCCCAAAGAAATAATTTTCCTCACCTGGTTCATTGGTGCCAAGATGGATGTTTTAAGAGTCTATTTAGAGTGGAGCCAAAGGGGGTGTGCATGTGTGCGTGTGTGTGGTGGGGGGGTTATGTGTACTGAGTGTGTGGGTGCGAGAGAGAGGATGACTGGATGTTGATTCTTTTTTATTATTCAATGCTGTAACCCTGGGTGTGTGATGACTTTTAAGTTGTTTTTTTGTTCTTTCTTGTTGTTATTGTTTAATGATTGTTTTTATCATGTAAAGCACTTTTTTTATGTTTGTACAAAAAGGGCTTTATAAATAAATTTGATTTGATTTAAGTGTCAATACTTAAGCCTCTTCAAAGAGGTTTGATGGTTGTGACAGATAACTGTTCATTTCATTTAGTCATTTAGTCATTCATTAAGTCATTTCCTGTGTCCACAGGAAATGACTAATAACAAAATGCAACACCCTTTCTGCAAAGAGTTTGCAGGACTGGTGACTTGCTTTTTTCATACGAACTGAGGCTGAGGATGTGGCGGCAGGCTCAGCGTTGGTCACTTATTTTGACCGTGGTCATCACAGGTAAGATCACTCTCTGTTGGATCAAACTGACTTGGAGGATTCAGTTTGTCTCCTCTATTAACTCCAAAATGAGACTGACCTGGTGCAACACGACTGGACACAGAGTGGTGAGGTCAGTGGTTCTGGAGGGTTAGGGCAAAACTTGAGAGAGAGGATAAGAAGCGTGCGTCTGTCCTGCTAAACTGTCCTGCTAATAAGTACTGAATCAGGCAACATGTCGTATTTGGTATGCGTATTAATGCACAATCCATAGCGGGCAAACACATCTGGATCTTGTACAATTTCTTGAGAAATGTGCAATACGGAGGTGACCAGTCTACCTCAGAGACTGCATCCCATGATGCAATGCACAACCTCAGCGTTCACAGTAAAGTGAAAATATCTGACGTGTCTTCAGTTATAAAACCAGAATATTGCAGTTGATGTGGAAAAGATGAATCTATATTATGTCTGATATCTGAATCTTTATTGGTTAGTCCTTCTGTCAATCATAATTAGTAACAGCCAATCACGTTGTGAGACGAGAATAGCCTTTGTATTGTTAGTTTTCAGGAACTTCCACTGACTCAGCTGTCATCTGTGTTTGTGTACAGCTCAGAGTAAGTATTTTACACATGATGAAACATGATTTAAAAAGTTGTAACTTTTGTTTAGAGTAGTGTTGTTCCGATCAGGGGCGTAGCACCAAATTCTGGGCCCTGTACACACTCAATACCAATGGGCCCCTATCCATGCCAGTGCATGATGCATGAGTAAAAAAGAGAGAAAAAAGGGGTATTTATTTAAAATTTAAAAAAGCATAAAGTTTTAAGCCACAATCAGATCAGATTAAATTGATGAGTAGTTCTTTCATTCACCACCTGAATTGATGCATTTGGCCTACTTGTGCTCAAATACCTAAAACATTAGGCTACATGTTAGGCTACTGGTTTGTGCTCTAAGGCTGTCAACCAAACAGTCATAACTGGTAAGTATACACAAGAGGGCACTTGACAGCGCTTGACATCTACCATTTAAACAAGTACAAAGATAATGTGAAAGGTTGCAAATATGTTCATTAAAAGTCAAACGTGAAGTAAACATCAGATATGCTTTCCAACAATGGATGCTTAGACTAGCCTAATTATTTGTTATAACACACAGTATTCATCATGGTCAGCAAGTTGCAGAGGCAAAAATGTTTTAAGGCATTTTTCAGTCAGATTGAGAGGAATAGCTAATTGTTTTTCTATGCTCTCACCACCCACACCTACCTCTCTATCTATCTATCTATCTATCTATCTATCTATCTATGACAAAAATGTATAACAAAAATCATAATCACAATTATTTTTGATTGATATTGAGATCACAGTTATTTAACATGATTATTCATTGGCTTTGGTAACATCATGAATTTATTGAGCATTGACAATAGCTTTTAAGCACTGCACTGCAATGCTGAGGCTTTTTACCAGACAAAAAATAATAAATTGCTTCATTGCTCAATTAATATATTACTAGTTTGTATTTGAGTCTATATTGCTAGGCTATTTACATGTTGATATATGCAGCAGAAATATTTCTAGGTGGATCATTTATTAAGTCTCAGCACGGAGTTTCACTTTCAGCTATGTTAGTATAAAAGGATGACTTACTTTAAACTTAAGGTAAACAACTCGCATTTAGGCAGCGATCTACCAGTCAGGAGCTCTCTCTCTCCATCATAGCACTGTAAGGGGTAGTCTGAGGGGGGAGCTCCCCCTTGAAAACTTGAACAACGACCTCACCTTGTCTTTGCTCATCTATTATCTCAGCCTCATCTTCAGAAGAGCCGCCAGGACTGGCCACTGCTGCTCCAGCTGCTCCAGCTGCTGTGGCTGCGCCACTGTTTGTTTCTGAAACTGGTTCATGTTGACAACTAATGTTAGCTGGCCCATAACTGTCTTTATACTACAGCCACAAGCAGCCTGGTTGCCAACTAGCTAAGCTAAAGACTTGACGTGAGCATACAGACATCAGCAGCAGCTGTCTGGAGTGGACTACGTTAACTTTAATTGGACTTTGCATAACAAGCAAACTCGGTTCACCTTTGGGAAAGAAAGCAGTCAACAGCTGCCTCCCCCTCATTCTGCCTTCTTTGTTTTTCTTCTCTCTCTTTCTTCTTGCAATAGCCCGATTTCTGCTTTTTTAGCAGCATGATGCCAATTCAATGTGGGTTCACTTACGTTACACTTGTTGCCAGTCGCTGTCGGGCAGCCTAAACCATTCTGCGCCTCCAAGAGGGGGCCTCCAGAATGTCCAATATGTTGGGAGGACTGTAACATAAAGTTAATTATTTCAGCTTTTATTAATATATGAAATAAAGCACCAATTAATTGGAAGGCCCAATTCATTCGATTTTCATGGGCCCCTCTCCCTACTCGGGCCCTGGGTAGTCAGGTCCACTTTTCCCCCCACTACCACGCCCATGGTTCCGATTCCAATACCAATACCAGAAATTGCTCCTATACTGCCAAAAATGCTGTTATAGTGATCCCTTGCCACTTCGCGGTTTGAGTACCGCAGTTTTAGTGCTTCGCGGATTTTTTTCAGAAATATATAATATAATTTTAAAAAAATTTAAAAATCGCGGAAACATCACAGGATTTTGTGCGCGTTCCCTCCCAGTGAAGAAATGCTGTGAGCCAGCCTGGCCCCTTTTAAGAAGGTAGCCTTATGGGTAATGGTGTGGCCATATGGGTAATGTAGTGTGTGTGTCGTGGCAGAATGAAAACGGGGTTAGATGAAAAGTGTAGTGATCATAAACAGCAGCCCAGCGTGTATAGATTTACATTCTCTGTTAACCGACAGGAGCCCAACAATACAACCTGTGTGATGTTACAAGTTCCTGCAGTGGCAGAATAAAGTGCTCGTTCCATGCAGAGAAAACCGGACTTTTTGTTTTGTTGTTGTTAGCGTGTTAGCCGCTAATTACAAGCCAAAATAGCACAATACCAGCAGTTTCTTTACTACGGTTCAGAGACCAGAGGCTGTGAAGGTAACAGAAAGACCACAGTTGAGCCTTTGTCTTGTTTCTCTGCAGTGTCTCGCTGCTTTTTTGGGGTTTTTAAACATATTTTAAACACATTATTGAGGCTCGGGGGCTCCGGCTCCAGATCATGGATTTCGAGGGGGGGGCGCTGGTCCCCATTAACCGCGAAAAATAAGGGATCACTGTATCAGTATCGGTGAGTCCAGGCACCAACGATACCAAGTAGTTTGGATATAGTGATTGATTTACTGGTTACACTACCAGCAAAAAGAAATACTTTTAAATTTTGTAATACTGTTTTTATACTGTTCTATTTGGAAATAAATATAGACATAAATGGCTTGGATTTGCTGTATTTATTAATGTTTTACAACAATGATAATATATTACAGACATTCAATTTTTTTTAATATCATACTCAGATCGGTAGTCGATATCGGCCGATACCCACAGATCAAGAATCAGTATCGGTATCGGGAGGGAAAAAATGGTATCAAAACATCTCTAGTTTAGAGTCAAGCCAAGTCTGCTCTACAGCATTAATGATGCTGATTGAGGTTTTGGATGTTCATTGAGAAGCAGTTGCATGTATGATGCCTTTATTGCCTTTAACCACGCATCATAACTACAAAGCAATGACACATCACAACAACGCATTATAATGACACATGAGAAAAAAACACACGTGACACAATCAGACAGTGAGCACAAAGACAACAGAAGTGTAAACCAAAGTTGAACAGATGCAACCAAATGTTGAGCCAAGTGAGCGATCTACCAGACATAGTAGATGTTAAAAGAGCTTTGACACAACCAGAGTTTTGTTGAAAGTTAAATAAACACAGGAAAACTTCTTTACAAAAGACCAATGAACATAAACAGTGAGCCGTTGAACATATTTATTTTCATTCATGGAGCCCCATGCATGACTGCAATCTGCTAGTCTGGTTCAAAGACATCTTTTCCCCGCAGTCACCAAGTGCTTCCTGTAATAAAATTGTTGGGTTTATAAAGAGTCCCCTGATGTTATTCTGTTTGTTTTCTGTCAGGTGAAATGAGTCTAAACCTTGTGAGACCTCAGATGAAGGAGGTCATGTTCATATTAATGAACTACTGGTTTCATCATCACCATTTTGAGAAACACTCAGCTGTTGAGAAATGACCCGTCTACCTCAGATGCTGTATCCCATGATGCAATGAACAACCGCAGCGTTCACAGCGATCAGTCTATGTCTGGTTCCTAGACTTGTCTCTGTGGGCCCCCTGTGTATGAAACATCACCCTTCAAAGTGACTTCTACCTTTAACCCTAACCATCCAGCTGTGGTCCTCCTCTGCAGGGTCTGTCTGTGCTGCCTGGGACATAACCGTCTCTCCGGTGGTCACTGTCTCCAGAGGAGAAGATGCCATCCTGAACTGCTCCTTCACTCCCAAAAGCCCCAACTACTCTGGGACGATCACAGTCAGATGGACGGCCAGAGAGAAGACGGCTCCTCCGTTCTTTGAGTGTTCAGTTAAAAATGACTCATTGGAAGGACCCAACCACTGTTGGACTTCTGTGGGGAGATTTTCACTGTCTGGAGATCCTCGGTTGGGGGAGTCCTCTCTGCTCATCAGGGATGTTCAGGTCCTTAATAACGGGACCTTCTTCTGTGAAGTGAAGATGGAAGGGACATGGTGGGGAAAAGATTCTTTACAAGAAAAGACAAAACTTTTGTTGAAGGTAAGTTTCTGCTTAAAAAGAACTAAATTCATTTAGTTTACGTCTCACAAGTTCCATCCTGAACCATTATTAAACCTCTGCTGCATCATGGCTGCATGTGAGGATTTCTAGAGAATTTAAATCATGATCATGATAATGTAACGAATTAGACTTGACTTTATTGATCCCATGACTGGATATAAAAGGAACATTTGAGAGACAGAACCTCTCTGACGTAAAGATGGACAGAGGTTCATCAATCTGAGACAAACTGAGTCTAAAAGACTTTGAAGAACCCCCATCTACAGTCCAGAACTGACTATGCACCACCTCCAGAGAGCACCGATGAAGAATTGGCTAAAGAATCAAGATTTGTCAAAATAATCTAAATTTATGGGTCAGAGATTACTCAAGGTTCTTTGGTTCAAACTGGGGATGACATCCTGGAACATCTTTGGGCAGATCACTCAACCCTACAACGAGGTATGTGACTCTCCATCAGCCACTATTTTATCCTGGGGAGTCTTCTTCAAACCACTAGACCACGTGGGACTTGTCTACAGGTACGAGCAGCTGCATCCAGCTGCCAGTAACTGGTATGAAGCATCGTGTGATCGGTTCAGAGCCTGAGACACTATCAGGTTGTAACGTAGTAAATGAGTGACTCTCGTTAATCTGATGAAAGTCATCCAGCAGGAACCAGTCCTACCTGGGGGGCTTGTTAGGGTTTCAGAGATAACTTATAGCTACTTCAGTTTAAAGTTGTTGATTAGATTATTAAAGATGAGACAAAGAGTGACCTCTGAACAGACCTGTTCCCACACCGGGAATTGAACCCGGGCCGCCTGGGTGAAAACCAGGAATCCTGACCACTAGACCATGTGGGAGCTGCTCAGATGTCTGACTGGTATCTAACTGGTCTTTGAGCCTCCTCTGGTCAGCTGCAGTCAGGACATGGATAAAGAAGCAGCTGGTCCTCAGATATGGAAAAAGTGGTCAGACTCCTCAGAAATCTCAACCATAACTTTATGATTATTTATATTTGACTTTTTATCTTCAAGGTTTCAGCTTGTGGGGAGATTTGGACACAGATCAGTCAGACTTGATATACAACATACATGTTCTCTTCAGTCAAATATCCGAGGTCATATTTACAGTAAATGTTTTCTAATTCACATAAAACACCTAAAAGTCCTCTGGATTCATTGTAAACCTCTCGACCAGTGTTGGGGACATGTCGTTGGCGTCTGTAGTACAGGAAATTGAAAAATAATTATATTTTACTGTAGTGAAGCCTCAGATCCTGAGTCTCTCCGTGGTGAACACGTCCTGCAACCCAGACAGCAGCAGCAACAGCAGCAGCAACAGCAACAGCAGCGCCCCCTGGTGGCTGCAGTGTGAAGTTGAAGGACACCCGCTGCCTCAGACTGTGTGGCTGTCAGCCTCCAGGTATAAGTTGGAGGACCAGGGCCAGACCTGGGAGCACGGACCAATCAGGAGGACCAGCTGTGTCCCGTACGAGGAGGAGGAGGAGGACCAGGTGTTGATCTGCAGGGCAGAGAGCAGGCTGGGGAACGCAGAGAGGAGCTTTCCATCCTCTGATGCTCCCCTGAGCATCCCTCTGATCATCCGTGGCCTCGTCCTGCTGATCCTGTTGTCAGCGTCCATCCTCATTTACTGCCTCAGTAAGTTTCTGCTACAAACACTGCCTCTCAGTGGCCACCTGTGGCACTGCAACAACAATAGTTTTTAACAACACTTTAAGTGTTAATTCTCAGCTAAAACCAACCAGGAGGTGGAGGACCTCTAACCTCAGCTGGCTAGCTTTTATCAGGCCTGTGTCTGTCACATTTCTTAGTTTTATCTGTCACTTCATTTATGGAAGAAACTTCTGGAACAAGAAAAATAAAACATGTGTCTGTCATCTGCAGAGAGCGTTCGTGGACAGCAGGTCTCAAACCCGCTAGCTGAAGGAGCAGAAGAGCTTCAGATGGTTCATTCAGAGCTCCACTGAGATTCCTGTGAGTCTTGTTTGTTCTGCATTCATGTAACAGCTCCACACAAGTAGGATCCTTCTGGTGAAACAGACAAACCCCTCTGTGATGTCACCTGAGTCCATGATATCATTCATATCGGTCCAAGATAAATAGATCCAATGAAGGAACAGTGCTGGTGTAAGTGCTCAGAGGCGGTAGCAGCTTTTAAAAGTCTAGCAGCACTCAGACTGAAAATGATACAGACCGTCGGTGTTCGTATTCATCAGGAACTTCCTCGAGACAGCAACAACACTAAAGCTCTAAACGACAAAGTAAAGGAATCCGTAGCGCTCAGTAATAATTCTGCTAACAGTTGTTGAGGGTGAACCTTATTTTTGTTTGTTTGTTGTTGAGGTTGACATATATCAGTGCATTTATATATCTGAAAAGCATTTGACTAAGACTACATTAACTACTATCTCACCCTCACTAAAGGATGAACTGAGGTGTTTCTGTGTTATGAATAAAATGCATGAATATGAGTTTGTAAGTCCTGTAAGCAACAGGAGAAATGCAGACGGCCCAGAACTCTAGAATCTGTGTGCTGATTGGCCAAGATGCATCACAGGATGTTGAAAATACATTCTCTCAAAGCGAAGAAATGTTGTGCCAGCCTGGCCCCTTTAAGAAGGTGGCCTTATGGGTAATGGTGTGGCCTTATGGGTAATGTAGTGTGTGTGTTGTGGGACGGCAGAATGAAAACAGGGTTAGATGAAAAGTGTAGTGAGCATCAACAGCAGCCCAGCGTGTATAGATTTACATTCTCTGTTAACCGACAGGAGCCCAACAATACAACCTGTGTGATGTTACAAGTTCCTGAATAAAGTGCTCGTTCAATGCAGAGAAAACCGGGCTTTTTCTTTTGTTGTTGTTAGCGTGTTACCCGCTAATTACGAGCCAAAAATAGCACAATACCAGCGGTTTGTTTACTACGGTTCAGAGACCAGAGGCTGTGAAGGTAACAGAAAGACCACAGTTGAGCCTTTGTCTTGTTTTGCTGCAGTGCCTCGCTACTTTTTTGCAGTTTTTAAACATATTTTAAACACATTATTGAGGCTCGGGGGGCTCCTATGGAAGTATTTCTGTGCTATCTGAGTTTGAATACGAATTTTTAAGATTGAAAATTTTCAGCATCAAAATCAGACTTTGAATTTTAAAAAACATCAGATTTCTAGCACTGAATTTTTTTTTTACCTCTGAATTTTATTTTGTTAAAATAAATTCAGTGTTAAAAAAAAATGTTGTCTTAAAATATTCAGTTTTTCAAAATTCAACACGCAAAGAAATTCAACACACCAAAAAAATTCAGTGTAATAAAAAAAAATCAACATCTCAAAAAAATTCAATTTCTAAAAAAAAAATAGATAGTAAGACGGACCGGTCGGCCATGGCAGCAAACTCAGGTGATTACTATCTGGGTGGGTGTCACATGACCAATGGAGCATAACGTGATTGGCTGGACGTTGGCTGAATTGAGACAGGGATCGATTGCTTCTCCCTGGTGACCCGGATGTTGAGTCTGGTTCTTTTTACACTGAAGTTTTTGAGGTTGAATTTTTTTACACTGAATTTTTTGAGGTTGAATTTTTTACACTGATATTTTTTTTAGAAATTGAATTTTTCTACACTGAATTTTTTGAGATGTTGATTTTTTTTTTTTTTTTTTTTTACACTGAATTTTTTGGGGTGTTGAATTTCTTTACATGTTGAATTCTGAAAAACGGAATATTTTAAGACAACAATTTTTTTTAACACTGAATTTATTTTAACAAAATTAAATTCAGAGGCAAAAAAAATTCAGTGCTAGAAATCTGATGTTTTTTAAAATTCAAAGTCTGATTTTGATGCTGAAAATTTTCAATCTTAAAAATTCGTATTCAAAGTCAGGTGGCACAGAAATACTTCCATAGGCTCCGGCTCCAGTTCGCAGAGTTTGATTTTCGCGGGGGGGCGCCGGTCCCCATTGACCGCGAAAAATAAGGGATCACTGTATTCGTTCCTGTTTTTGGAGTAACATCTGAAATGAGGATGGATGGATGTCTGAGCAGAATGAATGAGCTATCATTAGAGTCTGGGTTGGCATGAGTTAAAATAGCTAGTCTGTAGTAAATGAGGTCAGGACGGCTCTTATATGTGGTCGGACAGAGTCGAACCATGTCAATATACTGTCATTGAGTATTTGCAAATCTGGACTTCAAACACTCTTTAGTTCTTATTGTGCAGTCTGTTGTTTAAATCACTGATAGTTGTCATTTCAGCCATCATGAATTCTCCCAGAAGGTCCAGCAGGGAACATGAGGACCAAATGTGACTCCTGAATCCAGGCTGTCCATCACTGGAGTTCACATCCATGTTTGCTTGTTGGTGTATGTTAACATGTTAAAACTGTCAATAAACCACTGAACAAAGTGCAAAGTACCCTATAACTTTGTTTTTTTTCTTACTCCATGCTGTTGTGTGTATAAGGTGTTCAGCATAATTGGCATCTTAAAGCCTCTCACAGTTTCACAGATTATGTTCTGCATATAACGTGCTCATTTAGTCATAAAGGGGGTTATTACCAACTCTGGCGGCTTTATAGAGTGGCGATGGTGCCATCTG
The DNA here is from genome assembly GCA_018398805.1 of Hirundichthys speculiger. Classification (NCBI taxonomy): domain Eukaryota; kingdom Metazoa; phylum Chordata; class Actinopteri; order Beloniformes; family Exocoetidae; genus Hirundichthys; species Hirundichthys speculiger. Next base: position 278,632 of record JAGFBZ010002302.1, on the reverse strand, counting down.
TTGGATCGGGACACTAACTACGATGTTCAAAACTCTGATATTTATTTTTGATGCTCTGCCTAGCAACCCCAATGACACATTTTAGACCCAAATTACGTTTATAGATGTCAATGGCAGTGAATAACCAGAAATGCATTAACAAAGTTAATAAATTGAAACAGGGCACCACCTGATAAATCAGGAAACAAAGACTAAACGACTCCATCAGTCTCAAAATGGCTGTTGTTCTATGTTCCAGCCTGTGACCAGGTGTGGCACTATAGAGCAACAGAGAAGGTGTGAGTCTGAGCACAGACTTCTTTAACTACGCAAATGTTACAAACCTGTGTGAAATAACCACAAACAACTTCTCTCAGTAGAATATATCAGAATTTATTAACACAAGTATTTGTGAATGAACAAACGCTTGAATCACGATCCTGATATCTACCAACTAAAAGACGACTAGACTAACATAAGCAAATAAAACATTAGATGGAAAAGAGTGTCAACTTACATACATGTATGCTGGGGAACTATTGATGTGTGTGTGTGTGAGATAAACTACGAGCTTGTGAGGAGTTCCAAGTTCCAAGAGGAGTTCGGCGTGACCACGTTACCTGACCAAGATGGCTGCCGATTCACGCCATAGGGCTTCAAGATGGCAGACGAGGTCACGTGGTAACCTCGCTCATGGAAGGTTGTCGGTAGGAGAAAGGAAAGGAACGCCTAAGCTAAGGTGATTCCTCACCACCGATGCTGTGATCGCTCCCAGGATTTCCACACAAGAGGGAGAGTGTGAACCGGACTACCATGACCTCGCCCTGATCGTTTGATTTGGAGACCGGGACGCCACCACCCAGTGGTGAGGAAACATGTCTGTTATGTGGATAAATGCGTGCGTGTGTTCAACAGTACTGACAGTGTAACAACGGATAGAAAACATTAACTAAACTTAGTATCTCTGCCCAGACTCAAAAGCCTCTTACGTGGCTAGTTTCGTTCCCCTGAGCGATGTCACAAACGTTTACAGTGACAAGCAAAAATTCCCCTAACTTTCACCGTTCATGAGTGTTCTTCTGTTTCTCTGCGTTCCATACAGTTTAAATAATTACGTTAGTTAATTAGACGACACAGGAAGTATGGTCAGGGTCTGCCATACTTCTATGAAGAGCTCAATTCATCAGAGATGAGTTGACTGAGGCACATTAGTTTACTGCTGACTGCAGGCAGCAGAGGACCACAGTCTGGGGCTCCAGAGAGGAGGACATGGAGCACCGCAGGGCACTGCTCTCCTGGTTATACTTCAGCGGAGTTTCACGTTTTCCTCTCCAGTAGATTACAGGGCTGGTCAAAAACCTGCTTTGTTGTTCCCTCCAGAGCAGAAAGTACATCCCGCGGGAACCTCTTCTATGTCAAGCAACCAGGGTCATATAACATCACTTTAATAACGCATTATGAAAATAATGGACTGTATACAGCGCTTTAAATGAATACTTTAATGAGTGCTGTCCCAGTTTAAAACCTTTGTTGTGTTCTTACAGTAGAAGACTCACAAAACTTTCTTCCTCCACTATTTCATCTGATTTACCACCAATATCGGACGGCTTTATCAGCCGTAAAGTAAATTCCAAACTAAATAAAAATTTTTTTTTTTTTTTTTTTTTGTCATTTTAGATAAAAGTAGAACTCTGCACATCTTCCAAAGTTTAAAAAAAAAAAAAAAAAAAAAACCTTAAACAGGTTCTATTTCAGCAGCAGGGTTGTGTGACTTTCTGGTTGAAGTGTCCAAAAACAGAACTATCCAGAACAATCTCAGCAATCATACAATCTTTTCTTTTTCCTGACTGGATAATGTCTGATGTGGTGTAGTTAGTCAAACCGCCTGTTGATTCTACTGACTGTGAGGTGTCAAGCCGTTCCTGAGATATGGCCTTGATCTAACACCCACAGCTCAGCAACCGATCCATCTCTCAAATAAAAAGCAGTTTCATAGTTTGTTACTCAAAACTCAATGACAGTTAAAAATAAATGTGTCAAAATAGCTGGTTTGGAAAGTTGAAATCTTCAAAATCCTGTGGAAAAACGTTCCACAGTAGGAAACTCAGTCTTGGTTGAATGAATAGTGAGATGTTCTAGGATGGATTTCTGGAGCTTTTAGGTTATCACTTTATAAATCCATAAAGATATATGACCTCTAAAAGAGGGATATTTTACCATATTCCTCCTGTGATGCATCCTTATTTACGCTGCCGTGGTAACATGTATACTAACTTTACACTTCTGCTTCTCTTACATGTTCTGTATTTATTATAGCAAATTTATCAGAATGCACCTCATGTTTAATTACCTATGTCATCTGGCAGGAATCTCAAAAACAGGCCTTGTCAGCAAAGTTCAAATTGGAACAATCGGTATTTTATCTGGTTCAAGGAGGTGCAGCGGCTGCTGACTTCAGGAAATGAAGCTGTCTTCAGGGAGCTCAGAAACAGTGACTCAGACTTTCCATCAGAGCCTCCCTGTTCTGGCCAAACAAACCCTCCCTCTGTAGCATTTCCTTCTGCTACACCGCGGGTGCACATCCACCACAACCAACAAGGACACACCTGAAACTAACGCTATTTTCACTCAAACTATTCTGAGATGTAACTTCCAACCCAAATAAGAAAAAGGTGGGACGACACGGAAAATGCAAACAGTAAAAGCATCATTAACCTGACTTCTTTACTGACTGTATTAACCCAAGACACTTTACATTCTTTTGCATCAACTTCTTTTCATGTTAATATACGTCCATTTTTGCATTTCAGACCTGAAACACGTCAGGACGGTGAAGCTTAAATCACTTTCTAATGCTGTCATTCCTTCTCACAACACTTGAAAGTTGTTCTGGCATTCAGGAAATAAAGTGTTGAAGAATTGAGTCCTGCTATAAGAGATTATCCAACATTGTCTATCGTGGACAGGTCAGGACTGCAGACGGTCCAGTAGCTGTACTCTCTCCTTCCTCAGTCTCGTCTCTGTAATGCATCCAGAAAGTGGTTTTATATTGTCTTGTTAAATAATTCATGAACGTCCACAGAAACGATGTGGTCTTGAAGGCACCATATGTTGCTGGAATATCTCAGTGTCACAGAGGTGGAAATGAGTTTTATCAGGAACACTGATACAAGCTCAGACCATCACAGAGTCTGGATGCTGGACTTTTTACTGGCAACACGTTCAGATTTTCCTTTTTACTTTTTGGTCTGAAAATCATTTCATCCAAAAAAGATCTGGATTCATATCAATCCATCCATCCATTATCTATACCTTGATCCTCCTTTTCAGGCTCACAGGGCTCTGGTGGAGCATATCCCATCTTTGCTCACATAAACACCAGGGTTACGCCCAAAACAAGCCACCGGTCCATCACAGGGCTACAAATGTAAAGAATCAACCAGACACGCTCTTCTAGGATCAATTCAGAATCACCAATACAAGCCTCATGAGATGTTTTTGGATGGTGGGAGGAAACCACATGCAAGTGTGAGGAAAACATCCCAGCTCCACTCAGAAAGGCCCCAGCCAAGTTCAGGACAAGGATCCTTTGTTAGGGGACCACGCTAACCCCCTAGTCTTCACCCCTTCCTCGTAGCATCCCTGTAATGGGCTGTTTTCCCTCCACCCTCGACGGCCCACGCAGTCACCAGCAGGTCAAGAAACCCTAACCCTAACCCACGAGTTGTGATTCAAGAGACTGTGAGTCCCAGTGGACGTGTTACTTCTCGTTTCAGCTCTGCCAGCGCTCAGTTCAGGTGTCATTGGTTAGTGGTTATCCGATATGGAAGGGCCCCAGTGGTCAGTCGAGGAACTTCAACTATTCTAATCAACTCAACCCAGAAGTTGAAACAACTGTGTGAAAGGGCCTCTGGAGGGCAGTCTAAGGATGCTGAGTTCGGGTCAAACCCCCAGTAAATTATGAAGGGCTGTCTTGTCAAGTGACCATTTTCCCACTTCTGGGTTGTAGCTAATTAGGAAGTGGGTTTTGTTGCAATTCCTCAACTGACTACCAGGATCTGGCTCCAACAGTGGGTTGATCTCCTCTGACCTCCATGTTAAAAATATTACATCAGAATTAAACATATGTGGTTCAAAAATGGGTTTGATCTCCAAAGTTAGATTTCACATCCATGACAACTGTGAGGGGGGTGGATTTCTGTGCACTTCAAGTAAAATGATACAAAGAAGCTAATTTATTTATAATTATGGACATGGTCTTTTGATTGATGAGGGGCATAGCCAATGGGTCAGTGTCATCATGTTAGCTATTCAATGCTTAGCAATGTCTTGACTTCTGAGCTGTGTGGCCCGGCTGAAGGAGCCGGGAGCCACGGAGGATCATTTCAGGGCCCTTCTGAAACAACAGTAGAGATCCACAGTCAACTGTCCTGCAAAAGGGCGGACGATGGTGGGTAACACTTTTATCCCCGTAACTGATGGACCGGCGGGTTCCAGCAGAACTCTACTGTTATAGTATTATCTACTATACCAGCAGAGTATCTGACCATCAACAAGACACAAGAAAAATGGCTCAGTGGCCATGGTTACATGATGTTTTTTAATTCGGAATTAATTATTCCGAATTAAATAATTCAGAATTAAACTATTTTCCTTCGAGTTTACATGGAAATAGTAATTCCGAATTGAGGTTTACATGGAAAACACGTTTGAACGGCTTTATCCAATTTCGCTTAAGGTCTGCGGGTTGGGAAGGGTTCTGATTGGATAGGGGGGCGGACGTCTTTACATATTTACGTCTACCGGAAGAAAACAAACTTACTCGACTAGCAACAACAACATGGAGGACTACATTATTAGCATCCTTTTTGGATTTGTTTTTGATTTTATTTTTGAACCAGCAGCACGACAACATCATGTCGATGATTTTCTTTCGAAAACAAGCCCAGTGCGGAATATCAGCACCATCACGACATACGGGCAAGGGAACGAGCATTTGCAGAAAGACCAGAATTAATTTAAAGCGGAATGAGTGTATACATGACCGCGGAATTATTCTATTCAGATTTAAAATCAGAATAAACCAGCCACTTACTTCGGAATTAAGTTTAATTCGGAATGGACATTTACATTCGGAATTAGGTGTTTACATGGTAATTTTTAATCATTTTGAATCTGATTTAATTTTGATTGTGAATTAAAGAGGAATTAAACTTCCCATGTGAACACACTATGTCTGTATTATCCTCATTCACCTGGCTCTTCAGGATTATCCTCACTTCATTTGTTACTTGATTAGTGATATCGTTGCTTCTGCGGTGGGAAACCTGCATTGAGTCTCGTCTACGACGGGTGTTTTAACCCTGGTCAGAGCGAGCCACCAGTCACCCACTGAGGGAAAAATATGACCAGGAGACATAAAAATGATTCCATGGATGCAACATTAACAGGGTCAGAGGCAGGACATGCTGTTGATTCTTGATCATTATCACCATGTGAACACAAGGCATAAAATCAGTATAATAAAGCCAAAAAAGCTATTATTTTGGAGTTGTCAGTGTATTACATGAATAATATGTTTTGCAATTTGTGTAATTTTGCAGATTTTTTGTTCCTCATTTTGTCTCTGTGATGTCAGTAGTAAACTGTTGATATCATGTTTGTCCCTGGCTTCCTTTCTTATAAACTTAAAAAGAAGACGAGACCAAACAAAAAATGGTGCAATGAGCCTTTATTTCAAAACATGCAACAAATAAGTTTAAAAAACAAATCATGTGAGTTTTTGTGACATAATAATGTGGACATCTTCTAAAATATAATAAAATCACTTCATTTCTTCACCCCACCTGCCCAAAGCTCTACGCCCCATCGCCTGTGGCTCCGCCCTCACCGCAACCATGTGACCAACCCACACATCAACAGAACATTAAGGCACTTTGGAGGACAACCTAAATGATCCAAACTGTCCAAAAGGTCCACTGGGTTCTGGTTTCAGCAGCGCTGATCCGGAGCAGAGACTCTGGACGCTCTGGACATCAGAAAACTTGTTGTGGGAAGAAAAACCCATGGCGGTCTTCACAGCTACTGGTCATGTGATCTCAAGTGGGCGTTACTCCGAATTACTACATTTCTGGCGCTGTCCAATATTTAAAGTCTAGAAGACACGACTCATTTCTTCGATTTCTTCATTCAGTTGACTTTTATTGGTCTAAAAACCCACCTGACAGGGTGAAATTTTATTCCTGATACTGTCAACCACTGTTATAAAAGACATTTGAAGGAGTTTTTGTCCCGTTTTTGAGAAATCCTTCAGGACCAGCTGCTGCTTCTGGCGGTTTACCAGGGTGCCACCTAAACCTGAACATTTAAGTTCAGCCTGCAGTAAATTTCAGTGTCACAACAAGGTCAGCTTCCGCTGGTCTGTGGTTAAACTGGCTGGAAACAGGAAGTACGAAGTGAAGTCTGCTGCATGACACTGTGGCAGGAGTCATAAAATAAACACTGCACCATTAATTATTGGCCAAAAACTCACATCAGTTGAGGTTCAAAAGCTACACAGGATGCCACATCCACGACCAGAATGGGAAATGTAATCACATGTGGTGTAACTGCAGTAAGAGCTGTCGTGTAGGAGCAGAAACAGATTAACTGAGTATAAAACAAGCTTGGAAAGAGACTTCGAGACCACGACTTCCCCTGATTTCAGACCTGAAAGATGCTCAGGGACCAAATCTGCACGTCACTGGATCCAATCAGGAAGAAGAAGGAAAGAAAAGGAAAACCAGGAAATGACCTGCTCTGACAGTAAATGTAGACTCTCAGGACAGCGACAGTCTTCCCCAGCAGGACAAACGCAGCCATCATTTTTGGGTCTGTACGTGTTTCTGTGCTGTGTAATGATCCCGACGAATAAATGAACCCAAAAATTAGTGCGTTGAGTGAGAAACATGTCACGACGCTCGATTAAAAACACCTGCATCAGGTTTAGGCTAACGAGCAGGAAAATAAAACCCTGGTGCTTGATGTGATGTTTGAGGACACAAGGTGAGATCAAGCTAACCACCAGCTGCTGGTTAAACCAAAGGAGCTAACGACAGAGCAGGCTCTTAACGGGGGGGTTCCATGATGTGGAAGCTATCTCTCTCAAATTTTGGAGACCCTGAACCAAAAACTTGGACTCCCATCTCGGTTGTCTCTTCTGACAGCTTTGTATCGCTTGAGGGGGCCATGTCACATCAAGAACAGCGAACCATTCAAACCAATCACAACGGGGCAGGGAAGAGTTTTGCGCGATGGCTCATACAGGAGCATCCAAGAGCCACAGTTCAAAACAACCAAGACAGGCGCCTAACTGCTGATGGCCATCTATCCAATGGTGTCCAGAGGCAGTTTCTTCTGCCTCTGTTGGTACCGGACCCTGAAAATACAGTCAAAGGACCCAGACCACATTTTTGTATCAATGAGGAACTGAATTAGGAACTCTGGCACAATGTCATAAGAGCAACGTGGCCTCCACACCTACAGGGGGACCTGGTGAGCTTAAAGACACTAAAGATCCTTCCAACATCTAGATTTCGCTCTCAAACTTGTAAACAGCAGTCGAGAAGAGAATCCAAAAAATCAAAAACATCTGGAATCTTCTCTTTTAACTTAACCCTCCTGACACTGTTCCAGGGAACTATGTAGTAATTTCATGTTTCCTTTAGGGATGTTCCTGGCAACTAATTTCCCTGTCGACTAAACGAAAATTTAATTAAGACTAGTCGACTAGTCTAAAAAAAAAGATGCGCTCCAGCCTGGAAGTTATCAGTTTGCGTCCCGGTACGGTGTATTCAGGCTCAACATATTCCATTAGCTTCCTGAAGACTTTACCTTCCACAAAGTTAAGTGGAAGCATATCTTGCGAAGTCATTATCGTGATGAGCTGCGTTATCCTCTCAGACCGGACGGGAGAACACGTCTCCGGGTAAACAATCGGCCTGAGTGTGGCTAGCACCGCTAGCATCAGCAGCCGTCGTCTCGTGCAGATTAACATCCAAATGCTTGAGTCTAATGTGGTTGCGCATTGCTCCAGTCGAGTGATTGTATGCCAGTTGTTTCAGACACAGTCTACATACTACCTTGTTTTCATTTTCTAGATTAAAGTACCGACAAACCGCGCTGGTTTTAAGAGAGGCCATCTTCCCACCGTGCTGTTTTAAAACTCCAGTCTACTCGAGCATTGCTGCGGAGAGGGGGACTGCTGTCTGACGGCTCTGTAGCCCCAACTAGTGGCAGGCGGCTGTATGACAGTTAAGCGGCCTTGTACATGAATAAAACACAAATTGGTTTAAACGACTAATATTTCTGGTGCCGACTAGTAAGTGAGCGGACGTTTAATCGTTTAGACGACTAATCGCGCGCATCCCTAGTTTTCTTCCCACATCAAATTATATCAGACGGCAGAAATGGGCAGGACCATGCCTCATTTGTGGTCCAGTCCTGGATCAGGCTGGACCATCAATCAAACTGGTCTGCAGAACAGAGCCCAGTGGACACACAGCTTTACATCAGGTCACTTTACATCAGTGAGAAAACCATCATTGAGCATCAGAAAGTACATCCATGCCAAAAGAAACGACGTAAACAGTCTGGTTCGGTCTGGCCTGGAGCCAGAATCAATCTGTGGTGATTGTTTTCTGAGAGAGGAAATGTAGACGACAACACTACTGTAAACAGATACATCTAGAGAGCTTCTGTAGCAGACAGAGCTGACGTTTCCTGCTGGAAACTGGCAACGAGGCCAAAACTCTGGAGAAAAGACAGCAGATTTCTTCTGGATCCATGCAAACTTCCCAGGCAGCCATAAAAACCCAACTTCAGGGTTCAAAAATAAAATAAAAGAAGCATAGATTAAAAAAGACATTTAAATTCAATCCTAAACCAGGTACTGATGCATAACTTGGTATATTCAAAGTTCAATGATACAAATACAAAAATCTTAAATGTTTTTCTCAAACAGCATCATTCCTTATCCAGTGACTTCAAACAAGTGCTTCTCGTCCTGGTTTTTCTTCAGCATCAGATCAGGTCGGTCAGTGCATCATAAATGGAAATGAAGCTTCCACACATCCAGCCAGTGCAGACACACAAAAAAAAAATTAAAAAAAGAAAAATACAGCAGAGTGAAGCACCACAAAGCTTAAGTGAACGTGATGGACCGTCACCAACACTCAGAAACAGCGACGTGAACGTGAAACGATGGAATATGAAGAGTGTGTGTGATGGTGAACTGTGTGATTTCAGACGGTCTCAGGCAAACGTCTACAATCATGACAGAAACCCGGCCCGGCGGTCCGATTCCCATCGAAAACGGGACGAGAAACATCCCAGTCTGGAGCCTCAAGGGTCCCGTACTTTGATCCCCATCCATGTTGACGCGATAGTCACGATAGTCGTTTTATTTTCTAACCCTGCTCCCCGCTCACTCTGCTCCTATTGGTTACTGAACCAGTGAGACGTTACAGCCAGAAACGACGTCTCACTGGTTAAAAATGTTTTTCCTTTTAACTGAGTCACGTCTCAGGGGGGCGGAGCTGACCTCATGTGGGGTTAGATCTATTTAGTTAATCTGCACTTGTGAGGACCGTCTTTATCACACAGCGTGAGGAGATGGGGGGTGGGGGGGTGGACAGCAGAAGTAAAACAGTCCGTGGTTAATCGGCTGAATCAGTCCAGTAATCGTTTTTTCTGCATCTCTTCAGAGGAAACATAAGACACGTTCAGTGTGTTTTTTGGCATCTGATCAATAAGGCAGTATTTTCAGGGACACGTTTTCAAAACGGTTGGTTCATATGAAACAGCAGAGAAGCTCATCGTTAAATCAAAGATCCTTTTTCTTGAAGTTCTACCAGAGTGAAAGCAGATGTTTTTCAGTTCAACAAACATTTCTCAGAGGCAGATAAATGTTCTTATATGTGGAGGGTTGAAGCACAGAAATACTCTGCTGGTCCAGTAACGACCACTTTAATTCAATTATTTTCTTGCTTCGTCACTGAAAAAAGCTCCAGCTATAGTACATTTTTATTTTTTTTAATCTTTTTTCTTATTTCATTTTATGTCTGTGCGTCTTGTTTTTCCAGAAATCTCCAGTCACGACTCCTTTGCTCATCTTCAGTCTTCCACTGTTTTTAAGTCCTTTAAAGTTAAATTTTGTATTTTGTATCATTTCAGACTCTTGAATGTCTCCCAAATATAAACTGGAGCCAGACTTCTGGCAGCACCGAGTCATTTTCTCATGAAAGTTAGATTTTATTTCTTATATTGTTGCAGGTGTTTTTGCAGTGTACCGGGTGTTTTTTTGCAGTGTAGCAGGTGGGTTTTGCAGTGTAGTGGGTGTTTTTTTTTGTATTGTGATGGATGTTTTTTGTATTATAGCAGGTGTTTCTGTATTGTAGCGGTTGTTTTTTGCAGTGTAGCGGGTGTTTTTTTGTATTGTGACGGGTGTTTTTTGTACTATAGCAGGTGTTTCTGTATTGTAGCGGGTGTTTTTGGTATTGTAGCAGGTGTTTTTTGCAGGGTAGTGGGTGTTTTTTGTATTGTGACGGGTGTTTTTTGTACTATAGCAGGTGTTTCTGTATTGTAGGGGGTGTTTTTGGTATTGTAGCAGGTTTTTTTTGCAGGGTAGTGGGTGTTTTTTGTATGGTGACGGGTGTTTTTTGTATTATAGCAGGTATTTTTGTATTGTAGCGGATGTTTTTTGCAGTGTAGCAGGTGTTTTTGGTATTGTAGCTGCTGTTTTTTTGCAGTGTAGCGGGTGTTTTTTGTATGGTGACAGGTGTTTTTTGTATTATAGTGGGTATTTTGTATTGTAGCTGGTGTTTTTTGCAGTGTAGCGGGTGTTTTTTGTATGGTGACGGGTGTTTTTTGTATTATAGCGGGTATTTTTGTATTATAGCGGGTGTTTTTGTATTATAGCAGGTGTTGTTGCAGTGTAGCGGGTGAAGCTCCATCGTCAACGTCTCTCTGGTGGAGGCTTCACAGTCATCCATAAACTAACACCACTTTGTGTCGACAAGAGGCATGTTCATCATCTTCTCACACTTTCCAGTTTCCATTTATCTTTATTTAAATCATCAGACCCCGAGAATGTTTGTGGAACTAAAAAACAAGCCGCCGTCTACTCGTCGCCATGGTTACTCTGGTCAACCACTTCCTGCGTAGAGATCATCAGCACAGATTAATAAAATCTCCAGCCACTGAACGACAGCAGGGATGAAATGTTCAACCCAAGCAAAGGGGAAAACGCTGCGATGTGTCTTGTGCTTTAACAGTCAGATTTGAAAAGTGGAGCTCCTGCCGGAGATGATGTTTCCTTTCATCTACAGCACATCTGGGATTTTCATCTCTACAGTCTGTGTTTTCATGTAGTCGGAATAACACAAACTCTGATTCCAGGATGAAGCAGATCTTCTAAAAGGTGTTAAATTTGACAAACGAAGCAGGTCTGATGGATCCAGCAGGTCTTTAATCCAGCGACTGTTTCTACTTCTACTTTCATTTATCTTCTGAAACATTCTCTTTGCTGCTTCACAGGTTTGTTTCTCCTGCCTGAATGTCCCACGTCTCCATTAATATATTTTGTAATGAACGTAAACATCCAAACGTGTTTCCTGAACCATGCATAAAAGATTCCTATGATCATCAGGGTAATAATAATAATACTTTTTTACAGTACATGCATCCATTCCTGTTATACGACACACATTCATTTATGCACGTGAAGATCCACGTGTGCATGAGCTTTATTAATCTGTGCAGTCAGATTTTCACAGCAGACTTTTTTTTATTATCTTATGAAGAACAAGGCTTCATGTTCCAGATGTTACTGGTGTGCTTTTAGAGAACATGATGACGGATTTCGTTTATTGTGTAAAAGCACCAGAGAAACTGAGAGAAGGTAACAACGTCAGAGCCAGAGAGGATGATCCTTCAGCTCACTGTTATCTAACAGGAGCAGAAACCTCCAGCTGGTGGCGCTCTGTATTCTTCTTCTGGTCAGAAGATCCCACAGGTGGTCATCCTCAGTCTGACCAGACCTTCATCGGGTTTCTAACCAACACCTAAGCTCTTCCTCTGGGCAGCAGCGGTGCTGAGGAGAGTCTGCGTTATTATTAGTGTGCTTTATTTTTTATTTCTACTGGGAGGTCCAACCGACACATTCAGGACCGCAGACTGCACCCCGCCCCCTCTATGACATCACCACAGGTCTTCTGAAGGGTGCTCCTCAAGCTTTCCTGTTTTTTTTTAATGGAGCTGACTTGGCTCAGCTGCTCCAGCCAATCACCGGCTAGGGGGAGGGGTCATGCTCATGTATGAGAGGGAGGGGGTGGAGCCAGTGTTCCATGTGACAGAAACCCCGTCACCTGCCTTTAAGTCCAGTCAAGTAGAACTTGGATTCTTCTGACCTGACTATGGATCAGCTGCTGTCTGGTCTGATCGCCTGGTGTTTTTTATTTTTTATTTTGAATCCACACACTCATTTATTCTGAAACGAACCTAAACTATCAATTAAAAAGCGCTAACTTCATCAGTTCACCTGTTCATGTGGGTTTTCCTGACGGAGAGATGAATACAGACAAGCCCAGGCTGGACCAGAAGAACAAAAATTCCTTTTCCAGGTTTCATTGTTCGTTAGCATCATTAGCATGCTAATCCTATGTCTTATGGTTTACAGATTTGTTTTTTTTTTTTAGCCCGCTCTTGTTTTTTAGCCCCTGAGTCACGTTTTGGAAATGCTAACAACAACATCAGCTGCATGAGAGTCGTCTCCAGACAAACGTAACCATGGTAACCTTCGTTAGCACGCCAGAAAGGCGAGGGCGGTGCTAGCACAGGTTAGCACGGCAGAGCTGAGAGGGCTAAACCGCTGGACACGTGGAGCACACTGTAGAAAAGGTGGCTTTAAAAAGTGCTTCATGCATCCATGGTCCAGACCGACCGAGCTGAAGGAATAGAGTAAAAAAGATGGAGTGATGGATGGAGGGGAAGGAAACCAGGCTGTAAACGGCGACAGGCGGCGTTTGGACCTGCCAGGCTTAAAAAGGGGCTTCGTCTATGGCACAGAGGTTGGAGGGATCCCTCACAGAGAAGCTAACCGCGGTGGTGCCACTCATCCAATGACTCAATTTGACACAAAGCACCTTTGACTTGTGATTGTAGAGGTTTGAGAGTAAAAAATAAAAAGATAAAGGAAGAAAACCCAAAGGACTGTCCTGCCATGTTGTTACCATGATGATCTGAGATGTTTCTTTCTCACTGCTCCTTCAGCTCCACCACTTCTCATCCAATCAGCCTCGTTAAGCAGGTGGTTGCTGGGCAGGAGGTCGACCAGCCAACTGCCCTCACAGCCATCTGGTTTCTTCTCGCCAGCTTCTTCTTTACACCGACGCACCTGGAGGGGAGAGAGGGGTGAGCGAGGAGATCCTGAGGGGAGCAGGAGGAGGGACAGACCAGGAGCTTCCCAGGACAGAAGAAAGCTCCTTCTGTCACCAGAGTCCAAGTCACATGTTCCTGTTGTCAAACAGTGGGTTCACTGTTGGAGATTAATCTGTGTGTCGGTTCCCCTTCAATGTCTGATTATCTCTGATGGTCCTGATAAAGCCCTCACTGAAACCAAGCAGCAGCTCTGAGCTTCTGATGGGTCAGATGATCGGAAAATAAACACTTTACAGAAGATCTCACTTTAGTTCAAACTACAGGCTGCATAAAAACAATTGAACAAGCCCCATGACGTCACCTGGAGGATCTCCGCTGACGGTTTGGTTTGTACGTTTGTAGGAAGTCACGTTGAAGAAAAAAGAACCTGAAACTGCAACCACTCAAGACAACCTTCTAGAGTCAGTAGAGCAGAATAGAGACCTTCTGGAGGCCTTCAGGAGGCCTTCAGGAGGCATTCAGGTGATCTTCTGGAGACCTTCTGGAGGCCTTCTGGAGACCTTCAGGAGGCCTTCAGGTGATCTTCTGGAGACCTTCTGGAGGCCTTCTGGAGACCTTCTGGAGACCTTCTGGAGGCCTTCAGGTGATCTTCTGGAGGCCTTTAGGAGACCTTCTGGAGACCTTCTGGAGACCTTCGGGTGATCTTCTGGAGGCCTTCTGGAGGCCTTCAGGTGATCTTTTGGAGGCCTTCTGGAGACCTTCAGGTAATCTTCTGGAGGCCATCAGGTGATCTTCTGGAGGCCTTCAGGAGGCCTTCTGGAGACCTTCAGCTGATCTTCTGGAGACCTTCTGGAGGCCTTCAGGAGACCTTCTGGAGACCTTCAGGTGATCTTCAGGAGGCCTTCTGGAGGCCTTCAGGAGGCCTTCTGGAGACCTTCAGCTGATCCTTTGGAGACCTTCTGGAAGCCTTTAGGAGATCTTCTGGAGACCTTCAGGTAACCTTCTAGAGACCTTCTGGAGGCCTTCAGGAGGCCTTCTGGAGACCTTTAGCTGATCTTCTGGAGACCTTCTGGAAGCCTTCAGGAGACCTTCAGGTGACCATAATTTATGTTTTAAAATCAAAATTTTTATCTTGCCATATTGCAACTTTGTCGTACATATCTAATTTTCTCCAAAAAAAAAAACTTTCTGACATCAGATCACCAGATCCACCTGTCAGAGCGTTGACAGGGCGGGGCCTGGATTCACCTGTCAGAGGGTTGAGGGGGCGGGGCCTGGATACACCTGTCAGAAGGTTGAGGGGGCGGGGCCTGGATTTACCTGTCAGAGGGTTGAAGGGGCGGGGCCTGGATTCACCTGTCAGAGGGTTGAGGGGGCGGGAGAGGGGCGGGGCCTGGAGCCTACCTGTAACCACCCTGCCTACCTGGTAATTCTGTCCATCATGAGCAGATGTAAAAGAGCCAAAGGTCGTTGAAGGTGGAGATGTTTTGTCAGAAGGGTACGTACCAGCCTGGGGGCCACAGGCCACACTGTAGGACGTCCACAAGTTCACGGCCATCAGGAACGTCGCTACGAACCCAAACACCTGAAAGAAACAACAAAACGTACATTTACGTTCATCCGGAACATCAGAGCCTTCGTCTCTCTGCTTCCTCAGAGCTGAGATCTGGAAAAAATGCTCCAAACAGTTTCTTCACAGGAAACAACGTTGTTAACGTGAGTCAATGTGACTTCCTGTGTAATTAGCAGCAGGAAGGAGGGGAAATCCCAGTTTCAGGGTCGTTGTTGTCCAGATAGAGCTCTCACTCTGGACTTCTAACCACCAGACATGGAGGCCGTCTGCTGGCAGAGAACCAGAGGACCGGACCTCCAACGCCGAGCGCTCACCTTCCACAGGTGGCGAACACGCTCATGACCTCGCAGAGCCGAGAAGTGAGAGGAACCTGTGAGGCCACGTACCGATGCAACGATGAGCGCTGAAACTCCTCCACTCTTCGCTGCAGCCACGACGGAGGCGATGAAGATGAGGACGGCGCCCACAGAGTAATGGAAGAACTCCTGAAACAGCACAAACCCACAGGTGGACACAAGAGGTGATGAGATCACATCTGCACGTGGCCAGTATCATAAGGTGACCTTAGTGCCGTGTCTTCCTTGGACACGGCACTAAGGTCAATACGACCCCTGTAGCATCACTAAATAACCACCACCACGTCCGCTTCGTTCCACCAAAGAAGGGAACGCCGGTCCGCCTAAAAACCTCGGTCTCGGTCCGCTTCAAGAGGACCGAATGCAGGAAGCTGATTCAACGCAGGGCATTGTGGGTAAACACAGTCTGAGCGTGTTTAGTGCAGCACGACAGTCGTGACAGATGACTCGCAGTCAGACGTGGAGTGAGAATGAGGTAAAAGCTTTGACACATTTTATGCAGATATACAGACTATATCTGCTAAACCACAATAACTTGATGCAGTCAGTCAGACCAAGTCTACCAGAGTGACTGAGGAATGGATTGACTGGGTTTACGCTGGCTTCCAGCACAGCTGCGAAAAACCTTGGAATCATTTTTGATCAGGATATGTCATTTAAGCAGCATATTAATCAGGTTTGCAAGACAGCCTTTTTTCATCTCTGAAATATCTCCAAGATCAGGAGCATCCTCTCCCAGTGTGATGCTGAAAAATTAATCCATGCATTTGTCAGTTCTAGACTGGATTATTGTAATGCGTTGTTAGCAGGATGATAGAAAAGCTCGCTGAATAGCCTCCAACTGATCAAGAACGCAGCAGCGAGGGTGCTGACAGGAAACCGCAAGCGAGATCACATCTCCCCCGTGTTAGCCTCCCTCCATTGGCTTCCCGTGAAATTTAGAATTGAGTATAAAATTCTGCTTCTCACATATAAGGCCCTTAATGGCCTAGCTCCGCGCTATTTACAAGACTTGATAGCATGTTATGCTCCTAATAGAGCTCTCCGCTCTCAGAGTGCAGGATTACTCGTCGTTCCTAGAATATCTAAAAGTAGGTTTGGAGGACGGGCCTTCTGCTACCAGGCACCTTTATTCTGGAACCAGCTACCAGTTTGGGTTAAGGAGGCTGACACCACCTCCATCTTTAAAACTAAACTGAAAACATTTCTGTTCAGTAAAGCCTACAGTTAGTCTAAACTATAGTGTGTAGGGGCTAATAGTATAGTTGTAGTAGCTCAGACTAGAGTAGCTCGTTTTAATCGCAGGTTCGTCATAGTTATGCTGCTATAGGCCTACGCTACAGGGGGACACCAACATGATCTGCTGAGTGGTGTCTCCACCGCTCTTCTCCCTTTCCTCCTCCCTTCCTCCTCCTCCTCTAGCTCATTCATAATTAATTGGGAGCACCTTGTTACTGTAACTGTACTCCATTTTATTTTCTTTCCTGTAGTTTGTTGTGCTGTTTTGCCCCCCTCTTTTTCTTTTTTCTTTCTGTGTGTTTGCAGGCCAGAGTTTCCTGGGTTGCATGCTCTTGCAGGTCCATCCCAGCGTTTACCTCCACCTGTGTGTGTAGATGTGTTCAGGGTGCCGACTGGTGTGGTGACCGGTGATCTAGTCCTCTGACCATCATTATATTCAGTCATTTGTGTGCTCTCCTCTCTCTGTCCTGTCTCACCTCTCTTCTTTCTCTACCCGGCTGGCCTTCGGCAGGAAGGTCCCCCCATATGATCCAGGTCCTGCTCAAGGTTTCTTCCTCTTATAGTGGAGTTTTTTCTTGCCACTGTTTGGTTTAAAGGTTTTTTTTTCTCCCTCTGTGGGAGTTTTTTACCTGCCATTATCCTTGATTTGGATTTAATATTATAATTTTAGTTAATGATATTTGCTCGGGGGTCATGATCTGGGTCTCTGTAAAGCGCCTAAAGACAATTGACATTGTAACAGGAGCTATACAAATAAAACTGAATTGAACTGAATTGAATTGAATTGAATTGAACTGAACTGAACGCGGCCTGAACCTCCCGTCTGCTCAGAGAGGAGGCAGCATGACTCATGAGACACTCTGAACACGAGCTGACATATAACACTTCTGGAAATTTATATTTACCCAACACCTACAACCTCTGATGACACGTCAGGCCTCTGCACATACATGCACACGCACATGCACACCCCCATGCACAGATACATGCACAGTCATGAGTGAGAGTTGCTGCTCCTTCTATTAACTCCATGTTTCGTTCCCTTGTGGAAGCAGATTGTTCTCATGTCATGGTGGAGATGGTTGGGATCAGACAGATCCACCCTCAGATGAACAGAAACAGACCTTTTCACCGTTATTTAATTTATTCAACCAAAATCAGGTCGAGGAGAAAACAGGGTGATGTTCAGGACCCCCACCTGCTTCCACAGGTCTGACAGCTGCACTCAGGTGCTGCTGATCATCAGCAGCTCTTCAGACCTCTAGAAAAGCAGATGTTTGCTGGTCTGGAGCCTTCAGGTGTGTGCTAACACAATGCCAAGAGGGAAGGACATCAGCTATGGTCTCAGAGAAGCAGCAATTGCATCACATTTACAATCTATTCAGAGTTGAACGTTCTGCAGTTACAGATTCCAACCAACCAGCATTTCAGCTGAAACACTTCAGACCACTGAAGCACGGTGGTGGAGGGTTCATGATATGGGAGCCACTGGACACCTGCTGACTGCTGACGCTTGGCTGAAACTGGGTCATGTGACTGGACAATGCAGATCTACAGCAGGATGATGAAGAAGAATCCAGGTTCTGGAATGTTCTGGTCCAAGTCCAGACCTGGACCTGACTAAGATGCTGTGGTGGACCTTCACAGAGCTGTGGAGATGTGAATGTCAGTGGACCGCAGCAACATTGTGAAGAAGGAAGGACCAGAACTCCTCCAGAACCAGGAGACTCTGATGAGGTCAGACAGGAAGTTAGTTTGTGTCTTTTTGTCCTCATTTGTGTTGAATAAATAATGAAAAGGCGGTGGTTTAATGTCTCTGTCTGGATGAAAACAGGGTAGAAGGTTCCTGTTCGGTGACTCTGAGGATGAAAACATCAGGTGTGTGCAGGTAAACGTGAAGCCTGACCTCCACCTGCTCACCGTCAGCGGCCAGTTGATGCAGCGCATCTTCTCCTGCAGCCTGAACAGGTGCATGAGGAAGAAGATGAGGAAGGCGATGAAGAACCACAGCGCCACCACCTCGAAGAACTGGAACGCCGCCCAGCTGGGCCACCCACGGGCGCAGCGGACGCACAGGAAGGCGATGAGCAGGGCGAGCTGGGAGGAGACGGGGAGACAGCTGTTAGCTGGAGCCAGAGGCTAATAAAATAATACTAAATAAATCTAAATAAAACCAGGACAGCACGCACAACCATTAAAATAAATATTTAAAAAAATACTAAATAAAACCAGGACAGCACGCACAACCCTTAAAATAAATATAAAATAAAACTAAATGAAACCAGGACAGCACGCACAACCATCAAAATAAATATTAAAAAAAATACTAAATAAAACCAGGACAGCAGCACAACAACAAAAATAAATAAAATAAAAAAATAAAACCAGGACAGCATGCACAACCATTAAAATAAATATTAAATAAATAAATAAAACTAAATAAAACCAGGACAGCACGCACAACCCTTAAAATAAATATTAAAATAAACAATATAAAACTAAATAAAACCAGGACAGCACACACAACCCTTAAAATAAATATAAAAAAAACAAAATAAAAATAAATAAAACCAGGACAGCACACACAACCCTTAAAATAAATATAAAATAAACAAAATAAAACTAAATAAAACCAGGACAGCACACACAACCATTAAAATAAATAATAAATAAAATAAAAAATAAAACTAAATAAAACCAGGACAGCATGCATAACCATTAAAATAAATATTAAATCAAATAAATAAAACTAAATAAAACCAGGACAGCACGCACAATCGTCCAAATAAATATTAAATCAAATAAATATTAAATAAAACTAAATAAAACCAGGACAGCAGGCACAATCATCCAAATAAATATTAAAACAAATAAATATTAAATAAAACTAAATAAAACCAGGACAGCACGCTCAGTCATCCAAATAAATATTAAAACAAATAAATAAAACTAAATTAAACCAGGACAGCATGCACAATCATCCAAATAAATATTAAATCAAATAAATATTAAATAAAGCTAAATGAAACCAGGACAGCACTTACAACCATTAAAATAAATATTAAACAAAATAAATAAAACTAAATAAAACCAGGACAGCACGCACAACCATTAAAATAAATATAAAAAAGAAAATACTAAATAAAACTAAATAAAACTTGGACAGCATACACAACCATTAAAATAAATATTCAATAAAATAAATAAAACTAAATAAAACCAGGACAGCATGCACAACCATTAAAATAAATATTTAAAAAAATACTAAATAAAACTAGGACAACACGCACAACCATTAAAATAAATATAAAAAAAAAAAACTAAATACAACTAAATAAAACCAGGACAGCACGCACAACCATTGAAATAAATATTAAATTAAATAAACATTAAATAAAACTAAATAAAACCAGGACAGCACACACAACCATTAATCCAATCCAATCCAACTTTATTTGTTAAGCACTTTAAAACAACCACAGTTGACCAAAGTACTGTACAAAAGAATAAATAAAAGACATAATAAATAAAAGACAAAATGGCTCAAATATTCTAAATAAAATAAATTAAATAAATTAAAAACATAAAAACATGAGTAAAAGCAAAAGCCATACAATCAAAGCAATAAAAATAAGATAAAATAAAATAAAATCCAATGTCTAGCTAAGTGTTAAAAGTCAAGGAGAAGAGGTAGGTTTTGACAAGCGATTTAAAAACAGACAGAGAAGAGGCCTGTCTGATTTGCTGAGGCAGATCATTCCACAATTTAGGAGCCACAACGGCAAAGGCACGGTCCCCTCTGAGCTTCCGTTTTGTTTTGGGCACACTCAGGAGCAGCTGATCAGCTGACCTGAGAGAGCGAGAGAGCGAGTAGGTATGTAAGGGTGTGTAGAAGCTCAGAGAGGTAGGGCGGGGCAAGAGCATTTAGGGATTTAAAAGCAAATAAAAGAATTTTAAAATGAATCCTAAAATGTATGGGCAGCCAGTGGAGTGAGGCTAAAATGGGGGTAATGTGCTCATGTTTGCGGGTGCCGGTCAAAAGTATTTATTTATTAAAATAAATACTAAATAAAATAAATATTAAATAAAACTAAATAAAACCAGGAAAGCACGTACAACCTTTAAAATAAATATTAAATAAAATAAATATTAAATAAAGTTAAATGAAACCAGGACAGCACACACAACCATTAAAATAAATATTTTTAAAAAATACTAA
This sequence comes from Hirundichthys speculiger, assembly GCA_018398805.1. Lineage (NCBI taxonomy): Eukaryota > Metazoa > Chordata > Actinopteri > Beloniformes > Exocoetidae > Hirundichthys > Hirundichthys speculiger. The sequence goes on along the minus strand of JAGFBZ010002302.1, from coordinate 257,850 downwards.
ATAAAACCAGGACAGCACACACAACCATTAAAATAAATATTAAATAAAATACTAAATAAAACTAAATAAAACCAGGATGACACACACAACCATTAAAATAAATATTAAATAAAATAAGTATTAAATAAAGCTAAATAAAACCAGGACAGCACGCACAACCATTAAAATAAATATTAAATAAAATAGATATTAAATAAAGTTAGGGAGTGCATGATAACTATCGGGCTGATAACAGGAAATGATGACGTCATCCCGATTAACTCCGATATCACGACGAATAGCCCCGATAACATATATTTTTCTGTCAACACGGCAGTGCCTCGCTTCCTCTGAGCCTTGAATGACCGGCAGTGAATGTTATGTTCAAGTTACGTCGGCATAATCAGAAAAACGATTACTCAATAAAAAAATCAAGAATACCCCCTCATGCCAGAAAACAACTCGTTAACTCGGTCATAATTTTGGTAGTTGATGACTTGAATTGATATTCGCAGGATTCTCCCACATGTTACACATTAAAAAAAGAAAAAATGGAAAAGGCTGAAAGAACGACTAGTAAACAAGGGAACATGGGAATTTACGTTACACCTTGAATGCAGCATGCATTGTGCTGATCACAATAAACATGGCGGTGTGGAAGCTTTGTTAAAGTTTCAGAAGAAGATAGTTCGGTGTTATTTTGTGACGAATCCTCCGAGCGTTCACATCCTGTGATGTTTCGGCGATTTTTTCAATTATATTATATATTTCTGAAAAATCCACAAATAACTAAAACCACAGAACTTAAATCACCAATTGGCAAGAGATCACTGTACTCAATAAAAACACACAATAACAAAAATAAAACACTTAATGACCAAAATAAAAATAAAATAAAACACAAAGGGACCAAATAAATGAAAAAAAAAAAAAAAACAAAAAACAAATAATAACCAAAATAAAAAAAAAACAGAATAAAAGACACAATAAGAAAAGAAGGTTTCGTCCAGCAGGGAGGATCAGAGCTGGAGGAGCAACTGCAGCTGTGACCACAACTGGATCAGGTCTCGAGATCCAACTGAACCAGCAGCTCAACAATCACTCAGAACAACCCAAAACGTTCACACAGAACAACCAGAAACGTTCACTCAGAACAACCAGAAACGTTCACACTAGGGATGCACATGGTTAACCGTTTAACCGTTAACCGATAACAGTAACTCTAACCGATTAATACTAGCGGTCAATTTTGTTTTTAAGCTACGTAATTCAATCAACTCATGGGGGCGTGTCGACAGGTGCAAACAGGCCTCTGATTGGTCAATACTAACATCCGCGTAGAAAAGAGCGCGTCATCAAAAAAATGAGGAAGTACCCACATCTGTACGACTCTGGTTCTCCACACTACAAAGACAGCACATATTCTAGTAATTCATGGAGGGAGATAGCGATGAATGTGGGTCTGGATACGACCGAGACGGTGAGGAAGTGGAAAATTACAAGAGATACGTTAAGTTTAGCTAGTTTGTGATTGTCGCTCTTGTGTTGTGGCATGGAATAACATAGCGGAGACCTGCTAGTATAAATCAAAAGTGACGGCGGCATCTCTGCGACAAGCTGACGGCGACATACACGGGGAAGTGTTTGCATGCGTCCACGACAAAGCGCGCAACATCGCGGCAGCCAACCCTCCGGACTTATCGGTTAACGGTTATTAATCGTTAAAGGGCGTCGGTTAACAGTCATAAAAAAAATCCAAAATGTACATCCCTAGTTCACACAGAACAACCAGAAACGTTCACACAGAACAACCACTAACTGACCCAAGAAGACCAGAGAAGATCAGAAAACATGACGTCACAGTCAAACAAGCAGCAGGACCGGGACAGAAACAAAGACTCCAACATGTTTCTGATTCAAAACTGATCACTGATCCATAGTTATGAGCCTTTACAGACACTGAAACATTTCATCTGTGGGTTCACTGAATAAATCACCCAATAAAAACGGCTTCATCAGCAGGATAAAGGACAAAAGACACCAAAGGTCCACAAACAGTTTAAAGATCATGAAGATAAAAAGCACCAAGATGACTTCAAGTAGACATAAACCTGATGAAGAGGGGTAATTAGAACAAAAAAGCTGACCACTGAGGTACGACATAAGCACAGAGGCTAGAAACACAGAGTCTTCTGCAGGAGAGCTGGGGGCCCCTCACTGTGTGGCCCGGGGCCCCGCTCTCCCACCCTCAGCCCCTGTCTGGAGCCACATCTGTCTGAGCTGGTGGAAGTTTGCTCCAGATCAATACTTCTCTGCCGATCACACTGATCACTTCTGTTAACGAGCCTCCGTACGGACCCACATGAACATGACGTGCGCGACCACCGGACCTGGCCCGGCGCGTCCGCGCCTACGAGCCCGGCCGGACCCACCCCAGACCCCGCCTGACCGCCGCCGCATCCCGGGGAGGACCCGTTCTCACCAGCTGTCCCAGCTTGAGCATTCCCGGGATGGTCCGGGCGTAGCCCGCGTTCAGGACGCCGTCTCCGGAGGACCTCATCGTCGTGGTCGTGGTCGTGATGACGGTGTGCGACATGTTCCTGCAGAAAACACGGTAAACAACTAATTTGAGACGAGTTAACCCGCGGCGAGCCCCGTCGACTGGAGACTGGACGTCGGTCTTTCACCGCCGTCAAGCTGGGACACGTATGCCGGAGTGACTTCCGGGAGGCCTTTCATAATAAAAGCCAGCGATTATCTACGCGTCTGAAACAGGCGACAACATCCACATTTCTGGGATCAACGAAGCGTTGTAGTCCCTCTACTGACCACCAGGGGCCTGGTTTAAAACAGAGCACATCTTCACTGGACTCTATGTAAAAATGACTAACAACACAATTAAAGAAAGCACAAGAAGTAAGGAAATTTGTGTTTTGTAGAATTTTTCTTTGTTGTAGTAATACTTTTTTCAACACCTTTGTCAGGAACATATCAAAGATTAAAAAACATACAACCATTTCTGTGGCATGGGAATGATGTAGAGCACTTAGTGTTGCACAGCCAGCCAATCAAAGACAGAGGAGGGCGTGTCTTGGACATGTCCATTCATAGAATCATCTCCCAGAGATAGTTGGTTGATTGACTGGCTGGTCCCAGCTCTGCCAGACCACGATTCAGCTTTGGCTGCACTCGTTTCTGATGTTGTTTCAGTTGTGACACTTGAAATGAGTATGTTTGCACAGATTTGATCATAATGAGTGTAAAGTAATGTCAGTTAGCATATGGGTTAGCATAAGCTAAGCCAGCCAAGCTAAAATAGCTAACTGTGACTGAACTAAAGTGGACATGTTTTCAGTCGGCTTCTCAGTCCCGCTCGTTCCACCCTTCCAAATAAATCTGCAGAAACCTCTGGATGACATCACAGAGGGTTTGTCCAGTTCTTCCCATACAGTCCATGCCCTGAAAGCACTCCCTAGTGGCTATATAGTCCACCGGTTCAAAGCCACGATATCAATATTCATATGTAGAGAAGTATGTACGAGTCAGGAGCCATCAGACTGCTGTCAGACCACGCCCCCTTCTGGAGAAACTCCGTAATCACTCAATCTGGTTTTCACATCAACACCAGTAAACCACATCGTGTGGTCATAAAGCTGTCAGATACATATCTACTTTGATGACACCAGTATTATTAACAAATACTAAGCATTTTAAATATAATAAAACTAATATCAACGTTCCATCAATGTTAAACAGCTATGTACAATTATAGCTCATGTACCATTATTTTCGATCTATTTCCGTCTTTTTTATTTGTTTGTTTATTTGTTCTTCTTCCCCCTGGCGTGACTGTATGGATTCATGATGCATTGTGGGATATACTGAGTCTTCCAAATAGGGATTAACAAATACTACAACATATCCCAACACCAGTTCAGAATGACCACCACAGACCATGCTATAATGCTATATTATAGCCTAATAAACCACAACGACAGTAATTACAGTAAACCACATATTTATGCATAATTAAAGGTTGTCAGGGTAACCTGAAGCAGGTATCATCGCCCCAGTTTGACTCCTGCTAGTCAGGGCTGGACTGACTCCAGATCAGCAGTTTCTAATATTGTAGCAGCTGGTTAAACGACAGGGATGGGTGTACTGATACCAAAAATATCAATATTTCAATCCAGACCTTTTCATCACAAGAGCCCCCTGTACAGGGGGCTGTGTTACATGCTACATGCTACATAGCTACATGCTCCACAGGAAGCAGCAATCTTAACATGTAAATATCAAAACGACAGGGAGAAGCCTCTACCAATCATCGCCACCCAAATGAAACACATTTCATGTAGTGGCCTATGATCTTTATCTGTGGACACAAGAAGATTTTTATGAGTCCTCTGGTTGGCTGGCTGCTAATGAAGTACACAAGACGACTAAGCAGACTCACCAGAAACACCGCAGACTCACTCCAGTCAGTGAATCTAAGTAATAAGTTAAGTACTACTAATAATGAACAAGCAGGTAAACATTTTGGTTGTTGCTTTACATTTAAAAGTGAACAAGATCATCTCAGTGAGGGACTAGGAGAAACCTGAGTTCACCACCACTACGCCCCTATGGAACGATGTTTGCTTCCAATCATTTCAGGACCGATCCAAGTTGACCCCAACCCCGAACCCCTGATTCCAAACCGGACCACTAACGACATCTGACACAATCGCTGCCAGAGCTGAAACGAACACCAGTGGAGCCTGGCGGGCAGCCCTGGTTCACCCCATCTGCCTCCTGCAGGTCCAGGTTTGGTTTGGTCAGCCGCGGGTAACACAGCCGCGGGCCAACTGACCACAGGCCCCAGCAGGGAACCGCCCTGGAACCACCTGGAGCCACCTGGAACCAACTGGAACCAACTGGAACCAACTGGAAACACCCTGACGCCCTACCTTCAGATGCTGTTTCTGTCGCGACACTTGGCTCAAGACTCAATTTTAGATTAGATTAGATTAGATTAGATTAGATTAGATTAGATTAGATTAGATTAGTCAGATTAGATTAGATTAGATTAGATTAGATTAGATTAGATTAGATTAGATTAGATTAGATTAGATTAGATTAGGTCAGATCAGATTAGATTACATTAGATTACATTAGACTAGATTAGATTACATTACATTAGACTAGATTAGTTTAGAATAGACTAGATTAGATTAGGTCAGATCAGATTAGATTATATTATATTAGACTAGATTACATTACATTACATTAGACTAGATTAGATTAGAATAGACTAGATTAGATTAGGTCAGATCAGATTAGATTATATTATATTAGACTAGATTACATTACATTACATTCGACTAGATTAGATTAGACTAGACTAGATTACATTACATTACATTACATTAGACTAGATTAGATTAGATTAGATTAGATCAGATTAGATTAGATTAGACTAGATTACATTACATTAGACTCGATTAGATTAGATTAGATTAGATTAGATTAGATTAGATCAAATCAGATTATATTAGACTAGATTACATTACATTACATTAGACTAGATTAGATTAGATTAGATAAAATCAGATTAGATCAGATTCGATTAGACTAGATTACATTACATTACATTAGACTAGATTAGATTATATTACATTACATTACATTACATTACACTAGATTAGATTACATTACATTACATTAGACTAGATTAAATTAGTTTAGATTAGATCACATTACATTACAATAGACTAGATTAGATTACATTCCATTAAATTAGTTTAGATTAGATTAGATGTACTTTATTCTAATCTAAGATTTACTGTGACTGTACTGTGTCGGTGGCATGAAGTCGTTCAGTTCAGAGTCCAGATGCACGTAGACTCAACATCTGGTGAGCAAACACACAGACGCTAATAGCAGTGACATTAATTCACGATCGGGAATACAAAGTCATTGTTTGGGTAGATAGTGCTAAATAAATAAAATAATAATCATAAATAAATTAAGTTTAATATAAAGACATAGAAGTGCTTGTTTTAGGTTAAAGAAATTTAAAAAAAGAAGAAAGTGAATAGAAAAAATACACACTTTTTACAACTAAGAGTTTGGACGTCCTGTCAAAAAGTCACAGTGTTGTACATTTGTGATTTTATGATTAAAAAGTCAGGATTTCGATATTTTTGTCGATATTTCATGACATAAAGTTGAGGTATTAAGTTAAAATGTTTCTGTTTCGTTACATTTGCAATTTTTCCAGAAAATGTTGAGATAATGAGACATAAAGTTGCAGTTATATCAAATATATTTAGAGATGTAAAGTCGTATTTTTTTTTAATCAAATTGTCAGTTTCACAAAATGTGAGATTTTTTATGACAAAAAAATAGCTTTTTACTGCAAAAAGACAAAATATTGTGAAATTTGTGCTTTTATCACAAAAATTCCTTGATTTTAGGGAAAAAAAAACTGCGGTTAAACAAAAGTTTTAATTTTACAACATAAAGTCGTAGTTTTCTGTCAAAATTTCAGTTTTAAAAGAGTCAATATTTGACTACAAAAAGCTGCGGATGAGATTTTATGGCATCTTGTGTAAAAACGTCGATGAGCATCATCAGTCTGGGTCGTCTGGCTCTGCTGCTCGTCTCCTCGTTGGCTGTCCCGACCTCCGACCCCACACTCACCTGTTCACTGCTGACAGGGATTCCTCCTCGTTCCTGCTGGTATTTCCAGATCTCCCCGTTCAGCTGACCCACGGTCGCTCAGTCGTGCAGCTCCGCTGTTCCTCGTTTCAGCTCCTGCTTCATGTGCAGATTACAAAAATAAAGAGGAAATGAAAACGACCGATGGACAGTTCTAGTTTTCCGTCCTGACTGAGGCAGCTCTGCTCGTCACCGGCAGGCTTTTACTTTGAAGGAGACATCCTGTGTGTGCGGGTTTCAGGTGGCTGGGTGTGTGAGCTTTGACAGGTGGTGTCTGTGGAGGTGTGGTCTGCTCAGGAAACACTGCAGCAGCAGCAGCAGCATCATGAAAGCTTCCAGAGCCACATTCAGTCCAAACACGCCATTATTGTCGGATCAGCAGATGAACGACAAACAGAGAGCTGCAGTCAGGACGTTTCAGTGCACATCAACGCTGCAAACAAGCACACGCACACACATGGACTGTTCCAGAAGTCCATGTGTCAGCCAGTGATTTATGTGTCATTTTTCTGTCATTAAAGGGCAGCTCTGCTGTTTTTCAGCTGAGCCTCATTGCTCCTGAGCAGATCAGCTAAAATCACGGTGAGTCTTAGTTTGACACAAATGACCAACAACGTATAACTTTCCTAGCTATTTATTTAGAAATATGAAGCCAAGTGATTTAAAAAAAAAAAAAAAAAACCTCATTCGGACATTTTTAAGTATCTCCAAGAATCGGCAGCTTCTGGATCCACCATGAAGATCAGGAACAGTTTCCTGTCTGACAGGCTGTCTGGTTCTGGAGAACTTCTGTCCATTCTTCTGTACCTTTACGTCTCCTCTACATCTCTCTGAAGGTCCACCGCACCATCTCCGTCAGGTTCAGGTCTGGACTTGGACTAGAACATTCTAGAACCTGGATTCATTTTCTTGTTCTTCATCCTGATGCAGATCTGCTGCTGTGTTTGGATCATCGTCCTGTCACATGACCCAGTCTCAGCCCAGCTTCAGCTCTCAGACAGATGTCCTCACATCTGTTTCTAGGATACTCTGGTGTTCAGAGGAGTTCATGGTCCCGTAGCTACAAAACAACCCGAACCATCACCCTCCAGCCCTTCAAACCAAACCGCCTCAGTCTTCTCAGTCAATGTGCTCAGTGAGGCCAGAGGGGTGTACTACGAAGCAAGTTCGACACAGCCAGGCTTTCTTTGGGTGAGCTGGCTTAACAAACCTGAAACTCTCCGATCAGAGATAACTGGTACCACGACGGTGGTTATCAACTATCTTTGTTAACCGCGGCTTTCTGCTTCCTGCTGTGTGCGTTCACATAAAAGGGGGCGTTTGACGTGTCATTTGACGCCTATTCCGGATAAAATGCATAGATGGCGGTCTGTATATTTCAGTCAGGAGGAGCAGGTTTTAATAATGCAGGGCTATGAGGATTTCAAAGAAATCTTTACGGCCAAAAGCAACACTGTAGGTGCGAATAAAGCCAGAGAGGAGTGCTGGCAAAAAATTCCAGATCGTGTAAATTCGTAAGTTATATTTATTTCACCACTTAATGCACCTTAATTAATCTCCCTACCTCTTTTAGAGCGCTTAAACTTTAAACTTAATGCAGCAGATTTAAACATTATGTAGGTCTGACTGTCCCAATATGAATAATAAATAAAAATCACTTTAGTTTTTTGCTAAATCTTTGTGAAATTAATTTAAGATTTAATATTATCTGTGATACCAATATACACTCACCGGCCACTTTAATAGAATCCTATGAATTAATTATATTAAAACATTTCACATGAAATTCCACGTCACACTGATTATCAATATAATGGACTATTCATTTATGTTACCTGTGATTTAGTAAAACGCTTCTTTTATTTGAAGCGTGGGCAGATGGCCAGGGAATACTACAAACATATTCAGCAGTTCAGTAAGAGCAAGTACAGTATTCCAGTATTCTGGCTCAGATTTTCTGCATCACCAACTGAATGCATGTAGGTTCCCGCGGCAAAGAAACGCAAAGAAACGCACACCGTTTGCGCTACTGTGAGCGCACGGCTGCGTTTGGTGGCGCTGCCAATATCTGGCTCTAGCAGATTACAAATATAACGTATTCCCTCAGATGGAAATCTATAGCGTTCATAGAGAATATGGTCATGGGAAGCCAGCGGATCAGTCCGGTCTCTGAATACTCTCCCTCCATTGCACAATCCTGGCGCTCAGGTCAACGGGATTGGGTGAAAGTGAAAGGGCGGCGCTTGTTTATAGCCGATTTGAGCCTAAACTCTGCACATAACCTGCTCCGGACCAGGCTAAGTTTGCAGAGTAAGTTACCATGGTGATCTAGCCAGGTTGAAAGAGAGCCACCTTCGTGGTACCGGAAATCCTGGCTTTAGACTCAACATACCTCGCTAACCCTCTAATCTCGCTTCGTAGTACACCCCTCTGGAGGCTCTCAGATGGAGCTCATGGCTTGTTTTTGTATTTCTCTGACCATGACACAGTCTGACGTCGGGGTCAATCTGCTGGGACGTCCCCTCCTGAGAAGATCATCAAGTGTCAGGGGTGTTTTCCACCGTCTCACTGCAGAACACTGAGCTCCAGGTGGTTTGGGAAATAGTTACTTTCCAGACTGATGTGCAGCAGCAGCTGCTTCTCTGAGACCGTTGCTGATGTCTTTCCCTCTTGGCAGACTCTTATTTATAACATTTATACAATTCTGACACAAATATCACATAATGATGCCAAAGAAGCTCAGAGAGATGCAAAGTTGTGTCAGTGGATGAGCTGGTGTCACATGTTAATGCTGAGTCCGTGTCGTGTGAAACTAGGTGGGTTTCCAGTTTCAGTTCTTCTTCTACTCTAAGTGCCGTTTGTTCCACCTGCCCTTCAACCGAGGACCATGATTGATGAGTTTAAACCCAAATGTGTGAACATCCTCCTTCTGTGTGGTTTAGAGAAGGCAGAAGTGCTTGTTTCGAGTTCTCTTCACCGACACGTTCGACGTCCTCGAGCAGCTAGATGTGACTCCTCGTGTGAGCAGTTAAGGTCTCGCTGTGCCGAGCTCGTGGGCGAGCCTCCTGAATCTTTGACTAAAGCTCTCAGAGAGGTCTTTAATAATTCAAGCTGCTGCCTCAGAAACAAAACGGGAGGAAGAAACATCAGCACGGCTCCTCTGCAGCTGGAGGCCACAGAACAACCTGCTGCAGTTCCACCTCCCACCACTGGATGGCGATCAAACTGAAACTGCAGCGGAGCTCACTGACCTGCTTTTATAACGAGGACTAACCTGTGGTTTAACGAATATGAGCAAATATATTAAACCACAAATTATGTATAATTCAGTGACCATTTTTGTCACTTTGTCTGTTGCATTATGTCCAACAATAGACTTCATAAAAAGAACTGGACAGAGCCACTGTGACATCACCTGTGGGTTTCTGAGGAGTCTTTATTCAGGCGTCGGAGCAGGCACCGTATCAGTAAAAGCTGGCCCAGAGCCTTCTAGAGGGAGCGTTAGGACACTCCTGGATCTCCTGACACACGGCCACGCGGTTCACGTGTCCATCGGTAGTTCCAGATGTCTCAGCTGTCAGTCTGGTGGATTCAGGTCGGAGACACGACCAGAGAGACCATTTACCCCATGATCGCTCTAAACATCAGCCACACTGAGCATCGATTATTATCACGAATATATCTTCGTGTAATAATGAGTAAAATAAAATTCTGTTTCTGTTAGGAGAGAAAAGGCGACATAAATAGTCATCTTTTCCTCCTACTGTTGGTAGTTGAACCTGCAGCTGTGACTCATTCTTGGAGATTCCAGAGGTTTGAACATCTGGACATCTGGACATGCAGCGTCCTCCTTAAAAACAGTAAAGACAGTTTACTTTGGTTCCAAAAGAAACATATAACTCCATCAGCTACCTCCAGTCCAACTGTCTTCTAACTATGATCATCTCCATTTATGCTGCTGATCTGATCACATTACTGATGCTCACTGGAAACAGATGTGTGATGCTCCTGAAGAAACAACCTTCAAATTAGGAACTTTAAATTAACTAGATAACTCACCACCAGTATTTACGATCAGGTTCACCAATGGAGTCAACAAGAAGTGTTCCTAACATTGATAACAAATCAATAAATTGATAACAAAACCACCCGTAGGGAGGGCCACAGCAGTCGGGTGCAATGTGCCTTGGGAAGCGGCCAACATCGTGGGCTTTGACCGACCCCCGGCTGACTAAACTGGCTACTGGGACCTGGACCGTTACCTCTCTGGCGGGGAAGGAGCCTGAGCTTGTTCTGAGCTTGAGAGGTGCCAGCTAGATATAGTCGGGCTCACCTCGACGCGCAGCCTGGGCTCTGGAACCAATCTTCTTGAGAGAGGCTGGACTTTATTCTACTCTGGAGTTGTCCAGGGTGAGAGGCGACGGACTGGGGTGGACTTGCTTATAGCCCCCCAGCTTGGAACCTGTATGTTGGGGTTTTCCCCAGTGGATGAGAGGGTAGCTTCCCTCTCATCGGGGAACGGGCTCTGACTGTCATTAGCGCTTATGCGCCAAATGACAGTTCAGAGTACTCAGCCTTCTTGGGGTCCTTGGCGGAGGTGCTGGAAAGCGCCTCTAATGGGGACTCCTTTATCCTGCTGGGGGACTTCAACCACACATTGGCAATGACAGTGGTACCTGGAGGGGCCTGATTGGGAGGAATGGCCTCTCTGATCTGAACCAGAGTGGTGTTTTGTTGTTGGACTTCTGTGCTCGTCACCATGTTTGAACATAGGAGTATCCATAAATGCACGTGGCATCAGGACACTCTTGGCCATAGACCGTTGAGCAACTTTATAGTCGTATCATCCGATCTTCGGCTGTATGTTCTGGACACTCGGTAAAGAGAAAGCTGAGCTGTCAACTGATCACTACCTGGTGGTGGGTTGGATCAGATGGGGGGAGAATGCCGGTCAGACCTGGTAGGCCCAAACGTGTAGTGAGGGTTTGCTGGGAACGTCTGGCGGAGGAACCTGTCAGAAAGATCTTCAACTCACACCTCCGACAGAGCTTCAATCACATCTTTGGGGACATTGAGTCTGAATGGGCTATGTTTCACGTCTCCATTGCTTAAGCGGCTGACCGGAGCTGTAGTAGTAAGGTCGTTGGCGCCTGCCATGGCAGCAATCCTCGAACTCGGTGGTGGACACCACGGGTGAGAGAGGCCGTCAGACTGAAGAAGGAGTCCTACCGGGCTTGGTTAGCTTGTGGGACTCTGGTATCAGCAGACAGGTATCGGCAGGCCAAGTCGGCGGCAGCTTTGGTGGTCTCTGAGGTGAAAACTCGGGCGTGGGAGGAGTTTGGTGAGGCCATGGAAAAAGACTTTCGATCGGCTCCACGGAGATTCTGTCAAACCGTCAGACGGCTCAGGCGGGGAAAGCAGTGTTTCACCAACACTGTGTATAGTGGGGGTGGGGGTGGGGTGCTGCTGACCTCGACTGGAGATATCGTTCGGCGGTGGAAGGAATACTTCTAGGACCTTCTCAATCCCACCAACATGTCATCCTTGGAGGATCCTGAGCCTTTTGGCTTAGAGGTGGACTCGTTCATTACTGGAGCTGAGGTCGCTGAAGTAGTTAAGAAGCTGCAAGGAGCAGAGGAGTTCCAGTTCGGTGGTATCAGGATTTCATCTCTGCTTTTGCAGATGACGTGGTCCTGTTGGCACCATCGGGTGGGGATCTTCAGCTCTTCAACTCTTCAGCTTCATAGCCAACTGTGAATCGGCAGGGTTGAGAATCAGCACCTCCAAATCTGAGACCATGGCTCTCAGTCAGAAGAGGGTAAGAAGGTCTTCTCCAGGTTGGGAGTGAGGTTCTGCCTCAAGTGGAGGAGTTTAAGTATCTCAGGGTCTTGTTCACGAGTGATGGGAGAAAGGAACGAGAGATCAACAGACAGATTGGTGCAGCGTCTGTTGTGGTGCAGACTCTGTACCGGTCTGTGGTTTACATCATTGGTAAACATGTTATCAGGCTGGTCTCCATGGCTCCATAACTAAAGGAAGGTCGGGCTTTCAGGTTTGCTGGAACTCCCATTTGTCATCTTTTTGGGATTAACTAAGGTTGGGCACCTTACTGAGACAAAAAAGAAGCTTTAACATCACTCTTCAGAAGACCTAAGGGTGACGTCATGATGGGTTCGTCCAGGTCTTCTACAGTCTGTGGTTTGAACTTGCTCCCCCAGTTTTTCCCCCAGTCCAGAGTCTGTTTAAAGCTTTTACTTGAAGGCCTCTCGGTGCATCTTAAAGTGAGTGAAGATGTCTCAGAGTTTCCGTCTGCAGTGGGTTGCTGCTGCTGATGTGTCTCTGCTGCAAGAAGGTGTGAAAACTGATCAGAAAAGCTTCCCCACACCTCTGAGCGCCCGCCACACGACACGTCCAACTCCACTGCAGTCCGACACGCCTCGAATGAGCCAAACCTGGAAACTCCCGCAGCTGCAAACCAGAGGGTTTTTCTCAATTTTATCTGTCGCCATGGAAACACTACACTGGATTGTTCACACTTTAAACCACATCCTGGAGCCATGACGGTAAACGCTCCCCAGCAGATAAGACTTCTCTGAGCATGTCACCTTCCCATTCCTCTGCTGTGAGCTCCAACCGTTACCCGTTTATACCTGGACCTGATCTCAGCTACACCTGACCAGGACCCTTGACCGGGACCAGGCTTTGGTCCTGACAGAGGTAGTCCTGACAGAGGTGGTCCTAATGAGGTCCTATAAACAGGAACACAGACACACACACACACACAGAGGAAGTGAAGATGAACCAGACACTTGAGGACAGGGTGGTGAATCTGTCTTGGGTTTCCTCACTGGCTCAGATGTGTGAGATCAGGACTCATAGATTAGTAACAATATGACATATGTTTACTTCAGTCAAACCAGTCCCGTTATCTTCCATTACTCAGCCACTCTCTGCAGTTCTGAAGTTGATGAGACGCTTTTAGATTGAATGAAAATGATCAGTGACATAATTCTGCTGATTTCTTGTCCTCTTTGAAACTCCAGTTTTACCACCTTTTGAGTTTTGAGTTTAACTTTATTGTCCACTATGGAAATTTGTTTTAGACATTTGTTTGTCTAAAACACCTGTGGCAGTCTGACCTGCTTTACCTCGTCTCCTCTGCAGCTCCTGCCGCCAGATGTGCAGGCGTTCTCGAATATACACACGTGGACAAAATTGTTGGTACCCCTCAGTTAAAGAAGGAAAAACCCACAATTCTCACTGAAATCACTTGAAACTTACAAAAGTAACAATAAATAAAAATTTATTGAAAATCAAATAATCAAAATCAGCCATCACTTTTGAATTGTTGATTAACATAAGTATTTAAAAAAACAAACTAATGAAATAGGGCTGGACAAAAATGATGGTACCTCTATAAAAGATTGAAAACTATTTGACCAGAGTGACATGATTAACTCAGGTGTGTCCTTTAATTGACATCACAGGTGTTTCCAAACTCATAATCAGTCAGTCTGCCTATTTAAAGGCAGACAAGTAGTCACTTTGCTGTTTGGTGAAAAGGTGTGTACCACACTGAACATGGACAACAGAAAGCGAAGGAGAGAATTGTCCCAGGACATCTGAAAAAAAATTATAGACAAACATCTTAAAGGTAAAGGCTATAAGACCATCTCTAAACAGCTTGAAGTTCCTGTGACAACAGTGGCTTATATTATTCAGAAGTTCAAGACCCACGGGACAGTAGCCAACCTCCCTGGACGTGGCCGCAAGAGGAAAATTGATGACAAATTGAAGAGAAGGATCGTTCGAATTGTATCCAAAGAGCCCAGAACAACCTCCAAAGAAATTAAAGGTGAACTCCAAGGCCAAGGTACATCAGTGTCAGATCGCACCATTCGTCGTTGTTTGAGCCAAAGTGGACTTCATGGGAGACGACACCACTGCTGAAAAAAATCATAAAAAAGCGAGACTGGAATTTGCAAAAATGCATGTTGACAAGCCACAAAGCTTCTGGGAGAATGTCCTATGGACAGATGAGACCAAACTGGAGCTTTTTGGTAAGGCACATCAACTCTATGTTCATAGACTCAAAAACCAAGCATACGAAGAAAAGAACACTGTCCCTACGGTGAAACATGGAGGAGGCTCAGTAATGTTTTGGGGCTGCTTTGCTGCATCTGGCACAGGGTGTCTTTAATGTGTGCAAGGTAAAATGAAATCTGAAGACTATCACGCCATTCTGGAGAGAAATGTGCTGCCTAGTGTCAGAAAGCTTGGTCTCAGTCGCAGGTCATGTGTCTTCCGACAGGACAACGATCCAAAACACACAGCCAAAAACACCCAAGAATGGCTGAGAGAAAAGCGTTGGACTATTCTAAAGTGGCCTTCCATGAGCCCAGATCTGAATCCCATTGAACATCTGTGGAAGGAGCTGAAACATGCCATTTGGAGAAGACACCCATCAAACCTGAGACAACTGGAGCAGTTTGCTCATGAGGAGTGGGCCAAAATACCTGTTGACAGCTGCAGAACGCTCATTGACAAATACAGAAATCGTTTAATTGCAGTGATTGCCTCAAAAGGTTGCGCAACAAAATATTAAGTTATGGGTACCATCATTTTTGTCCAGCCCTATTTCATTAGTTTGTTTTTTTAAATACTTATGTTAATCAACAATTCAAAAGTGATGGCTGATTTTGATTATTTGATTTTCAATAAATTTTTATTTATTGTTACTTTTGTAAGTTTCAAGTGATTTCAGTGAGAATTGTGGGTTTTTCCTTCTTTAACTGAGGGGTACCAACAATTTTGTCCACGTGTGTAGTTCTGCTTTTTGCGTCACCATTAAACGCCGGGAGGGTGCCGTGGTGTTTAATGGTGAAAAGATGAAAACACAAGCTGGTGTGGAGGCAGACAGAGGAGAGGAACCAGCAAACAGCAGGACCACCTCTCGGTTCTTCTGTTTCTCTTGCTCGAGAGGTCTTTCACTTTCTCATTGCCTCTGACGTTCTCAGTCGCATGTTCCTGTTGCACGGCTGGTTTAGGCTGCAGTTTTGTTACCAAAGACTGAGTAAGAAGAGCTGGTCAAACCCTCTGTGATGTCCTTCCAGCTGCTTCCTTCGGGGGTCTCCACAGCCAATCACCTGCCTCCATCTATCTCCATCCTCTTCTCTTCATGTCCTCTCCATCCATAAATCTCCTGTTTAGTCTTCCTCTAGACCTCCTGCCTGGATGTTCCAGCCTGACGTAAAATCCAATTACAGAGACCAAAACCACTGTAAGTGAGTTCATTTCTGCTGCAAAGCTGGACATCTGAACATGGAGGTCAGTGGAGATGTGCTCTGCTCTGGAGCCAGCCCCTAGTGGTCGATAGAGGAACTGCTACTTGTCATGGCTCCATAAAGGCTTCAGCCCTGAAATGGTGACGTTGGTGCTGGGTCACTGCCATCTGGACCTGCCTGACTAC
Organism: Hirundichthys speculiger; assembly: GCA_018398805.1. Taxonomy (NCBI): domain Eukaryota; kingdom Metazoa; phylum Chordata; class Actinopteri; order Beloniformes; family Exocoetidae; genus Hirundichthys; species Hirundichthys speculiger. Next base: position 241,700 of record JAGFBZ010002302.1, on the reverse strand, counting down.
CTTTGCTGCTGTGACACCTACATCAGCGGGGGGGGGGGGGGGGGGGAGGGACTCAGCCACAGTCACAGAGTTAGAACTCAAAGATCGTTTTTTTATTCATATTAAATTGTAAAAGTAATTCTGGAAACCTGAAATGTGAAGTTAAAGACCGTTAGACAGAGATGTTCTGCAGGAAGGGCTCCTGTGACGCCAGAGCGCCACCTGGAGTCTATCTGTGAACATGCAGGTGTGTGTGTGTCTGTGTGTGTTGGGGTTTCAGGAGTGAAACGGTGGTGAGCAGACCACAGATGAAGCCTCAGCTGCACCACAGCTGCAGAAGGTGAACCACAGAAACAGTCTGGTGTCTGAGGGAACAGAACTTCTCCAGATGAGATGTGAATATGTGCAGACGGACCCAACCACCAACCAGCACCCTGCAGGGGTGGTGACGACAGCTGACCGCTGGCATCACCTACCACCACCCGTCTGAGATGACCTGAGGTGGAGGTCAGGAGGAAGAAGAGGTGGAAGCCAGTGAGACAGACGTGGTCCAGCTGCTGTAGCAGCCCTGGATGGAGGACCAATCCAGAACTGGTCCCAGCAGTCTGTTAGTACCAGGACACAAGACATATTACCTTTAAAACAACTTAGCGCTACCAGGTCTTAATTCAGAAATCAAGGCAGATCAGTGATGACAGCGGTCCATCAGTCACTGGCAGCTGTCAATCAAAAGACCATTCCCCTAATTTGTCATGTTTCCTTTTACTGTGAGGCTGAAACACTGTAGCCAGCCAGAGGAGGCCGACTGCTGCTGCAGCCACGAGGAACTGCAACTTTTCTGACTGCCGTGTTGGTTTCAAGCTGGAAGTTGAAACGTTGGCGTTTCCGTACTTTTCACTTCCTGGATTTTGTGTCCAGCAGCGGTGTGGTTTGCGGTTCCTCTGGGGTCAGTTTGGCCTCCTGCAGGACGACGGTGATCCTCTGACATGTCTGCTCATGCTTTGGTTAATGCAGAGTTAAACCAGGACGTTCACCACCACCAGGACTCTGGTTTTCATCTGCTGCTGAAGCTTTAACACCAAAAACCTGGAGAAAGTTCCAGAACAGTCATCTTCAGTGGTTATCATCTCAGAGCAGTGGCTGGGCTGAAGTTGGACTCCCCCTGCTGGAGGAGGTGAAGCTGTGCACTGGACAGAACCACAAATACGATAGAAACTTAGTCTGCTGGCCTGAGCCGGCTCAAAACAGCATTGAAATGTAACTTGGACGTTGATGACACTGGAGCATATGTCAGTGGTACATGACAGGATGGTAGAGAGCAGACAGATGTGAGGACAGAGGACCTGAGGAACAGCCAGGGCTGGACAAGACAAGTCCACGGTGACGGAGGACATGGTAACCTGCTGTGGTGATGCCTGGAGACCAGAGGAAGAAGAGGTGGTTGATGACGGGACATTCAAGGCTTCTGCTCCTAACTCCAGACGACTTAAAACATGCCACTTTGATTGAACTAAAAGTCCCGATTAGCTGAATTTTTCATCAGTGTGGCAGCAAATCAGTCTGCTGAGTGTCAACAGGTGTTAATAACCAGCTTTTAATAAAACAGATTCACTTTTTTTTCTTCCAGCTATTTAAAGACCAGAGAAAGAAAAAAACCCGCTCATGAACAGTGAAGGACAGTAGAGTTTTATTGTCTCAATGCCCAGGAGATCAACAGAACTGTTGGAATATGTTTAAAAAAAATAAAGAAATATAATAACTAAATATTTAGAGCTGCAAGCAACAACTAAACCAGCTAAAACCAGTTAGCATGTGGCTAACGTAGCTGCAGTTCAGCACCTGATTGAACCTGGTTTCAGGTTCAGCTGATCTGCAGTGACACATCAGTCCCAACGTTCCTCAACCATCCAATTAAGCGTTTGGTCTGGATGCTTCTGGAAGCAGATGTGAAAGTTCATCCCAGCAGGCTCCACGAGTGGCTGAAATCTGTCACATGATCTTCTGACTTCACAAACAGGCCGAGGTTTATAAGCAGAACATGAACATGAACTAAAAGTGGCATCATCAAAGGCCCCTGAGCAGAATCTGCATTGAAATCAGTCTGTCACCAGACAATGTACCATCTACGAGGCTGGTCGACAGTCTGGAGGACTTTCAGTACCTTCTTCAGTTAGCATGTTAGCATGCAGCAGCATCAAACATGGATACGAAACGTCAGCGAGAGCTCCATCCTGGGCCGTCCTTTTACCTCCTCGGCATCAGATGTTCCTGCAGGTGATAAACCTCCTCTTGGAGACACCAGCAGGGTTTGTGCACTGACGTGCTTCGTGCCTCCATCACTGATGGTCCATCACCAGAGAATACACCACGGCTGAAACGACAACGTCAGACCATTAAAACCCAAACCGGAACACGCTCAGCTTCTTCACGATTTTAACACATGAACAAGACACACGCCATCATGTTAGGAAGGACTGGGAACCAGCACCGTCATGTGATGAAGGACTGAGAACCAGCACCGTCATGTTTGGAAGGACTGGGAACCAGCACCGTCATGTTAGGAAGGACTGGGAACCAGCACCGTCATGTTAGGAAGGACCGGGAACCAGCACCGTCATGTTAGGAAGGACTGGGAACCAGCACCGTCATGTTAGGAAGGACCGGGAACCAGCACCGTCATGTTAGGAAGGACTGGGAACCAGCACCGTCATGTTAGGAAGGACTGGGAACCAGCACCGTCATGTGATGAAGGACTGGGAACCAGCACCGTCATGTTAGGAAGGACTGGGAACCAGCACCGTCATGTGATGAAGCACTGGGAACCAGCACCGTCATGTTAGGAAGGACTGGGAACCAGCACCGTCATGTGATGAAGCACTGGGAACCAGCACCGTCATGTTAGGAAGGACTGGGAACCAGCACCGTCATGTGAGGAAGGACTGGGAACCAGCACCGTCATGTGAGGAAGGACTGGGAACCAGCACCGTCATGTTAGGAAGGACTGGGAACCAGCACCGTCATGTGAGGAAGGACTGGGAACCAGCACCGTCATGTTAGGAAGGACTGGGAACCAGCACCGTCATGTGAGGAAGGACTGGGAACCAGCACCGTCATGTTAGGAAGGACTGGGAACCAGCACCGTCATGTTAGGAAGGACTGGGAACCAGCACCGTTATGTGAGGAAGGACTGGGAACCAGCACAGTCATGTGAGGAAGGACTGGGAACCAGCACCGTCATGTTAGGAAGGACTGGGAACCAGCACTGTCATGTGATGAAGCACTGGGAACCAGCACCGTCATGTTAGGAAGGACTGGGAACCAGCACCGTCATGTTAGGAAGGACTGGGAACCAGCACAGTCATGTGAGGAAGGACTGGGAACCAGCACCGTCATGTTAGGAAGGACCGGGAACCAGCACCGTCATGTTAGGAAGGACTGGGAACCAGCACCGTCATGTGAGGAAGGACTGGGAACCAGCACCGTCATGTTAGGAAGGACTGGGAACCAGCACCGTCATGTTAGGAAGGACTGGGAACCAGCACCGTTATGTGAGGAAGGACTGGGAACCAGCACAGTCATGTGAGGAAGGACTGGGAACCAGCATCGTCATGTTAGGAATGACTGGGAACCAGCACCGTCATGTGAGGAAGGACTGGAAACCAGCACCGTCATGTGATGAAGGACTGGGAACCAGCACCATCATGTTAGGAAGGACTGGGAACCAGCACCGTCATGTGATGAAGCACTGGGAACCAGCACCGTCATGTTAGGAAGGACTGGGAACCAGCACCGTCATGTGAGGAAGGACTGGGAACCAGCACCGTCATGTTAGGAAGGACTGGGAACCAACACCGTCATGTGATGCAAGACTGGGAACCAGCACCCTCATGTGATGAAGGACTGGGAACCAGCACAGTCATGTGAGGAAGGACTGGGAACCAGCATCGTCATGTTAGGAATGACTGGGAACCAGCACCGTCATGTGAGGAAGGACTGGAAACCAGCACCGTCATGTGATGAAGGACTGGGAACCAGCACCATCATGTTAGGAAGGACTGGGAACCAGCACCGTCATGTGATGAAGCACTGGGAACCAGCACCGTCATGTTAGGAAGGACTGGGAACCAGCACCGTCATGTGAGGAAGGACTGGGAACCAGCACCGTCATGTTAGGAAGGACTGGGAACCAACACCGTCATGTGATGCAAGACTGGGAACCAGCACCCTCATGTGATGAAGGACTGGAAACCAGCACCGTCATGTGATGAAGGACTGGAAACCAGCACCGTCTTGTTAGGAAGGACTGGGAACCAGCACCGTCATGTTAGGAAGGACTGGGAACCAGCACCGTCATGTGATGCAAGACTGGGAACCAGCACCCTCATGTGATGAAGGACTGGGAACCAGCACCGTCATGTGATGCAAGACTGGGAACCAGCACCCTCATGTGATGAAGGACTGGGAACCAGCACCGTCATGTGATGAAGGACTGGGAACCAGCACCGTCATGTTAGGAAGGACTGGGAACCAGCACCGTCATGTGATGAAGCACTGGGAACCAGCACCGTCATGTTAGGAAGGACTGGGAACCAGCACCGTCATGTTAGGAAGGACTGGGAACCAGCACCGTCATGTGATGCAAGACTGGGAACCAGCACCCTCATGTGATGAAGGACTGGGAACCAGCACCGTCATGTGATGCAAGACTGGGAACCAGCACCCTCATGTGATGAAGGACTGGGAACCAGCACCGTCATGTGATGCAAGACTGGGAACCAGCACCCTCATGTGATGAAGGACTGGGAACCAGCACCGTCATGTGATGCAAGACTGGGAACCAGCACCCTCATGTGATGAAGGACTGGGAACCAGCACCGTCATGTTAGGAAGGACTGAGAACCAGCACCGTCGTGTGAGGAAGGACTGGGAACCAGCACCGTCACGTTAGGAAGGACTGGGAACCAGCACCGTCATGTGACCTCATATCTCTGCACTCACCTGAGGAGTCTTCTTCCTGCTGCCAGCTGCGAGGACCACGAGGAGTTCACCTGTGCAGCTGTCAGAGAGACACCTGGATTATTTTTCATTCTGAAATCATCACCAGCTACAGGAAGCTCGAGCTCTTCTGATCATGTGACCACGTTAACTGCAGTTAGAGCTTCGGGGCAGGACGTGTACTGAAGTACTTCTACAGCCTGGTATCACTACTTCCTTCACTCTACCTGTCCAGTTATGTCAGACACACTTCTTTTTTGTTTAGTTTTTTAGTGTCATACATACACGTGAAACCGGACTCATTTACACTAAAAGCTCCGTGTTCCTATGACAGAAATGACAGCTGGGAGGAAGAGAAACTTGAGGGAAACGTTCACTCTGTCTGCTAGAGACTTCAGGTGGAGCAGATTTACTGACGCACGCCACCATCACACCAAGTCAGGTGACCTGCTTCACCTCCACCGACTGCATGGCTGCAGGGTTTGATGGGAAATGCCTGCTCTAATCCCAGTTAAACCTCAGACCTGGCTCAACAGTTTGACTTCAGTTTTCTCAACTAGCTTCTGTTTCACTTGAAACCTTTCGGCTGTCAGTCTGAGAGATGTCGGCTGGCTTCCATGGCAGCTTTTCTCTTATAACCAGAAGGATGTTGCCTAAGTGGGGCCTTTTCCATGTTGCTACCTTAAACTCAGGTTTACTGTTTAACCCTGGATTAATCCAGCATTTTCATGTGGGTGATCTCCACAGGTCCCAGGCCTTTCCTCCCTGCATTTGTCTGTAAGGGCTCAGAGTGGGAGGTTACCGTAAACTGTCTCAGGTACATTTATACACACTGACAGGACTCACTGGAATCACAGTTGAGCTCTGAGTAAACCATCTGAAGCTCCGCTCCTCCATCAGCTGCTGAGTTTGAGACCTGCTGTCGACGCTTTCTCCCTCCAGACACCAACGCCACGACAACGACAACAGAGATGAAAACAACATCAGTCAGCAGTCTGGTTTTTTTATCTGTCATTGAGCAGGTTGCACCGCTAAGTGGTGGGTTAATAGCAGAAACTCACTGAGGCAGTAAATAAGGACGGACACTGACAACAGGATCAGCAGGACGAGGCCGCAGGAGATCAGAACGATGCTCAGGGGAGCATCAGAGGATGGAAAGCTCCTCTCTGCGTTCCCCAGCCTGCTCTCTGCCCTGCAGATCAACACCTGGTCCTCCTCCTCCTCCTCGTACGGGACACAGCTGGTCCTCCTGATTGGTCCGTGCTCCCTGGTCTGGCCCTGGTCCTCCAACTTATACCTGGAGGCTGACAGCCACACAGTCTGAGGCAGTGGGTGTCCTTCAACTTCACAGTGCAGCCACCAGGGGGCGCTGCTGCTGCTGCTGCTGCTGCTGCTGCTGTCTGGGTTGCAGGACGTGTTCACCACGGAGAGACTCAGGATCTGAGGCTTCACTGCAAGTGTAGTCAGTCATGATAATTATCTGAGATGATATTAAAGATGAGGACATGTTTGAAAAAAAACATCGTCATCACTTTTCAACTATCAAAACAATTATCAAAAAGGAAAAAGGTTTTTAGTGAATTAAAGCATTTCCTGTAATTCCAACCATGGTTCCATGAGTGGGGGGGTTAGGGTTAGAGTTCATACCTGATCAGATTGATCTGTCTTCAAGTGTCCAGAGACAAAAGCAGAGCTGCTGAGCACCGACACCAGCTGCAGCTGACCAGAGGAGGCTCAAAGACCAGTTAGATACCAGTCAGACATCTGAGCAGCTCCCACATGGTCTAGTGGTCAGGATTCCTGGTTTTCACCCAGGCGGCCCGGGTTCAATTCCCGGTGTGGGAACATCTTTAATAATCTAATCAATGACTTTAAACTAAAGTAGCTATAAGTGATCTCTGAAACCCTAACAAGCGACAAAGAAGATCTACTCCTGCCTCTGATGACGACAGACTGTACAGGAACACCTGGACAAGCCCTGCGTGATGTCACTCAGAGGTTGTCTACAGGTATTTCTAAGGCTGTTTTTCTCCGTACTTCACAGCGTCCTGTTACAAAGGTGCAGAAGAGAAGAGCTGAAAGCTGGTTAGCTTGTTTAGCTCTGCCATCAGATATGCCGGTTACAGCCCTGAAGACTGTCCTGATGGTCTGGGATGGTCTAGTGGTCAGGATTCTGGGTCTTTACCCTGATGTCCCAGGTTTCAGTTCCTACTAAAGGAACAGCACTGGTTAGAAGGAAACCAAGATGTTGATTTCTGTCCTTCATCATCAATGCTAATTATCTAAATTTTTTTGTATTCAGCATTCCCTACTGGACAGTTAAAGCACCACCGGCTTCATTTTATGTATTTATTTATTTGTTAACTCACAGAGACTGTTTTATCCGATATTTGAACCACATTACAAGGAAAGGTTCAGTCTTGAAAAATACATTCAACCTTTGTAAAAGTGAGCTTCAAGAAAGAACGACAGGTGGTGTTCATAGGCAAGGCTGTAGGGGTGGATTCTTGTGCATCTGGTGGTGGGGAGAAGGGGGGAAATATTCCCTGGAAAAAAAAATAGATTGTTCTGTACAAAAAGGGGGCCACAGAAAAGGTCTGGTCTAAAATCCAGTCTAGTTTTGGATCCTGGACTCAACTTGAATCGTTTGACTCTGAGACTGAATGAATCAAAATCCCTTCCAGAACTCGGAGCATCTCTGGTTTTGGTGGGTTGAACAGCCTCAGGCTCGTTCCCTCTGCTTCAGTTTCTGCTTTTTCAATGTTGGAAACTGGCAGAAATGGTGAAAAGAGGCAGAAGAACGAGACTCACAAAGCTTGGGGTTTACTCGTTGGTTCCAAAATAATTTGACCAAACTGAATAATAATCCATAAAAAATATGTATTCTAACAAATCCGCCAAGAGATTTTAACTCTATTTCTTGATTATTAGTTTTACACATTTTCATTGTCTCAGTTTGTAATTTAATTTTAGGTGGTTTCTTGCACCTCCGTAGGCTCCTTCTAGAAGCATAAATGACTGAATTCATGTTGTAAATGCTGAATTCAACAGTTTTAGTAACATCACAACTGTTTGAAGTAAATCAGCTCTAAATATATCAAGTTAGTTGTTTTGATTCATTTTTACTGCTCCATGTTTTTAAAACAGATCAGCGTGATTTGAATGAATCAGACTCCCAGGGACTAACCTGAGGAGTCTATAACCCCAAACCCTAAAGTTGATCGAAACAATATCTCATATCCAGCAGTGATGGAGCAAAAACGAAACACATTTATGTGTCACATGTTTGTTTTTGGCCTCGTGTGCATGAGGCTTACCTTCAACTTACCTTCAACAAAAAGTTCTGTCTTTTCTTGTAAAGATTTTTTTCCCACCATGTCCCTTCCATCTTCACTTCACAGAAGAAGGTCCCGTTATCAGGGACCTGAACATCCCTGATGAGCAGAGAGGACTCCCCCAACCGAGGGTCTCCAGACAGTGAAAATCTCCCCATAGAGGTCCAACAGTTGTTGGGTCCTTCCAATGAGTCATTTTTAACTGAACACTCAAAGAACGGAGGAGCCGTCTTCTCTCTGGCCGTCCATCTGACTGTGATCGTCCCAGAGTAGTTGGGGCTTTTGGGAGTGAAGGAGCAGTTCAGGATGGCATCTTCTCCTCTGAAGACAGTGACCACCGGAGAGACGGTTATGTCCCAGGCAGCACAGACAGACCCTGCAGAGGAGGACCACAGCTGGATGGTTAGGGTTAAAGGTCGAAGTCACTCTGAAGTGTCTCTGCCTGTTTAACATGAATGAAGGCCACTGTTTTGTTTTAGTCCTAGAACTAAAAGACTTCTAAAGGCCTCTAGACGGCAACACTGATTAATCCAGAAAGGGTTACCCAAACCCTACCCTAACCCCTAACCCTAAAACAGTTGACATGGATGTACATAGTTGTAAAATCTATCCATGGAGACCATAGTCTCTATACTGACCAGGCTGTAAGTATCTATTTCTGCCATAAAGGTGGACATATTAACAAGGAGGTCAATGGAGACTGAGTCACTGTTGAAGCCAGACCCTAGTGGTCAGTAGAGGAACTGCAGCCTCTAGTGGTCGGTAGAGGAACTGCGGCCTCTGGTGGTCAGTAGAGGAACTGCAGTCTCTAGTGGTCGGTAGAGAAACTGCAGTATCTAGTGGTCAGTAGATGAACTGCAGTCTCTAGTGGTCGGTAGAGGAACTGCAGCCTCAAGTGATCGGTAGATGAACTGCAGCCTCTAGTGGTCAGTAGAGGAACTGCAGCCTCTACTGGTCGGTAGGAGAACTGTAGTCTCTAGTGGTCGGTAGAGGAACTGCAGTCCTTAGTGGTCAGTAGAGGAACTGCAGCCTCTGGTGGTCAGTAGAGGAACTGCAGTCTCTAGTGATCGGTAGATGAACTGCAGCCTCTAGTGGTCAGTAGAGGAACTGCAGCCTCTACTGGTCGGTAGGAGAACTGTAGTCTCTAGTGGTCGGTAGAGGAACTGCAGTCCTTAGTGGTCAGTAGAGGAACTGCAGCCTCTAGTGGTCAGTAGAGGAACTGCAGCCTCTGGTGGTCAGTAGAGGAACTGCAGTCTCTAGTGGTCGGTAGAGAAACTGCAGTATCTAGTGGTCAGTAGATGAACTGCAGTCTCTAGTGGTCGGTAGAGGAACTGCAGCCTCTAGTGGTCGGTAGAGGAACTGCAGCCTCAAGTGATCGGTAGATGAACTGCAGCCTCTAGTGGTCAGTAGAGGAACTGCAGCCTCTAGTGGTCAGTAGAGGAACTACAGCCTCTAGTGGTCAGTAGAGGAACTGCAGCCTCTGGTGGTCAGTAGAGGAACTGCAGCCTCTAGTGGTCGGTAGAGGAACTGTAGTCTCTAGTGGTCAGTGGAGGAACTGCAGCCTCTAGTTGTCAGTAGAGGAACTACAGCCTCTAGTGGTCAGTAGAGGAACTGTAGCCTCTAGTGGTCAGTAGAGGAACTGCAGCCTCTAGTGGTCAGTAGAGGAACTGCAGCCTCTAGTGGTCGGTAGAGGAACTGCAGTCCTTAGTGGTCAGTAGAGGAACTGCAGCCTCTAGTGGTCAGTAGAGGAACTGCAGCCTCTGGTGGTCAGTAGAGGAACTGCAGTCTCTAGTGGTCAGATGACGAACTGCAGTCTCTAGTGGTCGGTAGAGGAACTGCAGCCTTTAGTGGTCGGTAGAGGAACTGCAGCCTCTACTGACAAAAAAGACAAAAAAGAGGCTTCATAACACTTCTCAAAAAACCTGTGGTGATGTCACTGTGAGTTTGTCCATTTCTTCCCATACAACCAATGTAAGACACTGAGGTTATGAAGAGGAAGCAGTCAACTGTTACTCAAACCAGCGGTCCTCCTGTCATTACACAGAAGACAACTGAAGTCTGGACAACTAAAGAACTCAAATGGACATTTCTGTCACAATATGACAACCTGAAAACACCATGTCGTCTTAGTAACTCAATAACTTGCATTAGGGAATGTATATTTTGACAGGTCTTCTGAAATTAAATAGGTAAACACAGAAACGCTATCTTATTTGTTATGCATTAATTATCATCTACGTCCAACGGGAAAAAAGGGATCAGATAAAGAGCTAAAGCTGTACTCTACATGTGCTTGAATGTCTTTTACAGACTCAGCCATGACTCAGGTACAGATGTCAGGCTATCATCACCACCACCGTCACACCTCCTTCCTCTCTTTAGTTCATGAAAGTGACCAACAGAGTCTTTAGAGTCCAGTTTGATCCCACCTGACCTGAACTAGGGGAGGTGGATCTTACCTGTGATGAAGACGGCCAGAGAAAGCAACAACCATCGAGCGTGCGGCCACATCCTCAGTCTGGTCAGCCACAAGCTCTAACACAGAGTAAACCAACTACCAAACTGAAGTGCAGCAGAATCGTTCATGAGTCATTTCCTGCCAGCTGAAGAGAGGAAGTGAGAGACACTTGGGGCCCTATCTTGCGCCAAACCTCCTAAAGCTGCTATTAAGGGACAGCAGGTAGCAGGAGGGGCGTTCCCCCACAAAGAACGCAATCTTCCACCTCCCGAAACCTGTGATATTACCTGCACCAACCACTATAATACGCATACATTATGCATGGGAGTGGTTAGGGCGTTCCACCTGTTTAACCAATCACTGCGTCAGCAGCCATTGCCTTTAAGAGCAGGTTGCGCTACCTGCAAACTGCTATGGAGCGTCTTTTCACCCAGATCAGAGCAGCTCTCATGGGCAGCTGGTCTGGGACTCTGCTGTAGAGCTTCCTCCTCTTTTCCTTCCTCCTCCTCTGCACTGATATATACATAACTAGCTCTAACTAATGTGGAGCAAATGATTTAATCATTTCTTTTGTACTCCAAGAAGTTTCAACAAACTGCTCGGAAAAAAATAGAACCAGTGAACTTCCAGGAAACCATTTCTTAACTAGAAAAGCACTCAGAGCGCAGACCTCCGCCAAGCACAGCAGTTCTCCCATATAGCGATTTACAGATCGCGATAAAATCCGCCTTCTGGATCAGATCCGGATCAGCCTCTGAAATTTTATAAAGGTTTTCAGTGTCAATACCTGAGTGAAATTTAATGAGCTGTGGGCAATAATTAACGGAGATGTTGAGAAACAAAATTTCCGGCCCCATTGAGCGCATATTACAGTCTCAAGCCGGGTTGCGAAACTGCAACCTTCACCCTCTGGGGCTCCTGCACACAACCCGCTGCGCCACCTTCAATCCTCTACATAGACACTCAGATCCACCTATGTTTCCCCTTCCCATCCGACGAGCAGCCCAGGTGTGGCACTGCACACCTGTACCTATTCGGTCATCATTCAACCAGACTCGTCTCCAGATCTTCCCACAGAAACGCCTGATCCATCCATTCGCAGTGCCACCTCCTTGCCTTCATCGTCCCCTGGATTGTTGGTTTGGCTGCCAACCCTCGAATCCTCCTTTTTTACATCTGAGAGAATTAAACTCTTAAAATTCCAGAACTCCCTTCCTGTCTCCATTGTGGTTGCTTTAGGGTTCAAGAAACAACTAAACAGCGCAATGTTATCGAAAATTTGAAAGTGATCCAGAATCCAGGATTTCTTCCGGATCACACCCAAAATAAAATCAGTTCTTTCTTTTCACATTTCTGACAACTCCTGAAAATGTCATCAAAATCCATCCATAACTTTTTGAGTTATCTTGAACATATCCCCTGCGCAAAGACGCACAGCTGCGCCAAGACGCATAGCCGCTGGGAGCGGTGCTTTTAAAAATACTGCAGAACGGATCATTGGATGAGCATTGAGCCAGAGGAACAGGTATGATGACATCTACCTTCTACCAGTGAGAACATCTCAGGTGTTCCGGTGCGCAAGGAGGGGGTCAGAGGGATACGAGCACAGTACAAGAACTCCACAACAGAGTTCTGTGATCTCCTCATTTCCTCCACAGCAAACATCTGAATGAGATCATGTCATAGCTGTACAGAAATCACCTGCCCTTAAGAGAATAATAACGTATGCAAGTAATACAGTGATGCGTAATCGAGAGGTAGAGCCGGTTGTGCAGTCCACATGTGACTGGGTGGACGCGCAATGACGCGATTTGGACGCGCTCTTTTACGCGCCGACATGCCAGTTGCGCTTTCCACAAGTGGGTGGTCAGACCACCCATTACCCAATACCCAAAATCTGCAAGATACAGGTACCGCAAGATACCGAATTTGTGGAAAGCGCAAGAGACACGCCCATTGCCGTGCCCACAATGTGAGTAAGGGAGTCGGCATAATGGGTGGCAGCTTTAGGGAGCGGAAGATTGCATTAGGGGTTGGCAGAGGCTCCTTAATCTGCAATTTGCGGGTAGTGGGTATTGGGTAGTAGGAGGTGTAAGATAGGGCCCTCGGTCTCACATGTGCTTTGGCATGTTTTGTGTATCTGCATATGTTTGGGAATTGGACTTTTTTTTTTTTGACGATTTTTCCCCCGTTCAAAGATTTTTCTTCTTTTTATGATCTCATGGTAAATCTGGATGCCAGACACTGTCATTATCATCAAAGTAATCCAGAGATGATGCAGGTTTATCCGGTGGTACACAGCAGAAATGATGTTTAATGATGTAAACACTGAGGAGAAACTGAGAGTGACCCATCCATCCATCCATCCATCCATTCATCCATCCACCCACCCATCTATCCACCCACCCATCTATCACCCACCGACCCACCCATCCATCCATCCATCCATCCATCCATCCATCTATCCATCCATCCACTCATCGACCCATCCATCCATTCATACCGTACATCCGTCCATCCACCCACCCATGCATCCATCTACCCACCTATCCATCCATCCATTTACCCAACCGCCCATCTATCCATCCATCCATCCAGTCACCCGCCCATCCATCCATTCATCCACCCATCCATCCATCCATTCACCCACCCATTCATCCATCCATCCATTCACCCACCCATCCATCCATCCATTCACCCATTCATCCACCCATCCAGTCACCCACTCACCCATCCATCCATCCATTAACCCACCCGCCCATCCATCCATCCAGTCACCCACCCACCCATCCATCCATCCATCCATTCACCAACCCACCCGCACATCCATCCATCCATCCACCCATTCATCCATCCATTCACCCGACTGCCCATCCATCCACCCATTCACTCACCCACCCATCCATAACCCCAACCCCTACCTCACCCCAACCTTTAACCAACCCTTTATGATGCCCTTTTTTATACCCAAACCCTTCCCCACCCCATCTCCATCTCCTCTTACTTCTATTCTTCTTGTCTCTACATGCACCAACTGGCCACCTACAAAAACATAGGATTCCTCTTGAATACGCTCCACCCATATGGACAACTTCCTAACAGGGTTGTCCGTGCACTACACAGCACATCTGACACTCAATAGCCCTGGCTGGCCCAAGTGCACCTATACCATGCACAACATAACATGTGAATAGTATGGCGAATGAAACGACTGTGACATCAAGTCGAGTGCAGAAGAAACCTCCTTCATACTTCCAGCACATCAACAGATGGTGGAAGGTGCAGAGTTGGACTCCTAACCCCTAACTCTACCCCTAACCCACAATTCACACTGGTGAACATACAGAGGTCAGCTCATTTTTCTGACCTGAGTATAATCAAATATAATCATTATAAAATCTCCTGGAATAAAATCCATCTCCACAACCATACTGGTAGTGAAATGTGTTGTGTTGTGAAGGTGCTGTTTCTCAGCCTGCTTCTTTGTGGTTTTTACAGTGAAGTTGATGAGAGAGAGAGAGCTACAAATGGCAGTATCTACAAACCTACTGGAACCTACAAAAAGATTATAAGGAAGAAAAACTAGAACTATGAGAGACTTCCTTAAATATGAGTCATTTAAAGAGGAGATTCTGCTTCAACAACTAAGCTGAACCTTTGTCTGTTAAGACAACACAGCACAACAGAAAGTTAATGTTCCAAGGACTTTTTTCTGTGAAGAACCAAGAGAGGGTTACTTGGTTATTATTTATTTCATTAGTAGTGTTATTATTTATTTTCTGACTTTTTTTTCCCTGTGTAGTTATTAAAATTTGGCTTGTGTGGCTTTCTGGACAACAGTAAATGTTAATGTTCGCCACCCCTACAATTGTCACACTGTTTCTGTTACAGACTGACCCCAGCCCCCGTCAGGGAAGGGAAAAGTTATGTGGGCCTCACAGGAAAAGGTTTGGGGACCCCTGTTCTAGAAGCTGCTTTTATATGTAAAACTAAAATATTTTCCTAGATGCCACAATAACGCCACCAGTTATTACCAGTTATTACAGGGTTAGACCGACTTTTATTGCAGCTCTTCAGTCCAAAGTCGATGACTGATGAATCGATGACTGCAGTCTCATCTCAGAAGATTGACAGCTGTCTTGCATGTTTTCCACTTGTGAATAACCTCTTTCACTATAGAAACCAAAACAAATAGTTTGGAAAGGTCTTGTGACCCTCTCCAGTCACTTCTCTAAAACCATTGCTGATGTCTTTCTCTCTAGGTATTGTGTTAACACAGACCACCAGATTTCTATAGAGGAGTACACACGTGCTGATGATAGACTGATAATGGCTGCGGTTACATGATGTTTTTTAATTCAGAATTAATAATTAGGAATTAAATAATTCCGAATTAAACTATTTTCCTTCGAGTTTACATGGAAATAGTAATTCCGAATTAAGGTTTACATGGAAAACACGTTTGTTCGGCTTTATCCAACTCCGCTTTAGGTCTGGGGGTTGGGAAGGGTTCTGATTGGATGGGGGGGGGGGGCGGACGTCTTTACGTCTACCGGAAGAAAACAAACTGAGCTAACTCGGTTAGCAACAACATTTCACTTATTTTTGACCTGGGTGGCGTCTCTATCTGCGAAACCTCCTTCATTTAACCTGACCGCTTTGAAAAGCTCACAATTTTTATGTTTCCTGCCATCTGTTCTTTTAATTATTTCCAGTTCCTCCAAGCTATTTATTAAATAAATCGTCTCTGCTCTTGACCACCGTTTACTGCGTGCTGCCATTTTAAAACTTTGTTTTGAAAACAAGCCCAGCGCGGAATATAAATGTCATCACGACAGACGGGCAAGAGAACAAGCATGCGCAGAAAGACCGGAATAAATTTAAACAGGAATGAGTGTATACATGACCACGGAATTATTTAATTCGGAATTAAAATGGGAATAAACCAGCCACTTACTTCGGAATTAAGTTTAATTCGGAATTGACATTTTCATATGGAATTAAGTGCTTACATGGTAACTTTTATTCGGCTTTAACTTTAGTTCTGAATTAAAGAGGAATTAAACTTCCCATGTAAACGCACTGACTGAGGAGTCCCTGGCTGTAACTTACCCTCTGTAGTAGCAGTAAGGCGGTACTTAGTCTTGTTTGATCTTTCTGGCTTCATTTTTGTTCTATAACAAGTGGCACAGAGAAAAAGTTAGGAGCTGTTGTTCCTCTGAGGTCGATAACACTGATAATACTCAGGTGACTTTTATAGTGCTTTTACACACAAAAACATGTTTGCAGAACTACACTACAAAGAGAGACAGGCAATCTAAATAGAAGAATGGAAAACATGAATGAGACATGTCTGGGAGGATCTGACTCACGCTCACACACAGCCGTCGTCCTTCACGCTGTCGTCCTTCACGCTGTCGTCTCTTCAGTTGTCTCTTCATGGAGGCTCGGTGGATCTGCTGCTCTCTGACCCTGCTCCTGTGTGCGACAGAAGGTGAGATCATTGACTCAAAAGTGTTCTCCGCTGTTGCTCAGAACGTCCTCCTTCATGTCCAACCACAGACCACCTCTGCCCTGCAGCTCTCAGCTCCGGAGATGACGGCTGGTCCATGAAGGTGCAGTCGGAGGTGCGGGGCATCGACGGCTACCCCGTGGTGCTGCCGTGCACCTTCAGCCACCCGAAGCACTCCCAGCATTCCTCGCTGCTGGTGCTGTGGCGTCTGGGCCACGGCCCGGACGCCACCGTCGTCTACCGGTGCAGCAGCCGGGCCGGGGCTCCCACCTGTGAGCCGGGTCCGCAGCAGGACCGGCGCTACCGACTGGAGGGAAACCCGCGGGAGCACGACCTGTCGCTGCGCATCAGCAGCACCACCCTGCAGGACAACGGGCGCTACTACTGCCGAGTGGAGGTCCAGGGACGGGAGCACGTCAGCTTCGAGGACAAGATGGGCACCAGGCTGAGAGTGGAGGGTACGACTCAGAACAGCTGTCCAAGGCTGCACTTCCACCAAACACTGAGCTGATTTAAATTACTATGAACTAGAAAATGATGCCTTATTTCCTTCATCTGGTTCAGAGAGAATAAACTGAGCCATGCTATCAGCCACATAACAAAACAGCAGGATGATTTATCACTCTGCTGTATCTCTGTGCAGGGAGTTTTTTAATTCTTTTTTTTATGTTAAACCAACATTATTATTCGCTGCTCCGAGTCAGATCAACTTCTGTCCTGCTGATTTACACCTTAAAAAACCGCAGTATTCATCACGCTAATTTTGATTCAGCTCTAGTCTTACAACTCATTCTATAAAGTTTAGGTCATAATCGAGTCTTCCAAACTGATATTTGGAAGAAACATTGATTAATTGTTGACTTTAAATGCTAAGCTTATGACATAATGTTAGTTTTTTTCAGGGTCTGGTGGTTTGGTTTTTGTGTTCGGGGGTTTTTCTGGGTTCTCCTTGTTTCCCGTTTTGTGACTTCCTGTTATAATCTGAGAGTCTGAGCTCTGTTTTACTTCCCTGCTTCCATCTGCCCTGATCATTTTCACCTGTGTCTCCTGTGTCTCGTCAGCCACTGTCTGGTCTGTATATAATGTCTTGTCTTTCTCTGCTTCCCTGGTGGTCCGTCTGTTCTGTTCAGTTCTGATATGACCTGTGTCTCTGGCCTGCGTTTCTCCACATCAACACCCCACATCGATGCCCTGCTTTTCCTCTGTTCATTAATGACTCCTCAGTTAGGTTTGCTTGCTATTTGGAAGGATTCAAGGGCTTTTTATCAGTCACTCCTGCCTCCCGCTCTCCTGCATTTGGGCTCTAATCCTAAAAACCGAGACAGTTTTAGCATGCTATAGTTTATGAGACAAAATTAGTGTTACATCATACTAAAGAGAACAAGAAAATGTTAGCTTCAGCATGCTAAAGGGTAAGATGAAAAATCAGCTTTGGAAAGCTAAACCTCAAGACACAGTGCTAAAGCAAGCTAAAGTTTGGGACAACCAGGATGAAACGTTAGCTTTAGGCTAAAGCTCATTTTGAAATTTTAGCTTTAGCATGCTAATGCCCAAGATAAACCATTAACTTTAGTTGGTTTAAGCTTGCTAAAGCTCATGATGCAACATAACATGCCCAATCATACAAGAAAATATTAGCTTTATTGTAATTTGTGTATAAACCAGGATAAAAGATTAGCTTCAGCATGCTACAGGTCAAGAGAAAACATTACCTTTAGCAGACAATAGCTCATGAGACATTAGCTGTATATAATCCCAAAGCTAACTAGAAAATATTAGGTTGAGCATGCTGAAGATCATGATAAAATGTTAGCTTTATACTGTTTACTTGTGCGTGAATCTAGAAGTCTCCTGAAGTAGAAGCAGAAACCTCCTGCAAAGGTTTGTTGTTTTAAGAAGTTAGTCGCTCCAGTCGGTTTCCAGAATATCTTGTAATGTGACTTGAAGTTCTTTCAAGTTTCTGCTCTGCTGTCTCCTGCTGCTTGTTCACCTCGTCGTCTCTTTAGACTCTCCGTGAATTTTTCACAAAACCTGAAGAAGAAACAAATCAAACTCAAATTTTTCTAAAATTTTCTCGAAAATGTTTTTCTCTGCTGATGGTTAACCAGCCGGATGGAGTGGTGGTGGATAAACATCAGAGGACGGCAGTGGTGTTGGATGTGAAAACCAGGAACAATACTTAAAATGTCGATCCAGATAAGCTCACTACTGGGAAAAGCTAAGATCCTGCAGAACCCTCAGCTCCCAGACCTTTGATAAATGACCCGAGCTTGAAGGAGACAAACGCCACCTGATTGGTCAAGGAAGCATGGCAAGCATCGCAGATTGGGGCTGCCTCTCGCCAGCTAATCCAGGAGCACTTGTCAAGACAGATGGGAAGATTTATAACTCCAAATACAAAGATAGTTTTGTGCAAAACCTTATTTTCTCGACCAAAAAGCTCACAAATGAAGAGGAATTTCACATTCCAGCACAAGGCCCCAAAACAGCCATCAAAATCAGTCAAGGCATGTCTTCAGGAAAGGAGAATCAAAGTCCTGGACTGGCCCAGTCCGAGCCCAGTCAGAGCCCAGTCCCATCAAAAACACCTGGAGTGAAATAGTTGAAGTGTTCAAAATTATGCATTCAAGCTGAAGTCGCTTTATTTTCTGCTTGTCGGAATATTTCATGAAAGATGCGATAACTGACATTTATGTGATAGTTATTTCTGTCTTTATATTTGAAAAACCTGTAAATTCTTGAGGGTTGTAGACTGTTAACATCCACTGTATATACTCACCCTGACATCCTCATGCTCCTCTCCTGTATGCTGCAGCTCCTCCAAAGATCCTGGCGCTGTCAGTGGAGGGCAGCGAGCAGTCCGGGTACAGAGCTCTGTGTCGGGTCCAGGGCTCCCCGCTGCCGGACATCCAGTGGCTGGGCCCGGACGACCTGCTGGAGGCCTCTCCAGCGGGGCCGCTGGCTCAGGGCTCAGCCTCTCGGTACCAGACCATCAGCCAGCTGAGAGACGTGGAGCCGGGGCAGCAGTACACCTGCAGCGCCTCCAATCCTCTGGGCAAAGAGGAGGCCTCCCTGTACGTCCTGCGGCCCCGGCCCCCAGCGCTGATGTCCAGGATGCCAACGGCTCTGCTGCTCCTCCTGTCAGTAGCTCTGGGGACGAAGGTGCTGCTGCTGGTGGGTGTGGGGGTCTGGATCATGCACGGAGGCTTCATCAGCTGCATGAGGAAATAACCTGCTTACGTTTACAAGCAGACTGTGATGTAGCTGTGAGTTTTTTTACTCACATCTAAAAACTCCTGCATGAACAAGTAATCAATGAAAGTCAAGTAAACAGCTGTAATACTATAAAACATACTTCTGCAGAAGAATTTGCTGTAGATAAAAACTTTCAATGCTGCTTCATAGGGGTGCACGATAACTATCTGGCCGATAACAAGAAATTATGACGTCATCCCAATAAGTCCGATATCACAACGAATAGTCCCGATAACATATATATTTCTGTCAACACGGCAGTGCCTCACTCCCTCTGAGTCTTGAATAACCGGCAGTGAATGTTATGTTTAAGTAACGTCGGCATAATCAGAAAAACGAATACTCAATAAGGAAAATCAAGAATACCCCCCTCGTGCCAGAAAACAACTCCTTAACTCGGTCATAATTTTGGTAGTTGCTCACTTGAATTGATATTTGCAGTATTTTCCCACATGTTACACATAAAAAAAGAAAAAAATAGAAAAGGCTGAAAGAACGACTAGCAAACGAGGAAACGTGGGAATTTAAGTTACATTCGATGCAGCCTGGAGCACAGCCTACTTTTCACAACAAACATGGCGGCGTGGAACTTCGTTAAAGTTTCAGAAGATAGTTTGGTGGTTATTTGTGATGAAACCTCCGAGCGAATTTTACAAGGAGGGAAGCACAAGCACAAGCTTTAATACGTAAAACCCGATCAGCCACCTACAACATAACAATCGCTTCCATGGAGTTTTGAAATCGCGCTAACGTGAGCTAACGGAAGCTAATGCTAACATGCGCAAGCCAGCAGCAGTCTCCCCTCCCCTCCCTCTGCTCTCCCTCATTCCTCTCATCTAAAGCTTCCATGAGATTGAAAAATAAAAACTACTGAACCTCATTTTCTTTAATTAAAAGTATTATTTAAATGGAACCACAAGCCAAAATCCTTTAAATGTTAATCTTTTTCAGTTAGTAATTCTGATGCATGTATTTCCATCAGTTCAAGGAGCCTTTATTTTTTTATATCAGTCAGTAATGAACCTTATTTAAGTTGATGTGAGATATCAAATAGGTTTGTTTGATAGCTTTAAGACAATGTTTGAGAGGCTTGCCAATAGTTTTTCATTGGAAAAAATAAATATCTGTTCATATAAAAAGTCAAAACTATTTTTGATTTTGTTCATAGTATTGATGTAATGATCTTAGGTATAAGTGTGTGTTATTGGTTATCGGTATCGGTATCGGCCGTTAGGAGCTGAAAGTTATCGGTATCGGTTTTAAAAAACAGTTATCGTGCATTCCTACTGCTTCATGAGCTTAGTGGCAATACTACAACCTGTTTTTACAAAACACAAAACACTCAAGAACTGGACTATAAAGGTATGTTACAAGGAACCTGTCTGGTATACAGATAAGCGTGTTTTTATTTACTTCGTATCAGAGTTGGACGATATAACCTTAAATCAGGGTCTCGATTAATTAAAAATTTTACCTCAGTTCCGATGAATGACTGATTGTTTTTATTAATTTCTCCCTCATAGATCACTGATGGTATTTTTGCTGTAAATATGAACAATAACAACAGCTTGGATCATTTTTTTTCCTGAAAGAGTACATATCTTTTTAACTCTAAAATAAGAGGAGGGAAATAGATCAACTATTTATGTCCATTTATTTAATATTTAAAACAGCTCATTGAAATTATTGACATGGGTAAAACCATGTCAATTAAAGGCTCTGAATGTCAGTTTCACTGAATTTTCACCCATACTTGGTATGATACTATAGATAAGATAACAAGAAAATAATGATATTCATACAAATAATACTGGACAGAATAACACATTTGATACTGTATTCTATTAAATAATTTAATTAATTAATTTTTTTTAATTTTCATCTTCAGACACTGTCCATATATATAGCTAGGTATAATTTAGTTATTCAAGCCTTTATTGTCATTATTAGTGGCAGTAATAATAACAACAACAACAACCCAGATAGCAGACACATTTGGGCCTTATCATGGCCAGCTGTGGCAGATATGGCTCAGTTCTGGTAATGGTAAAGGTTAATTAGGCCAGATGTGGCCCAAGCATCAGAATCCAGCTGTGGGATGAATTCTGCCAAGCTTTATATGAGCCAGATTACACCTATATGAACCAAACTGGGCTTAGGTTGAGTTCTGGCAAGCTGTATGTGGGCCAGCAAATCTATGCCAGTACAAGGAAAATAACTCTAAATCTTCTTTCAGCAATATTAAATAATATGAGCACAGCAAACACTTTAGATTATACAATGGAGTGCAAATGGTCCTTAAAGTTATGGTGGAAGAAAACACTATAAGTGCCAAAGTGTTGCATTGGGTTTTAATGAATTAAACTAATGTCGCTTTTGTCATCTGGAAGTAAAAAATATATACTATATCCTTTATATACTCTTTTAGTCGACATAGTTTAACACCAGTGGATAAGAAACACCAGATAATCTTAACCAATCAGACAATGTGTGTATTATTTTTCTTTTCAGTTTCAACTTTTTCTCAGCCTTATTTCTACATTAACAGTTGTGCAGAATATCTTTTTCTGAAGCACTTTGTACAATATTATCTGAAGTTCTCTCAACATACTGAGAGTAATCAATTTATGAAATACTCTCACTTCAAAACAGAGAAATATGTATAATCTGTGGAAGTGACAGGGCTCCAGCAACAGATCTTTCTTCTGTGAACAAGCATTGCATGTGTCTCATCTTTGGAAATGGGGCTTCAGATGGCATTGTAAACAAGTTTACAGCTATATAAATAAATATCGTCTATTTTAGTGCTATTATAATTCTGTTAAGCTCCAACTAAATGAAATCTGTCATTAAGCATTAATAATCCAACTCAGTATTTACATTTAATGCCAAAAGCAGCTTGTTTTAAGTGGAGATAAAACATGTGGTCTTAACGTTGTAATAACCTCCTGAGAGTTGTAAAAAAAAAAGAAACGGTATCTTGGTGTCCTTAGTTGTCCAGGGACATATAAATTATAGTTTATCTGGTTGTTAAAAACTTACAAAGTATACAGTTGAGCTTCAAAGATAAATACTGAAAATATGTACCAGATGGTCATTCCCCCTCCTTCAGTGGCAGCTGAGATACTCTCTGTAAATTAATTATTATGGATAAATAATGTTGATATTATTTGTCTTCTATCCATTATTTAATCCATCACAATAAAATAGTAGATGCACCAATTTCAAGCTCTTTCAAGCAGATTTAACTGGTACGATTACTTAGTTTTATCATATTTATTCATTACTTATATATAGCTATTTATCAAAGGTTGAACCAAACTTGCTAATTTTTTTAATCATTGTTGTCTTTTGAACGAAATAAAATTATTTTGTGGAAAATCTGACATTGTAAAGTAAATGAATGAATGAAGTGAACAAATAAAAGTTTTTCAAGTTAAAATAAAACCACAAGATGGCAGTGTTGCCGTCCTGAACGATGCAGCTGCTGTGATGCAGAGAAGAAGCAGCGGAGGGCGCGACGTCAGGACGTCACTGACGCCATCTTGTCCATCGGTGGAGATTGGTGATTGACGGGACCTGAATTTTACTGAAAGATTATGTACGGTAAGTTTGGTGTGATAATTTGAGCGAACGTTAAAAAAAGACAGCAAACTACACGGTAAGTTGACGGAGTTTTGAAACTCTTAACTGGTAACTAATAACAGTGGGCAATTGAAAACAGGGTTATTTTCCATACGCAAGTTGAATGATCGGTACTTATCAACACTAAATACCGTTATTATGAACATGAAATGATTGTGCTGCTGTTGATGTTGATGTAAAATATAAAGTATTATGTGCATGATGCACGTTGTTAAGAGTATTTGATTCATGTTTTTTCATATAAATATATTATTTTTCCATTTCAAAATGGAAATGGAAAAATTTATGAGTAAATTAATTGCCGTGTGAAATTTAGAGGGAGATGAAACGTCATCAGCCTGGCATCGCCACCATCCAATAAAATGACAAGACATTTCATTGGCTCGGAAGTTACCGCGAATAATATATCGGTATAAATGATCATTTTAAACCATTAACTAAGCAATTAATTCCATATTCAGTGTTGTTTTTTTCTATTGTATCTTGTTAATCATAGATTTTAAACTTCCTATCAATGTTCACGGAGTATAAAATCAGTGAAATATACTGATGCCAGGGAAGCAACAAGGTAGAATCCGCTCTACAGTGATCCCTTAGTTTTCGCGGTTAATGGGGACACCCCCCCCCCGACAATCAAAATCCGCGAACTAAGCTCATTTTCTTCTGCCGTCCCACAACACACACACTCCATTACCCATAAGGCCACATCATTACCCATAAGGCTACCTTCTTAAAGGGGCCAGACTGGCTCACAGCATTTCTTCACTGTAAGAGAACGCGCACAACATCCTGTGATGTTCCCGTGATTTTTTTTTTTTTTATTATATTATTTATTTCTGAAAAAAATCTGCGAAGCACTAAAACCGCGGTACGCAAACCACGAAGTGGCAACGGATCACAATACTTCTATAGCAGGGGTCGGCAACCTTTACTATCAAAAGAGCCATTTTTTGCCCCTCTCCCTTAATAAAATTCATCTGGAGCCACAAAACTTATTTGACCTGTAAAATGAAGATAACACAGTGTATGAAGTTTTATATCTAGTTATTCTGTATTCAGAGGGATTTGAATCTATTCAAAAGCTTATTCCTAGTATGTTTGGGAGTTTTTAAAGTTTTTAATGCAAAAGGTCATTTCCAAGTTTCATTTCCAATTTTTTTTGTCATCCACTGTAAAAGAACTATAGTTTGTTGCATTTATGAAATTATAGAACAACAAACAGAAAACTGTTAACATTTTATTGCTGTTTTTACCTGTTATAACAAAGGAAAACCTCAAACTCTGATAAAGACTGAATATTTGCAGCTGCTGTACTGTATGTTTGGGAGCTGAACCAAGACAATTTCCTATCAACTTGTTGACATGGAAGTAAATATATTTAATCTTGAATCTTTTGAATGAGGAGAAAAAACACTGGCATGTGTAAACCTACTTTGAAATAAAACAAAGAACCATGCAGGTTCATTTGAGTCATTCCCTTATTTGTAAAACATTGATCAAATAAAAAGTAGCCCGCTTTAAAATAAATAAAACATATAGCTGCAGCTTAATAACTTAAAAAAAATTTGTAAATATAAAAATAGGCCAGTTTGTATTTACAGTGATCCCTTGCCACTTCGCGGTTTGAGTACTGCAGTTTTAGTGCTTTGCGGATTTTTTTCAGAAATATATTATAATAAAAAAAATCAAGAAATAATTGCTGAAATTCTGCGAAAATCCACCCTACAGCAGACAAGAGGCCGCAGCTGCCAGCGAAACATCAAACAATGACTCACAGCCTCCTGTAAGCAACAGAAGAAATGCAGACGGTCCAGAACTCTAGAATCTGTGAGCTGTTTGGCCGAGACGCATTTACTACATTTACTACGCATTTACTGGGCGCATGCACGACGCAGCGACCGGCAGCAGTGGGAAGCATCTCTGTCTTGTCTGTCAGTTTTAAGTTTGTTATTTTATGCTTAAACTTTTAAACTCGCTGTGCACTTTGAATTGATCAACCTCACTTTTGTGTGAGGTCGATCAATTCAACTGGGGTTGCTGACAGCTCCTAATCTCAATACCATTCAATATTCCAGAGACTATCTGTTAAAATTCTCAAATTCCATGATCAGCGGTCCACCAGCGGACCTAGTCTTTCCTGACCTGAAGGAACTTTTCGAACTTTTCCTGTCTGACAGGAAACAGTATGTGAAGCTGGGAAAACACATCTGGAACTCACGGACCATCAGTACTGGATCCCCCCAGGGCTGTGTTCTTTCTCCCTGTACACTAACAGCTGCACCTCCAGTCACCAGTCCGTCAAGCTCCTGAAGTTTGCGGATGACACCACCCTCATCGGACTCATCTCTGATGGTGACGAGTCCGCCTACAGGTGGGAGGTTGACCACCTGGTGACCTGGTGCAGCCAGAACAGCCTTGAGCTCAACGCTCTAAAGACAGTGGAGATGAACATCAGCTCCCTCATCAAGAAAGCACAGCAGAGGATGTATCTTCCTGAGGCAGCTGCAGAAATTCAGTCTGCCGGAGACAATGATGGTGCACTTCTATACAGCCATCATTGACTCCATCCTCACCTCCTCCATCACCATCTGGTACGCTGCTGCCACCGCCAAGGACAAGAGCAGGCTGCAGCGTGTCATTCAGTCAGCTGAGAAGGTGATTGGCTGCAATCTCCCATCTCTTCAGGACCTGGACTCCTCCAGGACCCTGAGGCCTGGACCTGGACTCCTCCAGGACCCTGAGGCCTGGACCTGGACTCCTCCAGGACCCTGAGACCTGGACCTGGACTCCTCCAGGACCCTGAGACCTGGACCTGGACTCCTCCAGGACCCTGAGGCCTGGACCTGGACTCCTCCAGGACCCTGAGGCCTGGACCTGGACTCCTCCAGGACCCTGAGACCTGGACCTGGACTCCTCCAGGACCCTGAGGACCTGGACCTGGACTCCTCCAGGACCCTGAGGCCTGGACCTGGACTCTCCAGGACCTGAGGCCGGACCTGGACTCCTCCAGGACCCTGAGGCCTGGACCTGGACTCCTCCAGGACCCTGAGACCTGGACCTGGACTCCTCCAGGACCCTGAGGCCTGGACCTGGACTCCTCCAGGACCCTGAGGCCTGGACCTGGACTCATCCAGGACCCTGAGGCCTGCAGGGAAGATTGTGGCTGATCCCTCCCACCCCGGACACCAACTCTTTGAGTCACTCCCCTCTGGCAGGAGGCTGCGGACCATCAAGACCAAAACCTCACGACACAAGAACAGTTTTTTCCTGTCTGCTGTCAGCCTTATCAATAAGACCCAGAACCCCCCGACACCCCCCACTCTCCACCTCTGACTCTGACACTGCTGTCACATTGACAAAACTCAGAAGACTATGGTTACATTAACGCTCAGTCTGGACTACCTGTTCATTTGCACATTTGCACATTTTCATGTCACATCACTCTTGGTCACTCTGCCCTTAATGCAAAAAACAGCATGCAATATGTTTAGTTTACATTGTTATATTTATCCCTTATTTGCATGCACCATCATTGCCACAACAAATTCCTCATATGTGTAAAATCGTACCTGGCAATAAAGCTGATTCTGATTCTGAAAATCTTTTGATTAATCGTGATTCAAATATTTAATCAACTGACAGCCGTAAATAAAATATATTAAATATATAGATATATATATATATATATATATATATATATATATATATATATATATATATATATATATATATATATATATATATGTTCTTTTTTTAAATATGTGAATGATCAGTCATTATTGGCCACAGTTACAGAGAAATGTTCACTCAACGAACAAAACAAAACTGTTGCTATGTGTTCAGTATTTAGAAGTAAATGTGGAAGTTATTTACTCACCATCGACGGCATGAAATCGCTCACCTACCGCGGTCGTCATAGCGACAACAACGAGCTACACTCAGAGCCACGTTATACGACTGCTCTGCCTCTGCGCATGCATCGAAGTATGCCAGTTCAAACGGAGGATTTGAGCGTCAGAGTCACAGCAGTGTTACAGGTTATACACTGAAAAAAGTGACTTTTTGGTGCAGTAAATTCTATTAGAGTAACTGTCATAATTTCTACCTTGTTTTTTTAAGATTCAGTAAGAACTAGAGTTTCTTCAGTAAAATTTAAACATTCTATTAACGTAATACAAGAATTATGGGGGAAGAGTAAGTTTTACTTACGTTTCTTCAAAGTATTTAAATGTTTAATAGTTGTATGTACATAAACCTAAAAAAACTACATAAACTTTACTCTGAAAGTCTAGTGTTTTGAAACGCACGCATGCGCACAGTAGGACTGGCTCTGCTCTGGACGTTACACACATCACAATTGCAAGGCGCAACAGGCACTTCGCAGGTAAATTATTACGTTCTGTT
Source organism: Hirundichthys speculiger (assembly GCA_018398805.1). NCBI lineage: Eukaryota > Metazoa > Chordata > Actinopteri > Beloniformes > Exocoetidae > Hirundichthys > Hirundichthys speculiger. The sequence continues at coordinate 214,117 of JAGFBZ010002302.1, read as the reverse complement.
TTAAATGTGTGATAATATACAAGTCTGCATGTAGTTTGACGCAAGATATATGTCACTGTTCATGAGTTAATTTAAAGTTAGCATAACGCTACATTGGTCAGTGCTGGCCTGTAGTGGGAGGGCTGCAGTTTTTCCAGATAAAAATAACTAACGTTAGGATATTAAAAAAACACCAACGTAAAGGTATAACGTTTATCAACTGACGTCAACATAGTAGAGCATGGTTTTGTTATCCGTAAAACTTTTGGCGGCACAGCGGTAGCTAAGCTAACATCAGGACGTCAGCTGTTACAGGGTATCCGCGGGGTCTTAAATGTCTAAAAAAGTCTTAAATTCAAAAATTTGAATTGAAGGACTTAAAATGTCTAAAATTCTCCTTAAATCTCATTAAAGGTCTTAAATGCGATTTTGAAAGGTCTTTAATGTATTGACGTTACTTTTATTTAAAACATGCATAAACTTCAGTCTCGCTTTGAAAAGTTTCGATTTTTGAGGACGCTATAACGTAACTACAACGCGGAACTAATGTGGGCTACCTGTGCTGCCCGGTCAGAATTTATCGATCACCACCTGCCAATGTGCTGTGCGCGCACAGTGGTGTGTTGTGTGTGTTGAGCAGGGGTGAAAGTAATACGGTAAATGTCTTTACGTTCGTTGCAAAATGTCCCAGTTTAAATCAGTAGGAGAGTAAGCAGTGCAGTTGTGTTTCATGTTATTTTGTTTAATTTTAACGATACAGAACAGCTCGGAAAAGAAACTGCTTTTGAGCTAACAACCGGAGATTTCACTCAGCAGTATGTGAGTGCGCATGCGCGTCTACTTCCAAAACACAGCTATGGGGATCGTTGCGTTTGATTTAATTGCACTGGGACGTTTTCCACAACTGGTCCACCGACGTCAAGAAAACGCCGCTTGCGCCAGAACAGGACGAACAATAAATTAAACCACCAAAATTCCACAACTTGTGGTTGGCTGAAACACTTTCAACATGATTTAAATATGTCAGTTATCACATTTTAAAAAAAAACGGAGAGAAACACTACAAAACAGTCATTTTTTTCCCCAAAGTAATAATGCAGAGAAAAATAATTTCTTTGTTCAAAAGAAAAGACAGGGACACTGAAGATGGGCTACAGTAAAATATTATATATTTTAAAATGCATGAAGTTAAAGAGAGATGAAGGTTTTTGTAATAGTACCGGCAAGAATTTCAAACTACTTTCACCCCTGGAAATGGGTCTTAAATTGTATTCATTATGGTCTTAAAAAAGTCTTAAAAAGTCTTAAATTTGACTTGTTGAAACTTGCAGATACCCTGTGTTAGTGCTGGGCGATATGGAAAAAATCATATATCACGATATGGACTATTTTATATCACGATAACGATATATATCACGATATACCATAATAAAGTATTTTTTCAGTTATTCTCTGAAAAGTTTGACAAAAATTTCATTGCTTACTTTTCAACTTTATTTTGAAAGGACATTTAGCTGAACTGTCACAAACATACATTTTAGTGCAGCAAAAACAGGTAGGTACAGAGGTACAGTAGCTTTCACTTTTTTTTAAAGTGCACAACTGTTTCTGAGAGGAAAAACACATTTTTGCACTGAAGTTCAGCTACTTCAACTGTTTCTGAGAGGAAAAACACATTTTTGCACTGAAGTTCAGCTATAAAAATTAAACACAAATAATTTTTCAACTTTCTGAAATCTGTAACCTTGTAGTGCAAAGTTTGCAAACCAATATAAAGTGTCTAAAGCAAACATCAGGGTTGAAGAGAACTCTGTTTAAGGCATTAACCATGAATAAAAGTGCAAACATAAAAGACTACTATGTAGAAGTAGATATGATTCTATCAAATGTATCATTGCAGGTTATTTAATTACATATTTGCTGTAATAATTGATAAAATTAGGTTAGAAACGATAGAAACGATAGAGACGATAGAAGAGAAATGGCACGATATACACTTTTATATTGTCCCCACGATATATATTGTCATATTGCCCAGCACTACCCTGTGTTAAAACCCTCCCGTTGTCGGACACGGCATGAAACTACTCCAGTTAGCTCAGTCATGTTGTAACCAAGATATCTGCTGGAGAATTTCTTTTTTTTTGACTGTTTATTGAGTCACTGAGTTATTAAAGTTAAACAGGTAACCGTTAGCCCGGCTAATCTATGATAACCATGACTAATTACAAAAATGTCATGTGTTAATTTTTTTTTTTAGCTAGACAAAACAAAATGTTCATTTATATTTGTTCATGATACTGTTTACAGTAAGTCTTATTAAAACATTTTTCTATCAACAGGAAGCAAAACAGAACTTAATCTCATAATTCAGGCAAGTAGAAAATATAATATTGCTTTGTTATTTTCCCTTATTCATCCATCATAATGTAATATTGAAATTGGCTGAATATTTCATTGTTTTAATACCACAAATTGTGTCTTTTCATTTTCAGGGTGCCCCTTGGAGGAGCCAGAAATTCAGCAGGGAGAAAGAGTAGGCCTCTTGTGTCATGAGATGGAAACTCATGAATGGAACTTTTTGAAGACTGCTTGGTATAACATGGTTTTAATAATTCAAAAGAATTTTAATGACACAGGTTAATTTAATGTTAAAGTTAAGAGGAAAGCAGACAAAGGAACAGAGATATTCTTGTGTTCATTCGTCCCTTATAATGAAGTCACTTTGAATGATTCATGCAATTAAATTATCTGTTTCTCAAAAATATTCTTCTTTTTTGTTGTATATTGTATGCAGGAGGACAGCTGGAGTGATGTCAGTAACCACATCCTCAAAATACTCGTCGTCCATGGTGCTGATGAGGATCCAGTCGATGTCTCCATCCTTGTCGAAGGCCATGAGATTTTGCCACAGTGCAACAGTACTGCAAAAGCTTGCTCACTGCTCATGGGACTGATTTATGCCCTGAACTTGGCATACCCTCCCACTTTGCGCTACACTTTTGAAGTCTTCCAAAAACTCTTGCTGGGCCTGGATAGATTTAAACTGTCCCCAAAAGTAAACACCTTGAAGTTGAAGTTGGTTTCCTAAATGCATGTCATCCTAGAAGAGAGAAATGTGGCATCATTCATTCATGGACCCTTGTTGAGGATGTAGCATCATTCATGGACCCTTGTGAAGAAATGCCAAGCGTTATCACTGAGTTCCAGTTGATCTTGGTTTACCAGTGGGAAGTTGCCTGTCATAAATGTTTTTCATTTTTTGTCAAATAAGGTATCTGTTAATTACAGTAAAGATTGTATTCTTCATCAATAATGGTTAGAGACCTTAAGCTGTTCATTCTTAAAAGTGCACTAGTCTAGAGGACTGGTTTAAATGTTGAAATTGCACTGTTTCAGTGTGTAGGTTTGTAAGATTTTAATTGTATATTTCAGAAGTGACTGTGTTGCCAGATCTACAGAATGTTGGATGTGGTGTATAATGTGTAATACTGTGTATTTGTTGTTTACCATTCATACCAGCCTTTGGATATTTTTCTTTAAAAAATATACTTAGTCTTACTTAAACTTTAAATACCTCTTGCTGGAGATACATCTTTAATTTACTGTTAGTAAAATGCTAATGCAGTACAATATAATGCACTTTTACTATTAATGCAGTACTTGTACATTCTGTTTTTTTGTTTTTCATTTAAATAGAGGTATACTACATAATCCATACACCACTGTTCAAAGTGTAAGAGGCTGTTTCTGTCCTGACCCTCTCCCAGAAGTTGTTTTGAGCATGTTTGTGTGTGTTAAACGCTCTATATCTGAGTATTCATGCCAATGTTAAATTTATGGCTGCCCCATTTCAAAAATAAACAGATTAATTGCCTTGTAATTTAATTGTGTGATGTGTGATACATTAAATGCAAAGGGTTACATTTATTTGGTAACATTTATCAAAAGAAAACTGGCAATGATTACCTAATTTTAGTGAGTAATGTAACACAATACAACCAAGTAAATTAAAATGTAAAGCACAAGAAAATAATTAAAATCTACTAAATCACTTCATAACAGCAAATACTACAGATATATAAAATTTACTTAAAATTTTGAGTAAAATGATGTTCCTGCCTATGAAAAAACAAGTAGACTTTACTTAATTTATTTAAATAAACATAACTTAAAACTTCGATGTAATTAAGTAAATGTTACTTAACATCTTTACCACTGTTATGTTTTGTGGTAAGTAAAATTTACTTGATACTGGCAAGTGAGTGTTACTTGATATTGCAGCATTAAATTTTACTTATATAATTTGCGTGCAAATACTTACAATATATTTTTTAAGTAAATCTTATGAGTTGTTTTTTTGAGTGTAGGCGGAGCTTAATGAGGTGATTCGATTCCTGTGTAATGTCATTGGTGATGTCATCAGTTATTCTTCAACTGACCACTGCTCGACAAACAAGTGTTTGTTAAACAGATCAATTTACAAAACAGAAGCAACAGAAGAAATTAGAAGGATTTCAGCCCCATTTACTGTGATGGCAAAAATCCAAAACCAGATACCTATGATGTTAGCTGAAGAATCAGTGGGTGAACCACGAAAATGCAGCATCTCCATCAAGACCATGGAGCTTCAAAACATGAGCGGTGATCAAGAAGCCCAGAAGATGGAAAAGCAAGAATCACCAGGCCAACAAGCAGAATCAAAAGAGTAAAGTTCGCAGGGGACTCTGTACCTGAGGAGCCGTCCCCCAGAGTCACTGAGGATGAAGACTTCACCGCTCAGACGACGTCCTCAGATACAACTGCAATAAAACAATTTTTACTTGAACAGCAGTCCCTTGATGTCACCAAGGATCCAGACTTCATGGCTCAGATGGAGTCCTGGGATACTAAATCATTAGAAGAATTTATCCTTAAAGAGGAGTTCCCTGAACTCAGCGAAGGTGAGGACTTCACCGCTCAGACAGCGTCACTGGAAACTAAAACACTGAAAGAATCTGTCCTCCTTCAAGAGGAGTCCCCCAAAGTCACCCAGGATGAAGACGTCCATGAAAACTGTGAAGACCATCCAGGTGTAGAGATGGTACTTCACGTCTTCCTTCTACAGGCCATTTTAAAGAACCGCCAGAACTTTGTTATAAACCGATCTTCTCTCGAAGCCATGCAGAAGCGTCTGTTCAACAAAATCATGGCTAAAATCGAAGGACAGGACATCCGTATCTCATCAGCAAATTGGGACAAATTCAGCAAGGGAATTTTCAAGAGCGTGTGCAAAAAGTTAAGATGTAAGGAAAAACAGGTGTTGGTTTTAATAGCATTGGACAAGTCGCACATAGATGACATAATTGTCTCCTGTTTTGAAAAGCACCTCAAGTCCTCGCCCGTCAAAAGATTCTTCTCATCTGTTGGCGAGGCCATAAGCAAGCCCTTCAGGATGAAATCAGGAAAGAAACAAGGTGAAGCCCAAATTAAACCAGAAACAAATGTCTTCCAAGGAATATACAAAGCCCTCCAGGAGAGCTTTGACCTTCAGATGTATTTGTGGCTGTGACCTTCCACAATCTTAGGTACCTGGGTGATCCTGAACTTTCTTGTATTTTAGGTTCTTTGGAGACAAACGCCTGCAAAGTGTCAGGTAATGTTGATTTTGTTAAATCACAGCCTTCATCTTGAGCTACAAGTCAAATCATGGCTGTGTTTTTGATTTTCTACAGTTGGATATTCTGAATTTGGACTACTAACACCAGTACGGTGGTGTGGTGGTTTGAAGTCTGAATGTTCTCCCAGTGTCTGCACGGTTTTTCTCCGGGTGCTCCGGTTTCCTGCATGTTAGATTGATCAGTGATTTTAAATTAAAAAATGGTTGGATAATAAAATCTAAATAAATCTGATTCCTGTTGGCTTTTCACACATCTGTCTCAGTGGTTTAAATGGTTTTCATCATTCCCAACACAACACAAACAATAACCACTGAACACTCAATAAACTGTTCTTGAAATTCATTTATTCTTTGTAAATCTAAAAGGGTGTCAAATCTTGTGTCACAGCATTTTCTGTGTAATCTATTATTTAAAATTTAATATTAAATTCTGATTAAAAAACAAAGTTCCTGTACTATAATTAGTTTAATAAAGAATTTGAGACACCATTACAACTTATTTCACAGATATTTGGAGTTGTTGGGTCTTTATGTGGAAGGGTGCCAAAACTTTCAGCCATGACGGTAACTGGTGTATATTCCCACATGGCATGAGAGTAGGAGTCAACTGTGTTCTGTGTACAATGGAAGCATTTTTTTGTCTCTCTAAAGCCCATTTTAAACATTCTTCCCCCAGTATAGTGTATTCTGTGAATAATTCTGTATTGTATGAGTTGTTAATTTGTGTTAGTGGCTGACTAAAATATATTTTTACAGATTTGGGGCCAGATAGTCATCTTGACCATCTCTACATGAATAAATGCATTGAGTTGCTGCCATGTGATTGGCTAACACAAATAGAAATTTGTGTTAACAAGCAGTTGGACCTAATAAAGTAGCCGGTGGGTGTAGGTTTCGCTTATATGAAACAAATACATACTTTTTCTATCATGGTGGCTACAGCTGAAGACATCTCATTATATTACTCCCACCAATACTGGAAATTGAGGCTGACCTTGGAGCTTGGCTGCCATCTAGTGGCTACAGGGATCTTTGCACCTGCATAGTCTGCATATAAGGACAAACTTCTCTGGTGGTCTTAGATTACAATCCCAGACCTGCTCCCGATGAAGCAGAAAGCTGAAAGAAGCCGGACGTGTTGACAGATTACTGATTTCCTTTAATGTTCAAGATCGGCTGCAAAGTTTGAACGCAACTGATCGATACGGTTCAGGATGCATAAATCAGTGCTCCTTTGTTCACTTACGTGTTACCCCTGAATTTGGAACTGAACACTGCCATCGAGCCTATCAATTCTGTTGTAAAACATGTATGCCTGTACTGCGATCACATTCACTTCATCTCAACGGTTCCTCATTTCATCACAATCAACATCAGACGCTACGTAAAGTATTCAGTATTTAAGTAAATACTGTGGAACCAAAAACTGAAGAGAAAACCACAAGAATCAAATTACAAAAGAAATTATTTAAAAACAAATTCTATTCCCCATACAAAGCACACATTTAAAAATTGATTTGGCAAATATGAGTATTTTGAAACTTAATTAATGGCCCATCGAGACCCACGCCTTCAGCTGCTACCCAAATCACATGACATGTGACCCATACAGGAGCTGAGCCCACAGGAAGGTGAACCTCTGTCGCTTGTTCAGGCTGAGTCCAGTTGGAGCCCAGCTAAAGGCCCGGCCACCAGGGCCTCGCTGATGAGAACGGGCCCCAGACCAACTTGTTCTGGGAGACCCTGTTGGGGCAATTTCTCGGGAACTCATAGCTCCTGGGATCATTCAGGGATACAAACCGTGTCCCCACGGTAAGAAGCTAATTCAAGGACAGGGGTTGAGAGGACCCGGCTGAGGTGGTTCTGGTCAGGATGCCTCCTGAAGGCCTCCCTGAGGAGGTGTTTCAGATGCAGTGGTACCTCTGCTTATGAAATTAATTGGTTCTGGAAGTAGTTTCATGACATGAAAATTTCGTATGTAGAGACGTTCGTAAGTAGAGGTACCACTGTTTATGTAAACTGGGAGGTGTGCTCAAGGCAGACTCAGGACATGCTGAGATTATATTTCTGAGCAAACCTCTCTGTTATGGCTGCTGGTCCTACAACCCAAACCTGAATAAGCAGAAGTTGATGGATGGATGTAAAAACTTCAGCTTAACTATGAAACTCATTCACTACGCTGCGCACAGATACAGTAATTTAGTTATTTTCATTGAGAGTAATATTAATTTTCAATTATGAATGTACATCCATCTTTAAGATTCTCCTGAGATAAGAGACCAACAGTACTGTGCAAAGTCTTAGGCAGATGTTGTCTTGTCCTTGTCCAAGATTGTCCTGGACAAGGACATTGTCAAATACTTCTGGACCTAAACGTACGTCAGTGTTGCTCCTGAAATCATATTTGGCCTTCTGAGCTGAACGCTGCCATCAAGTCTATCAATGTGATGGTCAAAAATGGATACCTGGATGGGTGGTGTAGATTCTCAGTCATCCAGGTCACGCCGGTTCTCAGAGGACTGAATCAAAGGGAACTGGATTTTCTTTTCTTGGTGTGAGGACGGTTCACCTTCCATCCAGAAGGCTTTGTCAGATCAATATGTGACTTCAGATTAAAGGTCTAGAGCTGTTAGCGGGTACTGAGTTGGCATGTAGCAGCTGTTTCACTGAAGCTGTCAAGATGGAGTCCAGGGAGATCTCAGTGCACGTGAAGGAGAGCATCATTCGACTGAAAAACCAACATCTATAAGAGAGACAGCAGAAACCTTGGTGTGGCCAAATCAACAGTTTGGTGCATTCTTCAAAGGAAAATCAAATTTAATTTGATCAAATCAAATTTATATGAAGAATACTCTACAGAATAATTTATTTCACACACTGTCCATGTATGTAGATAGGCATAATTTAGTCATTCACACATTTGTGGATATAAATAATAATGTTCACATATTTTTTTGATTCTCACTCATCATTTTTCAAATTTAGCCATTTGAGTCAAATAAATATATAACATCTGTTGAGGTCATTAACAGTTATAGTTTAGAGGTGATGGAGGCTGGAGATGGTAACGATGAGAAAAATCAATATTCCTCTAAAATCATCCATCAGATATCAACTGGCAGTAATGTAGAGCAAACCAACAAGGACACATCTCCATATCAACTTACAGATTCACTTGAACACTAATTCTCTAGTCTAGGACACACACTTATGTAGCCGGTCTGGACAGCGCTCCTTGCAGCCCTGGCTGCTGTTCAATTCAATTCAATTCAATTTTATTTATATAGCGTCTGTTACAATGACAATTGTCTCTAGGCGCTTTACAGAGACCCAGAGCATGACCCCCGAGCAAATATCATTAACTAAGATTATATCATTAAATCCAATCAATGACAAATGATAATGGCAGGTAAAAAAAACTCCCACGTAGGGAGAAAAAAAAACCTTTATACTAAACAGTGTTCTGCGTTGTGTCTGGGTCGTGAGACTGACTGAGGACGCTAGCGTTCGGGTCAGCCCAAACAGTGGCTTATTTATTCTTCCTCCACGACAGACTGGACAAAATGGAGTACAGTATTACAGTGGCATTACTTGAACAGTCGACGATAGTGCTGGACGATATGACGATACATATCGTGGGGACAATAGAAAAGTGTGTATCGTGCCATTTCTCTTCTATCGTTTCTTTCGTTTCTAACCTAATTTTATCAATTATTATAGCAAATATGTAATTGAATAACCTGCAACGATAAATTTGATAGAAACATATCTACTTCTACAAAGTATCCTTTTATGTTTGCACTTTTATTCATGGTTAATGCCTTAAACAGAGTTTTCTTCAACTTTGATGTTTACTTTAGACACTTTATATTGGTTTGCAAACTTTGCACTACAAGGTTACAGATTTCAGAAAGTTGAAAAATAATTTGTGTTTATTTTTTATAGCTGAACTTCAGTGCAAAAATATGTTTTTCCTCTCAGAAACTGTTGTGCACTTTAAAAAAAATGTGAAAGCTACTGTACCTCTGTACCTACCTGTTTTTGCTGCACTAAAATGTATGTTTGTGACAGTTCAGCTAAATGTCCTTTCAAAATAAAGTTAAAAGTAAGCAATGAAATTTTTGTCAGACTTTTCAGAGAATAACTGGAAACATACTTTATTATGGCATATCGTGATATATATCGTTATCGTGATATAAAATAGTCCATATCGTGATATATGATTTTTTCCATATCACCCAGCACTAGTCGACGACCATGACACACCTGCCTTCCTCCATAACAGAAAAATAATCAAATCTGCTTTTATAACATACCCTTTTTGGAATCTGAATACAGTTCAGTAAACAAAACAATTCCTTTAAATACACCACTGGCTGAACCAACACTTTTCAGAAATATTAAACGTAAATGACAATAAGCAACTGAAATTTCCCAGTTTGGGATCAATAAAGTACATCTATCTATCTAAAATGAAAAGAGAAATATAAAATGAATGAAATAAATAAAACATGGGAGCATAACATACCTGGACAAAATGGAGTACAGTATTACAGTGGCATTACTTGAACAGTCGACGACCATGACACACCAGCCTGAGATTAGTAAAAACGACATGAAAAGAAAAATCAGTGCAGAGCCGCGGTGCCTTTGATGTCGGCGCGTTACCGCGAAGACGGTTAGTTTGAAATTAAAAGTCCGCCAAAAACTCCATTCTCGTCAAAACTTCACAAATAGCGGTTCAACAGACTCCAAACTACTCTGTTCTCAAACTAAGAACAATGGTTAACACTTTCAGAATATCTCCCTCAAAATAAATGTATGTTTAAGAGAACAGCGGGCTGACTCGTCTTCCTCACCTACCGTGGTCGTCATAGCGACAACGAGCTACATTCAGAGCCACGATTATACGCTGCTCTGCGCATGCGTCGAAGTATGCCAGTTCAAACGGAGGATTTGAGCTGGAGTGATTCGATTCGTATGTGACGTCATTGGTGACGTCATCAGTTATTCTTCCAACTGACCGTGGAAAGTAAAGCTGCTCGACATCAAACAATACAAACAAGTGTTTGTTAAACAAGTCAATTTACAAAACAGAAGCCACGAAATTAGAAGGATTTCAGCCCCATTTACTGTGATGGCAAAAATCCAAAACCAGATACCTATGATGTTAGCTGAAGAATCAGTGGGTGAACCACGAAAATGCAGCATCTCCGTCAAGACCATGGAGCTTCAAAACATGAGTGGTGATCAAGAAGCTCAGAAGAAAAAAAAGCAAGAAATCACCAGGCCAACAAGCAGCATCAAAAGAGTAAAGTTTGCAGGGGACTTTGTACCTGAGGAGCCGTCCCCCAGAGTCACTGAGGATGAAGACTTCACCGCTCAGACGACGTCCTCAGATACAACTGCAATAAAACAATTTTTACTTGAACAGCAGTCCCTTGATGTCACCAAGGATCCAGACTTCATGGCTCAGATGGAGTCCTGGGACACTAAATCATTAGAAGAATTTATCCTTAAAGAGGAGTTCCCTGAACTCAGCGAAGATGAGGACTTCACCGCTCAGACAGCGTCACTGGAAACTAAAACACTGAAAGAATCTGTCCTCCTTCAAGAGGAGTCCCCCAAAGTCACCCAGGATGAAGACGTCCATGAAAACTGTGAAGACCATCCAGGTGTAGAGATGGTACTTCACGTCTTCATTCTACAGACCATTTTAAAGAACCGCCAGAACTTTGTTATAAACAGATCTTCTCTCGAAGCCATGCAGAAGCGTCTGTTCAACAAAATCATGGCTAAAATCGAAGGACAGGACATCCATATCTCACCAGCAAATTGGGACAAATTCAGCAAGGGAATTTTCAAGAGCGTGTGCAAAAAGTTAAGATGTAAGGAAAAACAGGTGTTGGTTTTAATAGCATTGGACAAGTCGCACATAGATGACATAATTGTCTCCTGTTTTGAAAAGCACCTCAAGTCCTCGCCCATCAAAAGATTCTTCTCATCTGTTGGCGAGGCCATAAGCAAGCCCTTCAGGATGAAATCAGGAAAGAAACAAGGTGAAGCCCAAATTAAACCAGAAACAAATGTCTTCCAAGGAATTTACAAAGCCCTCCAGGAGAGCTTTGACCTTCAGATGTATTTGTGGCTGTGACCTTCCACAATCTTAGGTACCTGGGTGATCCTGAACTTTCTTGTATTTTAGGTTCTTTGGAGACAAACGCCTGCAAAGTGTCAGGTAATGTTGATTTTGTTAAATCACAGCCTTCATCTTGAGCTACAAGTCAAATCATGGCTGTGATTTTGATTTTCTACAGTTGGATATTCTGAATTTGGACTACTAACACCAGTACGGTGGTGTGGTGGTTTGAAGTCTGAATGTTCTCCCAGTGTCTGCACGGTTTTTCTCCGGGTGCTCCGGTTACCTGCATGTTAGATTGATCGGTGATTCTAAATTAAAAAAATGTTTAAAAAAAATAAATAAATAAAAAACATACAATGCATTATAAATACGTTTCAAACAAAATTCAGGTAACAATAAATAACTACAATAAGGAATAAACATGTCTCCTGTGAATTTAAAGCTAATTGAGAAGGAATATATGGCTATAGAGGAAGGCTTCCTCGCTTCCGGTTTTTAAATCTCTTTTAAAAACATATTTATTTTCCTTGGCTTTTAACACTTCTTAATCTTAATCTTAATCTAAACACATCTGTGTCTGTTTTCTGTTTTTAAGTATTTTATATTTGTTTGACTTTTTTATTTATTCCTTTTTAACTTTAACGTTTTAATAATTTTTGTATGTATTAATGTAAAGCACTTTGGCTGCCCCTGTGGTTATTTAAATGTGCTATACAAATAAAGTTGTATTGTATTGTATTATATTTTAAAACTGGTCATCATGGTGGTACTCAGAGAGCTGAACAGTTTCTCTGGACGATTCACTTTTGGAGCCTAGAGGTCAGTAGAGGAACTGCGTTTCCTGGTAATTTTTTTTAACAGGGGATCAAGTTTATGTTTTGGACAATGTTAAACCAAAACAAACACAAATAGATCCAAATCAACCAAAGATTTGCACCAAAACTACCAAAATGAGAACCAAATAATTTATTTAGGAACAAAACTATTAAAAACGACTTACAAAATGGGAGAAAATGTGTCAAAAACAATTTAAAATAACCTACAAAAAACACAAAAGCGCATACAAATATCCAAATCATGGATGAAAAAAAAGAAGCCACCCAAAATGACCAGAAATAGAATCAAATGACTTCTCATTGCAGTAAATAAACTAAATGTCTTACAGAACAATCAATGTAAGACAAAAACAAACAACCAAACAAAAAACACAACAAAGTCATGCAAAACAACCACAAACTGATATAAAACGAACAGGAAATGCACAAAACCGCTAATTAAGATTGAAAATAATTCAATAAAGTCAGATATTCATTAAATCAAGTATATATAAGCACAAAATACAAAAAAATGGGTTCTTGAACAACTGAGTATAAAACCAGCCACAAGTGGCCAAGAAGACTTAAAAAAAAAAAAAAAGACTCAAAGCATTTATGTTTATTCCATTTTTATGTGGAATGAGGAGGAGGATTTGCATCTTCAGAGCCAAAAAGATCTTGCAAGTGGAGAGAGAAAAGTTTCAGCTGCGTTTAATCTCGACACCAGAGTCAGCAGCAGGAAGTTGGCTCCTGAGATTCCACCACACACCGGCGGCCTTCAACCAGCAGAGGGCGCGCTGCTGCTGTTTCCCGACACACAAAGATCGTCTCCTCTCGACCAGATGATGGACGACTCCATCCGTCGACTGAAAGCCGTTACCATGGGACACCACGGTCACGCCCACCAACCCTGACGGTTCTCATAAAATGCAATCATCTTTGTCTTTAAATGTCATTTTAAGTTCGAGTCTTTGATAAAATGAAATAATGTTTCGGGATTGTTCCATCCCGGTTTTATTTGATCCACAATCGATGTTTCTGGTCCCGGACAGTCCGCTCAGAGTGAGAGCTCTTCTCTTCCCTCCTCTCTCTGCTGAAAATCATTCCACTACGTCAAGTCGTCCCGTCCGCTCGGCGAAGATGTCTGCGACGGGTTCAGGCGGCTGCGGACCGGGACCCGGACCCACCTCGGGCACCGGGTCCGGGGCGTCCAACCCTCGAAAGTTCAGCGAGAAGATCGCGCTCCACACCCAGCGGCAGGCCGAGGAGACGGCGGCCTTCCAGGAGGTCATGATGGACATCACCTCGACCAGGGTGAGTCTGAGACGCAGGAGGAGGAGGAGGAAAGCTGCCCCGGAGGAAGAGAGGCCTCGCCTGGGTTCGGCTGGCTGACACTAAACTCTGTCTACCGTGGGCTCCCCGCGCTGTGCTCCGCGTGGTTTCGGTGAACTGGTCTTGGGTAAGAAGTTCGTGTCGGTGGCGAAGCGGCGGCGGAGCCGCGGCTCGTTCATTTCCGATTCTAGCGCGGTTAGCTGGAGTTAGCTCCGAGGCTAACTCGGCTTGTTTACCGAGTTACGTGACGCCGCTGTCCGCCTGTCGGAGCCGAGGACGTCCCGCGGGACTCTGGGATAAAACATACATGTGATCCGCTTTAGTTTCAGGAATGTATTAGAGTAACATGGCTGACTGTGTGTGTTTGTGTCTCCTCAACCGTCAACAGTTTGTTTGAAAGCAACACGCCTCCTCCTCCAAGGCAGCTCACAAAAAGGTGTGACGCTCGGTTTTGGATCGGAGCCGGGCGGGTAAGAAGTGTTCCGAGCCTCGTGAGGTTGTAGGACAGTCCGGTGTGGGCTGAGCTGATGTTGTGGGGTTTTGAGGAAGTTAGAATCAGATGTGGATCTGCTCTGACAGCAGTCAACTGAGCCCGGCACGTCAGTGTAAACACGCCGCCGCGGTTCCGGGACGGACGGAGGCTTGAATTCAAGATACCCGCAGCTGTTTCTGGTGACCGTTATATCTGATGTTCTTTTAAAATCTTATTTTCACCGTTGACAGACTTCTGATATACCAGGTGATCTTTTAAAATCTCATCTTGTCGACAGACGTCTGATATAGAGTCCTGTGTTATTTATCAAGTCAAATCAATGTTTATTGCCATAGTTTAGGACTGGCAATGAATCAAAATTGGCATTCAGAATATATAACCGACATTATCTTGTCAGTGCTAATTATTTAATTATTTTGATGACTGTTATTATGTCACCAAAATCTAATTGAAATTGATGTTCAGAATATATATCTTACATTATCCTGTCCATGTCAAATATTTAAATCGTTTTTCTAAAATTTAAAAAAATAATTTCTTTAAGATAATTTTTTTTTGCAATAAACTGAATTTATAAATTAATTCTATTGTTAAAAATGTAATTTGAAAATTACTTTTTATAATTAAAAAAATAATGTTATCACTTTGAAACTGCATGTGTTCATGTAGACTTTATTTACTTTAAAATCACAATTATATATAATCTTATTAATAAAGAAACCCAGGATAAATAGGCGCATATATTTGCAGTGAAAGCCTTGTGGGCACAAAAGGCCACAAAACTGGAATAATTGGCCTTAGTCATAATCGAGGTATAAAAAAAGAAAATGTCTTGTTTTATTGGGGTCTTGTTTTATCTTGGTATTGATCTTGTTTTATCACAGTAATGTCTTATCATGTTCTTGTTTTATTGTGAAATTGTTTTATCACGGTATCGTTTTATCGTGGTGTCGGTATTGTTTTGTCGTGGTATTGTCATGGTCTTGTTTTATCGTGATATTGTTTTATCGTGGTATCGTTTCATCGTGGTATCAGTATTGTTTTGTCGGGGTCTTGTTTTATTGGAGTCTTGTTTTATCTTGGTATTGATCTTGTTTTATCACGGTATTGTTTAATTGTGGTATTGTTTTGTTGTGGTATTGTTTTATCACGGTCCTGTTTTATCGTGGTATTGTTTAATCGTGGGATTGTTTTGTCGTGGTATTGTTTTATCATGGTCTTGTTTTATGGTGATAATGTTTTATCGCGGTATCTTTTTATGGTGATATCTGTATTGTTTTATTGTGGTCTTGTTTTATTGTGATATTGTTTTATTCGCGGCATCGTTTTACCGTGGTCTTGTTTTATCGTGGTATTGTTTTATCATGATATTTTATCGCTGTATCGTTTCATCGTAGTATCTGTGTTGTTTTGTCAGGGTCTTGTTTTATCATGGTATCTGTATTTATCCTGGTATTGTTTTATCGTGTCTTGTTTTATCGTGGTATCGTTTTATCGTGGTATCTGTATTGTTTTATCGTGGTATCGTTTTATCGTGGTATCTGTATTGTTTTATCGTGGTCTTGTTTTATCGTGGTATCGTTTTATCGTGGTATCTGTATTGTTTTATCGTGGTCTTGTTTTATCGTGGTCTTGTTTTATCGTGGTATCGTTTTTTATCGTGGTATCTGTATTGTTTTATCGTGGTATTGTTTTATCGCAGTATCGTTTCATCGTGCTATTGTTTTGTCGGGGTCTTGTTTTCTCGTGGTATTGTTTTATCGCGGTATTGTTTTGTCGGGGTATTGTTTTATCGTGGTATCGTTTCATCGTGGTATTGTTTTGTCGGGGTCTTGTTTTATCGTGGCATTGTTTTATCGCGGTCTTGTTTCATCATGGTCTTGATCAGCGTTAATTACTCATTTAAAACAACCTCAGATGACCAAAGTGCTGCTCAGTCGACAATACATTAAAATCCCTAAATCCTCAATAAATATAGGAAGATATCTAATAATGAAATTTAAAAAAATTAGAATATCACATGTATACATCCAAAGCCAAAGTACTTTGCTCAAGCTTTATATGTGGATGTAAAAAACTTACAGATTTAAGGTCCAAAAAATATACAAAACGAAGACAAAACACAGCAAACATGAATTTAAAAGACAACTGTACCAGTGTCTCCAGAGCTCAGACTGGTAATATTAATATTTTAATATTTGAAAACAGCAGGATTATTTCATTTTTAGAGTCATTTAGTCTGCTAATAACTTTCTCCATAAGACCCCAACATTACATGCCACTTACAGGCTTGGAAGGCTTGTTTTTTAGTAACAAGACCAAAGATGTGCAGTATACACAGGAGTACTATAAACTTTGAACAAAGTCACCTTCACACAATCACTACATGAGACGTAGTGAAATGTTTGCTCGCACATACAACATACTATACTGTCGGTAGATGATCTGTAATCCAATGATCAAGATATTTAACATTATTGGAAACACGTAGAACATCACCTGCTGAATTAAAGTCAGGAAAGGTCATACGTTTGTCTTCCTTCATTCTACAGATTATTACGACACTTTTTGCAGCTTCGTATTTGATGTCATGTCGAGCCCCGTAAGCTGAGAAGATATTCAGAAGGTTTTGGAGACGTGCTGAACTCGGACTAAAGACTCAGTTCCAGCCAAACTTGAGCTGTCGGACGGATGGACTAACATCTGTCTCCAGATTATTCTGCTAGACAGAGGAGTTCATGGCCCAGAGCATCACCCCTCCACCACCGTGCTTCGGTGGGTCGGAGGTGTTTCTGCTGGTTTCCTCCAACATGGTTCTGGTTTCTGGTCTGGTCTGTCCATCGTCGATTGTTCTACAAGTCTTGAGGTTTGTTCAGATGCAGTTTAGTGAACCTCAGTCGTGACTCCATGGTCTTTGGAGACAGAAGAGGTTTTCTCCTGGAAACCCTTCCAAACGAACAGTCCTGGTTCAGTCTTCTTCAGATTGGGCTTCTGCTGTCTTCTAATCAACATTCTCAGAGACGTCTGGAGGCTCAGATAACTTTATTTTTGCACCTCTTAAATCTTGTGGAAGCAGTAAGGGGGTACTTAGGATTGCACTTTGAACTTATTACTTTTTAGTGTAATTCCCATCAAATAAATGATGTCAGTGTGTGTATAATGTTGATACACGTCTCTTCTGCTATCATATAAGAACAAATGTACACTGTCAGATACCAGTTATTATACTGGTATGTTTCAGAAGGAGATCTGGAGATGGGACAGGCTGCTTGGACATTCCAGGACTAGGGATGGGAATTGATAAGATTTTTCTGATTCCATTATCGATACTGTTTAATGATTCGATTCTTTATCGATTCTCTTATTGATTCTAATTTGGTGAAAAAAGAGAACTAACAGTTTTATTAGCATCAATTTTTTTTTTAACTTAGAAGTCACGACCTTACAAATGCAACAGCGAGGTCAAAAGAGGCCCAAAGATAACGTGTTAACTGTTGTAATATGTAACTGTGCAAATACACAAGAATGTCTAACATTTTACTAACAGATTTCTCCTAATAGAAATGAAAAAATCTCCCTTTAAAAAGGATCTATGAGCTCACTAAGCACTCAAAAATAATAATAAAGAAAGATAAATACTATCAAATAGAACGGAACAGTGCATAGTACAAATCTGCAAATACTATGATGCCCAGCATGCCCAGATGTGTTCAGTGGCCCGGATGTTCGTGGTCGAGAATAACGTGACATTTCCTGTTTCTTTTCTTTAAAAAAACGATAATAAAAGAAGAGATATCGAGGAGACTACTTAACAAGGACAATTTATATCAAGGCGCCAGTATTACAGGCTTTTTGTTTCTTAAAAAGATGCGCTTGTTGTGTGCTCGATGTGCACTGTGGCTCCTTCTGGTCCGTGCTAACACCGAGTTGAGGCTAGGCTAGGCTAGGCTGATGATGAACCGCCTCCACCGTCCTTTACAAGGCTTGGATGCGCATTGTTCAAGTGATACATCATTGTCGTTGTCGATTAATTGTATTTGTAATTTGCATTGCAGTGATTGCAGTACACTTGGTCATTTTCTAAACCAAAATGGTCCCACGCCACACTTCACCGCGACCGCTTCGTGATTAGGCGATGACTTACAGAAGCTCGCTTGTAACAACTGAGACCAACCAGGGTAGGGTGATGGTGAAATGTTGCCCCCTGCTGCCAAATTTCTATCGGTGGCACAGCGAAATGCATCGCATTGTTTGAGGACGTGCACTGATAACCTACATTCGGATTGTTTAAAAAAAAAAAAATTGGTTCATGGACGAAAATTAATTTCTTCGACCAAATTCTTAATGATCAATCATCTATTAATCGATTAATTATGCCCATCCCTAGTAGGTAGTGAGCAGGAGCGAGTGCTTCCAGACTCTGAACCAGCCAGACTCTCTCTCTCATCACGGTCATCTTCTAAATGTAACGCAGAAGGCATTCTTTTAATAGCATAGCATTAATGTTATAGCGTGTTTTACAAAGAAGCACATAGGCAGCGGGATAGCTACTAACCAGAGTTACCAGAGGTGATCTTAACTTGGCTGCTGCCGCTGGGTTGAGATCCATCAGTCCGAAGCGTCAAAAACACGACTCTCGTTATCACATGTTGTGTGCGCAAATGTTTCTGCATGTTAGCCGTGTTCCCTCCCGACGCTGTTATCTCCACTTTACAATGGCTGCACATTGCCTTGTTGCCATCTTACGTAAATTACGTGAGATTCGTGCTGGTTGGAATCAATAAAAGAATCGCTAGATAAACTGCCAAACGATTCCATGGAATTGAAACACACGGAATCGGTTTTCTACAGGAACCGGTTCTCGATTCCCAACCCTATCCAGGACTCATCCTGGGTGACCACCAGACTGCTGGACAACAGGCAGCCAACTGGGCTCATGCTGCTTCACCGGGCTAGCCAGAGCTAACCAGTGCTAGCCAGAACTAACCAGTGCTAGCCAGGGCTAACCAGTGCTAGCCAGGGCTAACCAGTGCTAGCCAGGGCTAACCAGTGCTAGCCAGGGCTAACTAGGTTTGTGTTAGTGGATGTTATTGTTGGCTTTGGAGGGAAATGTTGAAGTCAGGCCTGATGCCTTCAGTCTCCTCCACACGCTGAGGCTTTCAGCTCCTGACTGCAGCAACGGTTTCGGTTCAGTATTGAGTATTGATTGATCTGCAGACCTCAGGCCCTGGTGTCGCCACCTGGAGTGAAGTAGTTGGACGAGTGCATTTTTGATTCCCACAGAGCTTTCTGAGCGTGGAGCTCTCCCTGACGGAGCTCCCACAGATGTTCCTGGGTCTAGTTGGTACTACAGTTTCACATGAGTGAGGCTGAAAAAGTTATTAACTGGGGTAGGGTTGATTCGTCTCCACGTGATGACATCACCTGGAGCCCTAAAATACAGCTTCAAGCTTGTAGGTGTTACGGGAGCATTTCTTCACACTTCACACTTGGACCTGCTGACGGGAGAACAGCTGGAAACTGGTTTAGAGACTGCTCCGTTCTGATATGACGGAGCCACAGTGGAATCTCTGATTGTACTTCCTCGGGGCGTCACGTGGTTTTGGTTGTTTTGGTTTGACGTGTTGACAGCTTGAAGTCTGTCTGGAAAGGAAACGAGACTGAACTCTGAGAGCTGACTTCCAGCTCCTCAGATAGACGGTCTGCAGACGAGAGCGTTCATGTTTCCCAACAATAAGCCTTAACACGGCCGTGTGGACGCTTACTGTTCAGCAGCTGCAGCTCTGACGCGTTTGGCTGTGTTTCAGTTTCAGATGTAACAGGAACCACTGTCTTCCATGAGGCCACAACGCACCAGCGTGCAGGATGAAATGATTTACAAACCACCTAAAGCTCGTAATAAACTGAAAACAAGAGTACGTCAGATGGTGGAACTGAGTACCAGGTAAACATTTCCACAGCATCACAGGTGTTGCTGAACTGAGCGACAAGATGCTCCTCTGCTCTTCAGTCCCTGCAGTCACACAGAACCTGACAGATATGAGGACTGTTGAACTTCAGCAGATCTGAGGACTGTTGACTTCAGCAGATCTGAGGACTGTTGAGCTTCAGCAGATCTGAGGACGGTTAAACTTCAGCAGATCTGAGGACGGTTAAACATCAGCAGATCTGAGGACTGTTGGACTTCAGCAGATCTGAGGACGGTTAAACTTCAGCAGATCTGAGGACTGTTGAACTTCAGCAGATCTGAGGACTGTTGAACTTCAGCAGATCTGAGGACTGTTGAACTTCAGCAGATCTGAGGACTGTTAGAACTTCAGCAGATCTGAGGACTGTTGAACTTCAGCAGATCTGAGGACTGTTGAACTTCAGCAGATCTGAGGACTGTTGAACTTCAGCAGATCTGAGGACTGTTGAACTTCAGCAGATCTGAGGATCTGACTGTTGACTGTTGAATTCAGCAGATCTGAGGACTGTTGAACTTCAGCAGATCTGAGGACTGTTGAACTTCAGCAGATCTGAGGACTGTTGACTTCAGCAGATCTGCAGATCTGTGAACTTCAGCAGATCTGAGGACTGTTGAACTTCAGCAGATCTGAGGACTGTTGAACTTCAGCAGATCTGAGGACTGTTGAACTTCAGCAGATCTGAGGACTGTTGAACTTCAGCAGATCTGAGGACTGTTGAACTTCACTCAGATTGAGGATCTGACTTCAGCAGATCTGAGGACTGTGAACTTCAGCAGATCTGAGACTGTTGAAGCAGATTCTGTGAGTCAGCAGATCTGAGGACTGTTGAACTTCAGCAGATCTGCGGTGTGTGTGACCAAGCTAAATAAATGTTGCACAACAGCCCGACTGACAGTGTTCTTCACAGAATTGATGAGCATTGTTCATGACAGATGGAGGGTTAGATGGTCCAGTGGATCAGTGCAACATCTGCAGTCATGTGGACTCTGTACCAGTCTGCTGTGACGAATCAAAAGCCAAGATGATCCCCTGTATGTAACTACTCTCCCCCATGGTCACCACCAGTGTGGTGAATGTTTGATTTTTTTCAACTTGCGACAAATATAATGTTGTAAACAGTGTCCAAGTCAAGAACATAGGTAACTTTAAATGAAAAAAAGAAAATCAACAGCTGTAAACTAATCATTTAGCTGTTTAATTATTCTGTATCAGACATAGACGTACCTGATTTTCACTATGTGTCTGATAACAGAATCTATATTACTACAGCTAATGTAGATGCTATAAGAATCAAAGATGACACTGGTTGTGTGTCGTGTGATTTTTCTTTAGGTGTTCCAGCTGAGCCCTTTGTGTTTTGTGGATTCTTTTTTATGCTTTTAGTCCATCCTCGCACATCTTTTCATGTCATTCAATCGTGTCCTGGCTAAATAGCAGACTGAATCACCAGACACATATAATCGGAGAACTGCTCTGTTCTGTAGTGACAGCCGGTAGTTCTTCGCTTCTTCGCCGGTTTCTCAGGTGGCCGCTTCGACGTGTTTTTTTTTTTTTTTTTTTTTATTAATGGAAACGGGGGCAGAGGCGGAGGCGTTGTCCCGCTTTTGTGACCCCCGTGGACTTGAAAGAAAGTCCTTCGGGCCGCCCGGTGACGCAAGTACAGGCTACAAGATGATCCCCTGTCAACAATGAATCTTAAAAAAGAAAACAAGTACTCTCCCCCATTAAAGTGAATTCCGTTTTTATCTCCAATTCCGCGATTCCGTCCGTGATTCCGTGATCACGGATTCCATAGGGTTGGTGAACAATCTCCAACACTCCTTAACTTCAAGTTGAGTCTAACCAGGTAGTAAGAGGCTGCAGTTCCTTTACTTCTAGAGGCTGCAGTTCCTCTGCCGACCACTGGAGGCTGCAGTTCCTCTACCGATCACTCAGCTGTGGTTTTCAAGATCATATGGTCCGTTGTGCTGTTAACTGTTTGAAGAGACCACTGTGACAGGTTCTGGGTTGGTCTGGAGGGGTCTGGAGGTAAAGCGTTCCGTCTTTGCTACTGTTAGCCGGGGCTAACCAGAGGACACCAGCTGGACTGCTTCTACTTCATCAGCTTCTACCTCCAGCTGCAGCTGGGTCCGACAGTCAAGCCTTTTCCACCTCGTATTATTTCAGGACCCTCCTAAATTGACTACCTGGACAACATGACCTGATAACAGACTCCTCCAACGTGGGAGAACGTACTTCGAGGTACTCACGTTCAGACTATGTGTGCTTGGAACTGAGAAAGGGTCAGAGTGAGAAGTTGACTTATCTGAGAGGGACTTGGCCTGGAGTTGCTGCTCCTCCACATTGAGAGGAGCCCAGTGCTGCTTGAGACATCTGTCGAGGATGTTTCTAAGGAGGTCCATGTTCAACCAGGAGAAGACCCCAAAGCAGACCAGGAAACACTGGAGGGATTATATCTGTCAGCTGCTTGGAAACATGTTGGTGTCAACCTGCAAGATCTGCAGCAGTACGGAGCGCCATAGTGGACAAGACTGGATGTGTAACTTTTAAACTCATAAGAGGCAGCAAAGACCAAAGTCAGTAACTTATAAATCAATTTAGCTCAAAGAGCGAGTAATGTGGAGGACTAAGTGGTTAATATGATGTAGCAGTTATCTGGCTGCTTTTAAATCTCATCCAAACAAGTTTCTTTTTTAGAGCAGCTCTATGTTCTAGACAGACTCTCCACTCACAGGCTTCACCAAAAACAGCAGTGAGATGTTCTTAGAAAGATAACCAGAACTGATCACATCACACCAAATGCAACATTCAGTCTTCTTTACCGCAGGAGTCACACAAGAGTTGGTCTTTTAATCAAGTGCACTAGTTTAGAAATAGTTGGATTATTGTGGCCCTTTAAAAAAAAAAAAAAAAAAACCTAAAAAGCTAATGCGGTTGATTTAACATCAGTGGGATTTTGTTGTGAGTTTTTGTCAAAGTGGATCTCCTTTCATCACGGTGGTGGATTTACTCCAGGTGGAGGTGGGCTGTTGCTGTCAGCTGCTTTGTTCAGGTTTTAATCCCAGATATTTGGATCTTTTGTCAGTAGCTGCTGTGTAAATCCTGTAAACAGCTGCTGGAGGGGGCAGCCGCTGGAGCGGGCAGCCGCTGGATGGAGCGCCCGCTGGAGGGGGCAGCCGCTAGAGCGGGCAGCCACTGGATGGAGCGCCCGCTGGAGGGGGCAGCCGCTGGATGGAGCGCCCGCTGGAGCGGGCAGCCGCTGGAGGGAACAGTTTCATTTGGTCGTGGAGGTCAGAGGTCAGACCTGGACTGGAGTCCTGAGTGTTCTCTTCCTTTCTGGACTGAGCTGAACTTTTCAGAAACTGGACCTGGACAAACCCAGACTGGAATGTGAAGTTTATTTTCTCTTTGTGAAAGTGTTTGGACTGCTTAATGTGAATGAGTGAAGTAGTGCTGGGCGATATGGAAAAAAATCATATATCACGATATGGACTATTTTATATCACGATAACGATATATATCACGATATACCATAATAAAGTATGTTTTCAGTTATTCTCTGAAAAGTTTGACAAAAATTTCATTGCTTACTTTTCAACTTTATTTTGAAAGGACATTTAGCTGAACTGTCACAAACATACATTTTAGTGCAGCAAAAACAGGTAGGTACAGAGGTACAGTAGCTTTCACATTTTTTTTTTAAAGTGCACAACAGTTTCTGAGAGGAAAAACACATTTTTGCACTGAAGTTCAGCTATAAAAAATAAACACAAATTCTTTTTCAACTTTCTGAAATCTGTAACCTTGTAGTGCAAAGTTTGCAAACCAATATAAAGTGTCTAAAGTAAACATCAGGGTTGAAGAGAACTCTGTTTAAGGCATTAACCATGAATAAAAGTGCAAACATAAAAGGCTACTTTGTAGAAGTAGATATGATTCTATCAAATTTATCGTTGCAGGTTATTTAATTACATATTTGCTGTAATAATTGATAAAATTAGGTTAGAAACGATAGAAGAGAAATGGCACGATACACACTTTTCTATCGTCCCCACGATATGTTCGTCATATTGCCCAGCACTAGAGTGAAGTGCTTTGAGATGAGTGTTGGTTTGGGTTGTTGAGGGGAGGATGAACTTTCTAGAGCTGCTTCTCTATGTTCTATCTCTAACAACGACAGGAGACTGAAGGCTGTTTAATCCTTGTGTGTGTGGAGAGAAACCTGCTGGAACCTGATTGTAGAACAAACCCTCCCAGCTGAAGGAGCAGAACGTCCACTGGCCTTCTCCTTCCTCAGTTTCAGTTCTCCTTTAAGACCTGAACTAATAAATGAGTGAATTACTCTGGATGCCTAATGGGCTTTAAACTTCACTGAACTTAAACCACATTAAGGTTATTTATCTTCTGGGAGGTTTTTACGGTTAATGTCTAAAACAACTTCCTGTGTGCTGAACATTTGATGATGTTACCTAGGGATGCATAATAATTATTGACCCGATAACAGGAAACTATGACGTCATCCCGATATTCGCAGTATTCTCCCACATGTTACACATACAAAAAAGAAAAAATAGATAAGGCTGAAAGAACGACTAGCAAACGAGAGAACGGAGGAATTTACATTACACCTTGAATGCAGCATGCAGTTCAGTGCGCTGATAAAAACAAATAAACATGGTGGCCATTATATGGAACTTCGTTAAAGTTTCAGAGGAAGATAGTTTGCTGGTTATTTGTGACAAATGCTCCAAGCGAAGGAGGGAAAAATAGCACAAGCTTTATTACGTCAAAACTCGATCAGCCACCTGAAACATAACCATCGCTTCCATGGAGTTTTGAAATCGCGCCAACGTGAGCTAACGTAAGCTAACGTCAGCAAGCCAGCAGCAAGTCATGTTCATAGTATTGATGTAATGATCTTAAGTATATGCGTGTGTGTTATCGGTTATCATTATCGGCCTTTAGGAGCTGAAAGTTATCGGTATCAGTTTTAAAAAACAGTTATCGTGCATCCCTACTGTTATCTATCTATATAAAGATGTGAAATGACACCAGCAGCATTAACAAGCAAAACATGTCAGCATCAGTTTGAGCTGATCTTTAATCAGGGAGCTTCTGGTGTTGGACTCAGTTACATCAGCCTGTTTCTTCCGATCACTGATCAATGAATGGATGCACCAGTGATGGAAAACGTTGGCTGGAGCCTTCCGTTACACACACTCCTCCTTCATTTACAGACAGTACCACCCATCTTCTGAGAATCCCTGCCCCTGTCTTCTGCGTATATAAACACACACACAGCAGCAGGAGTGTGTGGGTGGTCCAATCAGCTAATAGCATCAGGGTGTGTGTGTGTGTGTGTCAGCAGCAGCAGCAGCAGCTCAGTATCGATATGCAGCTGAAACCATGCTGCAGCTCCAAACAGCTCCTCAGCAGCTGCTGGCGGAGCTGCAGAGCTGCAGAGCTGCAGATTGCTGATTCACAACAAAAGTCGCTGATAGATCAAAGACGAAGTTGAGTCTGAAGGTTCCAGGCTCATCAGTGATGCTGCTGCAGCTGTCATTTACATGTCAGAGTTTATGAGCAGGTGGCTGAGGGAACCTTGACAGTTCCAGGCACATGTAGAGAAACGGCAGTCGAAATGTTGAGGACCACGAACGTGATCCAAACCCAGCAGATGATATGAAAACAAGTGGACTAAAGGAGGACTGGGTATCATGTAGAACCTTACTTTTAGACGGTGATAGCGGGACAGAAAGGACGGAAACACCAAAACTCAGACATGTGGGCTCTTCGTTAGCTTTAAGTCCAGATTTTACCATGTGAAATCTGGATATGGAGACAAAACAGTTTGGGTTTTTTTTTTTTTTTTTTTTAGCATTTCTGATCGACAACTGGATATTTTAACATGGAGGTCAGTGGAGATGTTTGGAGCCAGATCTAGTGGTCATGTAATGAATTGTGATGTAGCCTTTCTTCCATGCTGGTGTCGGCTCTGAAAACTGGATGGATGTTTCTGTTGTCCAACACTTAAAACAGCTCCACCCTGCAGAGCAACTCAGCTCTGAAGCTAACAGAGACTGAAAATGAAGCTGGTGGAGCTCACAGCCACCGGCCTCTGGTTAGCTGAACATCTGAAGCTGATTTCAGATTTCACAAAGAAGATAAGAATCAGTCAGAGAGACCGTATGCTCTCGATATGTTCATGAAGCTGTGATCAACTGCAGAACGTCAACAGGAAATGTGGCTTCAACTGCATGTGAGCAACTCTTGGAGTAAAAAAAAAAGGAAGAAAAAAAAAGACCTGAAGTTACAGAAGTGAAACATTTCTTCAATATTCTAAGAAAGACCACTTCTTAATTTGAACCTGCATGGTTTCAAAATAACAAGACAAGAAAAGAGCTACAGAAGAAGGAGAAGTCAACATTCAACATGTCTGTGCTTTTGTGGAAACTTGAAGTTCTTCATTGGATGATGTTGAATCATTGTTACATCACAAAGGCTTCTACTTCAAATCCAGCTCCAGTTTGTTCTCTCTAGAGCAGAGTTCTTTAGTCCTGGTCCTCAGGAGCTCCTGCTTGTCTCTCTAGAGCAGAGTTCTTCAGTCCTGGTCCTCAGGAGCTCCAGCTTGTTCTCTCTAGAGCAGAGTTCTTCAGTCCTGGTCCTCAGGAGCTCCAGTTTGTTCTCTCTAGAGCAGAGTTCTTTAGTCCTGGTCCTCAGGAGCTCCTGCTTGTTCTCTCTAGAGCAGAGTTCTTCAGTCCTGGTCCTCAGGAGCTCCTGCTTGTTCTCTCTAGAGCAGAGTTCTCCAGTCCTGGTCCTCAGGAGCTCCTGCTTGTTCTCTCTAGAGCAGAGTTCTTTAGTCCTGGTCCTCAGGAGCTCCTGCTTGTTCTCTCTAGAGCAGAGTTCTTTAGTCCTGGTCCTCAGGAGCTCCAGTTTGTTCTCTCTAGAGCAGAGTTCTTTAGTCCTGGTCCTCAGGAGCTCCTGCTTGTTCTCTCTAGAGCAGAGTTCTTCAGTCCTGGTCCTCAGGAGCTCCAGCTTGTTCTCTCTAGAGCAGAGTTCTTCAGTCCTGGTCCTCAGGAGCTCCAGTTTGTTCTCTCTAGAGCAGAGTTCTTCAGTCCTGGTCCTCAGGAGCTCCTGCTTGTTCTCTCTAGAGCAGAGTTCTTCAGTCCTGGTCCTCAGGAGCTCCTGCTTGTTCTCTCTAGAGCAGAGTTCTTCGGTCCTGGTCCTCAGGAGCTCCAGCTTGTTCTCTCTAGAGCAGAGTTCTTCAGTCCTGGTCCTCAGGAGCTCCTGCTTGTTCTCTCTAGAGCAGAGTTCTTCAGTCCTGGTCCTTAGGAGCTCCTGCTTGTTCTCTCTAGAGCAGAGTTCTTCAGTCCTGTCCTCAGGAGCTCCTGCTTGTTCTCTCTAAGCAGAGTTTCTTCAGTCCTGGTCCTCAGGAGCTCCGCTTGTTCTCTCTAGAGCAGAGTTCTCCAGTCCTGGTCCTCAGGAGCTCCTGCTTGTTCTCTCTAGAGCAGAGTTCTTTAGTCCTGGTCCTCAGGAGCTCCAGCTTGTTCTCTCTAGAGCAGAGTTCTTTAGTCCTGGTCCTCAGGAGCTCCAGTTTGTTCTCTCTAGAGCAGAGTTCTTCAGTCCTGGTCCTCAGGAGCTCCTGCTTGTTCTCTCTAGAGCAGAGTTCTTCAGTCCTGGTCCTCAGGAGCTCCAGCTTGTTCTCTCTAGAGCAGAGTTCTTCAGTCCTGGTCCTCAGGAGCTCCAGCTTGTTTCTCTCTAGCAGAGTTCTTCAGTCCTGGTCCTCAGGAGCTCCAGCTTGTTCTCTCTAGAGCAGAGTTCTTCAGTCCTGGTCCTCAGGAGCTCCTGCTTGTTCTCTCTAGAGCAGAGTTCTTCAGTCCTGGTCCTCAGGAGCTCCAGCTTGTTCTCTCTAGAGCAGAGTTCTTCAGTCCTGGTCCTCAGGAGCTCCTGCTTGTTCTCTCTAGAGCAGAGTTCTTCAGTCCTGGTCCTCAGGAGCTCCTGCTTGTTCTCTCTAGAGCAGAGTTCTTCAGTCCTGGTCCTCAGGAGCTCCAGCTTGTTCTCTCTAGAGCAGAGTTCTTCAGTCCTGGTCCTCAGGAGCTCCTGCTTGTTCTCTCTAGAGCAGAGTTCTTCGGTCCTGGTCCTCAGGAGCTCCAGCTTGTTCTCTCTAGAGCAGAGTTCTTCAGTCCTGTCCTGTCCTCAGGAGCTCCTGCTTGTTCTCTCTAGAGCAGAGTTCTCTTTCAGTCCTGGTCCTCAGGAGCTCCAGCTTGTTCTCTCTAGAGCAGAGTTCTTCAGTCCTGGTCCTCAGGAGCTCCAGTGCTTGTTTCTCTCTAGAGCAGAGTTCTTCAGTCCTGGTCCTCAGGGCTCCAGCTTGTTCTCTCTAGAGCAGAGTTCTTCAGTCCTGGTCCTCAGGAGCTCCAGCTTGTTCTCTCTAGAGCAGAGTTCTTCAGTCCTGGTCCTCAGGAGCTCCAGCTTGTTCTCTCTAGAGCAGAGTTCTTCAGTCCTGGTCCTCAGGAGCTCCAGCTTGTTCTCTCTAGAGCAGAGTTCTTCAGTCCTGGTCCTCAGGAGCTCCAGCTTGTTCTCTCTAGAGCAGAGTTCTTCAGTCCTGGTCCTCAGGAGCTCCTGCTTGTTCTCTCTAGAGCAGAGTTCTTCAGTCCTGGTCCTCAGGAGCTCCTGCTTTTTCTCTCTAGAGCAGAGTTCTTCAGTCCTGGTCCTCAGGAGCCCCTGCTTGTTCTCTCTAGAGCAGAGTTCTTCAGTCCTGGTCCTCAGGAGCTCCAGCTTGTTCTCTCTTAAGCAGAGTTCTTCAGTCCTGGTCCTCAGGAGCTCCAGCTTGTTCTCTCTAGAGCGAGTTCTCAGTCCTGGTCCTCAGGAGCCCAGCTTGTTCTCTCTAGAGCAGAGTTCTTCAGTCCTGGTCCTCAGGAGCTCCAGCTTGTTCTCTCTAGAGCAGAGTTCTTCAGTCTGGTCTCAGGAAGCCCCTGCTTGTTCTCTCTAGAGCAGAGTTCTTCAGTCCTGGTCCTCAGGAGCTCCCTGCTTGTTCTCTCTAGAGCAGAGTTCTTCAGTCCTGGTCCTCAGGAGCCTCCAGCTGTTCTCTCTAGAGGAGCAGAGTTCTTCAGTTCTGGTCCTCAGGAGCTCCAGCTGTTCTCTCAGAGTCAGAGTTCTTTCAGTCCTGGTCCTCAGGAGCTCCAGCTTGTTCTCTCTAGAGCAGAGTTTCTTTAGTCCTGGTCCTCAGGAGCTCCTGCTTGTTTTCTCTCTAGAGCAGAGTTCTTCAGTCCTGGTCCTCAGGAGCTCCAGCTTGTTCTCTCTAGAGCAGAGTTCTCAGTCCTGGTCCTCAGGAGCCTCAGCTTGTTCTCTCTAGAGCAGAGTTCTTCAGTCCTGGTCCTCAGGAGCTCCAGCTTGTTTCTCTAGAGCAGAGTTCTTAGTCCTGGTCCTCAGGAGCCCTGCTTGTTCTCTCTAGAGCAGTTCTTCATGGTCTCAGGAGCTGTTCTCTCTAGAGCAGAGTTCTTCAGTCCTGGTCCTCAGGAGCTCCTGCTTGTTCTCTCTAGAGCAGAGTTCTTCAGTCCTGGTCCTCAGGAGCTCCAGCTTGTTCTCTCTAGAGCAGAGTTCTTCAGTCCTGGTCCTCAGGAGCTCCAGCTTGTTCTCTCTAGAGCAGAGTTCTTCAGTCCTGGTCCTCAGGAGCTCCAGCTTGTTCTCTCTAGAGCAGAGTTCTTCAGTCCTGGTCCTCAGGAGCTCCAGCTTGTTCTCTCTAGAGCAGAGTTCTTCAGTCCTGGTCCTCAGGAGCTCCAGCTTGTTCTCTCTAGAGCAGAGTTCTTTAGTCCTGGTCCTCAGGAGCTCCAGCTTGTTCTCTCTAGAGCAGAGTTCTTTAGTCCTGGTCCTCAGGAGCTCCTGCTTGTTCTCTCTAGAGCAGAGTTCTTCAGTCAGCTGGTCCTCAGGAGCTCCAGCTTGTTCTCTCTAGAGCAGAGTTCTTAGTCCTGGTCCTCAGGAGTCCAGTTCTCTCTAGAGCAGAGGTCTTTAGTAGTCTGGTCCTCAGGAGCTCCAGCTTGTTCTCTCTAGAGCAGAGTTCTTTAGTCCTGGTCCTCAGGAGCTCCAGCTTGTTCTCTCTAGAGCAGAGTTCTTTAGTCCTGGTCCTCAGGAGCTCCAGCTTGTTCTCTCTAGAGCAGAGTTCTTTAGTCCTGGTCCTCAGGAGCTCCAGCTTGTTCTCTCTAGAGCAGAGTTCTTTAGTCCTGGTCCTCAGGAGCTCCAGCATGTTCTCTCTAGAGCAGAGTTCTTTTCAGTCCTGGTCCTCAGGAGCTTCCAGCTTGTTCTCTCTAGAGCAGAGTCTTCAGTCCTGGTCCTCAGGAGCTCCAGCTTGTTTCTCTAGAGCAGAGTTCTTCAGTCCTGGTCCTCAGGAGCTCCAGCATGTTTCTCTCTAGAGCAGAGTTCTTTAGTCTGGCCTCAGGAGCTCCAGCAGTTCTCTCTAGAGCAGTTCTTTCAGTCCTGGTCCTCAGGAGCTCCAGCTTGTTCTCTCTAGAGCAGAGTTCTTAGTTCTGGTCCTCAGGAGCTCCAGCTTGTTCTCTAGAGCAGAGTTCTCAGTCCTGGTCCTCAGGAGCTCCAGCTTGTTCTCTCTAGAGCAGAGTTCTTCAGTCCTGGTCCTCAGCTCCTCTTGTTTCTCTAGAGCAGAGTTCCAGTCCTGGTCCTCAGGAGCTCCAGCTGTTCTCTCTAGAGCAGAGTTCTTCAGTCCTGGTCCTCAGGAGCTCCAGCGTGTTCTCTCTAGAGCAGAGTTCTTCAGTCCTGGTCCTCAGGAGCTCCAGCTTGTTCTCTCTAGAGCAGAGTTCTTCAGTCCTGGTCCTCAGGAGCTCCCTAACATGCAGAAAGTCACAGTTCAACAGTGGTTTTTAATTAATTCTATCAGTTCTTCCAGCAGTTCTGTCTGAGAGATTGTTCTTTTTTTTTTTTTTTTTTTTTTTTAATAAATGTTTTTATTGAAAAAGAACATCAGACAAAATCAGTCACTGAATCACAATTTACATTTTTACATCCCCCCCCCCCCCCCCAACACCCTACCCCCGACCCTCCCGCCCTCCCACCCCACCCACCCCGACCACGGCTAATCATGGTAACAAATAATACTGTTTATCCATGCATTCCGAAATACAACAAAAAACAGGCACACTCAGCTGGGGAGTACTTCTAAATTTCTAAAATAAGAAATAAAGTGGTTGCCATTTGTCAAAAAACTTCTCGGTGCATCCTCTCATTGTAAACTTAATTTTCTCTTTTTTTTTTTTTTTTTTTTTTTTTTTTTTTTTTTTTTTTTTTTAAATCTATTCCGCTTTTCCTGTTGGAGTCTTTTTGTCTTCATCTGTAGATTCATTGATTGTTTGAAACTAAGAGATGAAACATGAGGCCTGAATTTCTCTGAATGAACTATTTTGAGTCTCAGAGAGCTCAGAGACTGTTTTTCTTGAAGAAAATGATTAATCTCAGTCTTGACTCTGGTCACTTTTCTACCAGCCCAGTTTGGAAATGATTCTACTCTGAACAATAATTACATTCTGGAAAAGTACAGCACTTCAGCCTGAGGACTGAGAGGATCCTGAAGCTGAGCAGTACGGTTGTTCATTCACAAATCCCTCCTTGCTTCTTGTTTCTGTAATGATTATGATAGTTTAGAATTCTCTTTTGCAAGAGTAGTTGTGAAATGAAAAAAAGCCACTGGACTCAGTTTGCTTTCTCTTCTGGACAGGTACCGCCATCTGGCTGTAGAAGACGCGATAACGGTACATTTTACAGTCCGGCCCGTATATTGTCATCCTGTATGTTGGAACAGTCAACCTTTCCTCGTATTTCTTGCTGAGCAGCTGCTGTTCCTCTACTGACCACTAGGGTCTGGCTCTCCATTGACCTCCATGTTAAAATATCCAACTTTATACCAGAAATAAATTCATTTAACACCTGGTTTTGTCTTCACCTGAAGACAAATGTACGCGGGATATTTTATTTTTTGACCTCATCAGGTAAAATTGTATAAAGCCATACATTTATGTGAAATTAGAGATGTGGTCTATTGATCGATAGCTTTGCTTTGTACTTTGGGGTCTTCTGTTGATGATGAAGTTGA
Organism: Hirundichthys speculiger; assembly: GCA_018398805.1. Lineage (NCBI taxonomy): Eukaryota > Metazoa > Chordata > Actinopteri > Beloniformes > Exocoetidae > Hirundichthys > Hirundichthys speculiger. The sequence continues at coordinate 181,634 of JAGFBZ010002302.1, read as the reverse complement.
TGTTTGCAGTTGATCACAGTTAAAGAAACGAACACAGGTGAACAGCCGGTACACAGCATGGCTGGGAACCAACATCTGGGGTGCAGAGGTGCTCCTTCACAGTCATGTCCAGGATTACACGTTCTGTTAACATGACTGCAGCACCCCTACACCACCAGCAAGGAAAAAACGCTTCAGCCAGAAGCACATTTTATTCTCTAATTCTATGTTCATACCTTCAGCTCGATGTTATCCGATGCCTGTCAAAAACTAGTGATTCTAATTTTATTTAATTAATAATTAATTGTATTTATTCTTGATCTTTTAGCCATTAATTTGTACTCCTAATTGATGTTTTTCTGCTGTTTATTGTTTGTAACTGGTATGCTCCTTTATACATTTTTAGTATGAAAACTCACATGGCTCTGGCACTGCGTTGTAGATGTGTGTGAACTGAAGCGACATACCTCAGTGTATCTGTGTGTACCTGAGCAGGTCACTGCAAAGAATTGCCCTTTAAGGGATTAATAAAATCCTCCGACTCTGATTCAGTCATGAGATCATTTCAGGAGCCTTACTCGTTGATCATTTGGATCCCTAACCATCTGAAACGAGCGCCGGGAGAGGATCTGATTCTTCAGTAAATGGACTCCTCATCTTGTTAAACTGATCAGGCTGGTGCTGCGATGTTGGTATGAGGATGTTTGGACAGATTTGATCAGAATAAATGTAAAGTAATATTAATTAGCATCATAGATTAGCATGAGCTAAGCCAGACGAGCTGACTGTGACTGACCTATCCTGAGCGTGCTCCACGGGCCTTCCAGCTCCGCTCGTCCCGTCCTTTTGCAGCAGGGAACCAACCAGTACGAGGAAAAAGAGGCTTCAAAGCTCTCTGATGACATCACAGGGGGTTTGTCCAGTTCTTCTTCTACAGTCTCTCGTCCAAACTCATTGACTGCTCACTCCAGTTAGCTTCAGTTGAAGTAATTTCTCTGTGGGTCACAGTTTGCCATCTATGGGACAATTGCAATTATTTCAAGATTGTGGTTTTTAATTGAATTGTCTTAATGAGGCACGTGAGACAGTTTTATTCTCTCATCTACATCTGTCGCCACTATAAATGCTCCTTGAATCTAATCCAGAACAGTAAAAACAAGCTGTTCCAACCAGTAATTGGGCTAACTGCAGCTGTGTGAATTTAATTTCAGTTCTTTAAAAAGTTTAAGTCTAATCTTGAGGCTTCCTGTCGATAATGTCATCTTCTTCTATGGTTTAAATTAGCAGCCAGTGCCTGTTCATCTTCGCTGCTTATTTTAGAGCGCCTGTGTTTTAATGAGCATCGATTAGTATTGACGTCATGAGTTTGGGTGCAGAGCCAAACCGCAGGGCACACTTGCAGTTTAAAATGGAAGAAGAGAGCTTGAAGGAGGACGTTTGTAGTCAGAAGGTTGCGTTCAGGGCCGGAGGTACCAATCCTAATCCTGAAACCACACTGCTGTTTCTGTGTGAAAGATGGAGCAGTTATTCAGGAAAACGTGTCTGAGATGAACACAGAGGGACGATGAAATTGTTGGTCGTCTCCCGGCGAGTCCTTCAGTTAACCTGTCTGTTCCTGGGAGAATCCTCACTTCCTCCTATATGTGCGCTAACTGGATAACTGGATCATTTCAAACACTTCAACTGATGTGAGCTTTGAGATGTCAAGTTCAAAGGAAGCTGGAAAACAGAACAAGCTTTCATTCAGTGTTGAGTCAAATAGTGAAAATCTTTTTAAAATTCCCAAAGTGATGTGGTTTATGTTATTAATAACGTCTTTCTTGTCTAGTGATAGCCAGACAGAGTTCACCTCCTAGTGTTTCAAAGTGGGGTAATGGATTCCAGTGCACATGGCCGACTGTTGGTAGGAAGTTGAATTTGCTCTAGTTCGGAGTTACGATTCTGTTCATGTCTTGCAGGGACAGACGTTTGGGGCTCAGAAAAGTGGAGGAAGGAGGTCCAGTTTGGTGGTCAGGATTTAATTTCTGCTCTTTGCCAATGATGTGCTCCTGTTGGCATCACCTCGCAGGGATCTTCAGGTCTCACTGAAGCGGGTCCCAGCTGAGTGACGCAGTGGTGATGAGAGTCAGCACCTCCAAGTCTGAGTGCCCTCTGAAGGTTGGGGGTGACGTTCTGCCTCAAGTGGAGGACCTTAAGTGTCTCAGGGACTTGTTCACGAGTGAGGGAAGAATGAAGCAGGAGATGAGTAGGTGGCTTGGTTTGGTATCTGCAGTAATGTGAACCATGTGCTGAAGACAGTTGAGCCAGAAGGTGAGACTCTCTGTTTACCAGCTGATCTTTGTTCCCATCCGAAACCTGGGGTCACCAGCTGTGGTCACCAGCTGCAGTTACCAACCCTGTGGTCACCAGCTGTGGTTACTAACCCTGTGGTCACCAGCTGTGGTCACCAACCCTGTGGTCACCAGCTGTGGTCACCATCTGTGGTTACCAACCCTGTGGTCACCAGCCGTGGTTACCAACCCTGTGGTCACCAGCTGTGGTCACCAGCTGTGGTTACCAACCCTGTGGTCACCAGCTGCGGCTACCAACCCTGTGGTCACTAGCTGTGGTCACCAGCTGTGGTTACCAACCCTGTGGTCACCAGCTGTGGTTACCAACCCTGTGGTCACCAGCTGCGGGTTACCAACCCTGTGGTCACCAGCTGCGGTTACCAACCCTGTGGTCACCAGTGGTTACCAACCCTGTGGTCACCAGCTGTGGTTACCAACCCTGTGGTCACCAGCTGTGGTTACCAACCCTGTGGTCACCAGCCGTGGTTACCAACCCTGTGGTCACCAGCTGTGGTTACCAACCCTGTGGTCACCAGCTGCAGTGGTTACCAACCCTGTGGTCACCAGCTGTGGTCACCAGCCGTGGTTACCAACCCTGTGGTCACCAGCTGTGGTTACCAACCCTGTGGTCACCAGCTGCGGTTACCAACCCTGTGGTCACCAGCTGTGGTCACCAGCCGTGGTTACCAACCCTGTGGTCACCAGCTGTGGTTACCAACCCTGTGGTCACCAGTGCGTGGTTACCAACCCTGTGGTCACCAGCTGTGGTCACCAGCTGTGGTTACCAACCCTGTGGTCACCAGCCGTGGTTACCAACCCTGTGGTCACCAGCTGCGGTTACCAACCCTGTGGTCACCAGCCTGTGGTCACCAGCCGTGGTTACCAACCCTGTGGTCACCAGCTGTGGTCACCAGCTGCGGTTACCAACCCTGTGGTCACCAGCTGTGGTCACCAGCTGCGGTTACCAACCCTGTGGTCACCAGCCGTGGTTACCGTTCCCTCATTTGCTAGTCGTTCTTTCGGCCTTATCTATTTTTTTCTATTTTTTTTACGTGTAACTTGTGGGAAAATACTGCGGATATCAATTAAAGTCAGCAACTACCAAAATGATGACCGAGTTAACAAGTTGTTTTCTGGCATGAGGGGGTATTCTTGATTTTCCTTACTGAGAAATCATTTTTCTGATTATGCCGACGTCACTTGAACATAACATTCGCTGTCGGCCATTCAAGACTCAGAGGGAGCGAGGCACTGCTGTGTTAAAAAATATATATATGTTCATCGGGGCTATTCGTCATGATATCGGACTTATCGGGGATGACGTCATAATTTCCTGTTATCAGCCCGATAGTTATCGTGCATCCTTAATTATAACTTAATTTTTCCATCCCAGTGTCATCATACCAATATGTGACCTATCAGACATGTTCAGTGATACAGTGATAGAAAGATTGACTGATTATGCAGATTTGCAGAGCCTTCAGATGACCAGTCACGACCACAGATGGATATTCTTTTTTTAAGTGTGAAGAACAATGTAAATTAGAGAAGCTGATCTATTGATATATTGATGGTGTAGTCGCAGCCATTCCTAAACTTCAGAATACCAAGGCCCAATTTGAAATGTGAAAAATCTCCGCAGCCCACCAGAACCTTTAATCACAACTGTGATCAACATACCGGACTAGAAGCGATGTTCTGATATTAATGTGAGGGTCAACAAATAAGGTGACACTTGTCATGTTAATATAAGATGACAGTTGAATAACACTTAACTAGTTTATTTTATTACTTCTTAATGTTTTTTAATCATGTCATGAATATTTTAGAGTAGTTTAAAACATAATTGAAAAAGAAAGAGGATTTAAAACATATTTGTTTAATTTTAATGACCTCTCACGACCCACCTGCAGTACCACGACGGCCCACCAGGGGGGCGCGGCCCACACTTTGGGAATCACTGGTGTAGTGGAAACACTGGGGCCCTCTGGGTGGACCAGAGGAGCAGTGTCACATGTTTAACAGCACAGGGCTGCTTTTGTCAGTCTTCAGATAAAGTCAGGCTTTAGAAGATGTCAGTTACTTAAAAATGGTCAATAATCTGGTTGCAATCTAGTCAAATGTTGAAGAAAGAAGTCTTTTATTTGTCCAGAGATGTTTCGAGTTTCTGGAACGTTTGATCAGATAGATGTGGAGATGAACGCGGATGTGCTGCTGACAACATGTGATGTCTTGGACTTTGATTCCATGAATGAATGGAAGAAGAAGAAAGAAGCAGGAAATGTATCAATTGTTCATCAGTCTGAATCAAGACAGAGACTGAATGTTGGTTTGAGTTTAAAAGCGGGAGAAACGGGTTCCCTGAGCGTGATGGAACAGGTTTCTAGTTTCTGCGGAGCCCCCGGCATCCTGAAGCATCATTCATCGACGAGTCTGAAACGTTAATCTGGTGTCTCCTCTTGTCCCTGCAGCTCCAAGCCCAGAAGCTCCGCCTCGCCAGGAATCAGGGGCCGTACTACGGCGGCTCCTTACCCAACGTCAACCAGATCGGCAGGAGCCCTCAGGACTTCCAGGTGACTGACGGCTGCGTCGCTCTCACTGCTGAGCTCACTTCCTGTGTGATCTGCGTGTTCCTGATCATTATAATGCATCATTTTATTGAGTTATTAGTGAGGAACTGTCAGGGCGGTGCTGTCGTTCAGCGGTTTGTACTGTTGCCTCACAGCAGGAAGGTTGTGAAAGCTGCCAGAGCTTTACACCCTTCCTCTAACTCCTGCTATCATCTTTATGGGTTAAATATTCATGTCTTTAGATCATTTAGTGCCGTGACCGCAGGTGCACGTGCACGTGCATGCAGTTAAAGTGGACCGTATCTTCTGACTCGTTTACGGTGTTATTATGAGGATTTATCATCTTGGATGTGACCTTGGATGTGACCGGTGAAATGTTTGTAGTTTTTTCTAACTTTGGTTCTCTGTGACACCACAGAAGGGGGGATTTCATGTCCAGTTGGCATCTGCAAGAGCTTCATCGATTCTTCTTGCTTTTGTTTCCAAGATGTCTGCAAAGAAATGTGGTGTTGATCGAGAGCCAAGGTGGGAGATCTTGGCTGGTTTTTTTCCCAAGAACTAGCAACAGAGCGAATGTATTTGTTTTATGGCAACTTTTCACGGAGGACTGTTGAATGACCAGGTCCCAGAATGCACCTGGTGTTGCAGAAATATTAAAGTTGAAAGTTGGCGCTTTTCCTAACCTTAGAAATTGGTGAAGCACAAGTGCAGCAGCTCCACTTCTGTAGTACCTGCTTGGACCTCCTTTCTCCTCCAGAACTGCCTTTAGTCTTGGTGTCATAGATTCAACCAGCTGTTGGAAATGTTCCTCAGAGGTTCTGGTCCAATGATAGCATCTCCTGTTACATCCATGATGAGAACCTCCTGTTCTACCAACCTCCCAAAGCTGCTCTACTGGACTGAGATCTGGAGACTGGAGACCCCTGGAGGACAGTGGACTCATTGTTCCAGAAACCAGTTAGAGATGATCATGGTACATCATCCTGCTGGAAGTCTCCATCAGAAGTTGGTCATGAAGGGATGGAGATGGTCAGCAACCATCCTCAGGTAGGCTGTGGTGTTTCAACCATGATCAAGCTGGTACTGAGAACATCTCCTCCACACCACCACACCACCAGCAGCAGCCTGAACCGCTGATACCAGGCAGGATGGATCCATGCGTTCATGTTGGTTCCTCCAAGTTCTGACCATCTGAATGTTGCAGCTGAGATCCAGACTCATCAGACCAGACAACGTTCTTCCAGTCTTCTGTAGTGCAGTTCTGGTGAGTCTGTGTTTCCTGTTCTCAGCTGACAGCAGTGACACCTGGTGTGGTCTTCTGCTGCTGGAGAACATCTGCTTCAAGGTTCCAGTGTTGTTCAGAGATGGTGTTCTGCAGACCTTGGTTGAGTTCCTGTTGTCTTTCTATCATCTCCAACCAGTCTGTCCATCCTCCTCTGACCTCTGACATCAACAGCTGGACATCTTCTCTTTCTGGGACCATTCTCTGGAAACCCTGGAGATGGTTGTGGAGAAGATCCCAGTAGATCAGCAGTTTCTGGAACACTCAGACCAACAACCAGGACACGTTCAGAGTCACTTCAATTCTCTTTCTGCTCCATTCTGATGCTGGTTTGAATCTTCAGCAGGTCTTCTGGACCACGTCTACAGGAAACAAATGTGACTGACTGATTAGATATTCATGTTAATGAGGTGGAGCTGATGAAGTGGCTGGTGAGTCTTTATTGGTTACTTGTGTATATTTTTCAACTAAATTCTTTAATACAATCGGTAGAGGACCCAAGTTGGACTTGACTCAGACTTATGAGAGCACTGGAGACTGGACTTGGACTCAGAGTTTGGTGACCCGACTGGACCACTGCTGTGTGTTAACATGCAGTCAAGAAGAAACAATACTGACCTCAGTGCATCAGACCCAAAAAAGCAATCAGTATCACAGATAGGGAATGAGAATTGATAAGATTATTCCGATTCCATTATCGATACTGTTTAACGATTCGATTCTTTATCGATTCTCTTATTGATTCTAATTTGGGGAAAAAGGAGAACAAACAGTTTTATTAGCATCAATTTTTTTTACTTAGAAGTCACGACCTTACAAGACTCAACAGCGAAGTCAAAAGAGGCCCAAAGATAACGTGTTAACTGTTGTAATATGTAACTGTGCAAATACACAAGAATGTGTAACATTTTACTAACAGATTTTTGCTAATAGAAATGAAAAAAAAATCCCTTTTAAAAGGATATATGAGCTCACAAAGCACTCAAAAATAATAATAAAGAAAGATAAATCCTATTAAATACAACGGAACAGTGCATAGTGCAAATCTGCAAATACTATGAAGAATTAACAATTCTTTTGCAGAAAAATAATCATGTCTTCCAGCCTCTGAACCAGCCAGACTCTCTCTCGTCACGGTCATCTTCTAAATGTAATGCAGAAGGCATTCGTTTAATAGCATAGCGTTAATGTTATAGCGCGTTTTACAAAGAAGCACATAGGCAGTGGGATAGCTACTAACCAGAGTTACCAGAGGTGATCTTAGCTTGTCTACTGCTGCTGGGTTGAGATCCATCAGTCCGAAGCGTCAAAAACACGACACTCGTTATCGCATGTTGTGTGTTGCGCAAATGTTTCTGCATGTTAGCCGTGTTCCCTCCCGACGCTGTTATCTCCACTTTACAATGACTGCTAGTTGCCTTGTTGCCATCTTTCTTTGGTGAAGTGAAGCCAAACTTTGGAGCGTTTGAACCTGGTGGGCGCCATTGTTGTTTACAACTCCAATGCGCGTGCTAAACCGACGTAACTTAATCACGTAAGTGCTTTCTGGAATTGACTGTGCGTAACTTGCGTAAATTACGTGAGATTTGTGCTGGTTGGAATCGATAAGAGAATCGCAAGATAAACTGCCAAACGATTCCATTGAATTGAAACACACGGAACTGGTTCTCTACAGGAACCAGTTCTCGATTCCCAACCCTAATCACAGATTATCACACCAAAACCACAGGCTGCATAAAGAGATAACTGGACAAACCCTCTCTGATGTCATCCATATGATTCTGAAGAGCTGGAAGGAACAAGTCTTGAAGTTGGTTGGAACATGCCTACCTTCGCCTCTCTGAGCTCACGTCACCTTATCAGGCATACTGACGTGTCAGGTATTTTATTCTGGTCCATCCGTCCTCTGAGTGACCAGATGATCTTCTCATTTACAGATGAAGATCTCACCATGTCTTGTTCTTTCTAGAAATATACATTTAAACAGGAGGAGTGGTGTCAAATAAATAAAATGTACCCTAATTGACTGCTGCTGTCATTAAAACCTACACTTGAACACATAATTCCTTCAAGTGTTTGTGTGGGTGTTGTCGTGTCGACTCCTTCCGGGAGCCTCCAGGAGTCTCCAGGAGGAAGCCTCCAGCTTCCTCCAGGAAGTTGGCCTGCGGGAGCGTTGGTCTGCGGGAGCGCTGGTCGGGGGAGCGCTGGTCTGCGGGAGCGCTGGTCTGGGGGAGCGCTGGTCTGGGGGAGCGCTGGTCTGGGGAGCGCTGGTCTGCGGGAGCGCTGGTCTGGGGGAGCGTTGGTCTGGGCAGGAGCGTCTGGTCTGGGGAGCGTTGGTCTGGGGGGAGCGTTGGTCTGCTGGGGAGGTTGGTCTGGTGGGGGAGCGTTGGTCTGGGGGAGCGCTGGTCTGGGGGGAGCGTTGGTCTGGAGGGGGAGAGGCTGGTGGGGCGCTGGCAGGAGCGTTGGTCTCTGGGGGAGCGTTGGTCTGGCTGAGGAGCGCTGGTCTGGGGGGAGGGGGGAGCGCTGGTCTGGGGGCTGGCTGGGAGGAGCTGGTCTGCAGTCTGTCAGGAGGAGGGTGGGGGGGAGCGGGTGGGCTGGTGGAGGCAGGAGGTGGTCTGGAGGGGCGGAGGAGCGCTGGTCTGCGGGAGCGCTGGTCTGGGGGAGCGCTGGTCTGGGGAGCGCTGGTCTGGGGAGTCTGGCTGGTCTGGGGAGTCTGGGTCTGGGGGAGCGCTGGTCTGGGGGAGCGCTGGTCTGGAGGGGGGGGGGGCTGGGAGATGGTCTGGGGGAGCGCTGGTCTGGGGAGAGCTGGTCTGGGGGAGCGTCTGGGGGAGAGCTGGTCTGGCGCGGTCTGCAGGAGCGCTGGTCTGGGGGAGCGCTGGGAGCTGGTCTGGCTGGGAGCGCTGGTCTGCAGGAGCGCTGGTCTGCAGGAGCGCTGGTCTGCAGGAGCGTTGGTCTGCAGGAGCGCTGGTCTGCGCTGGTCTGCAGGAGCGTTGGTCTGCAGGAGCGTTGGTCTGCAGGAGCGCTGGTCTGCGGGAGCGTTGGTCTGGGGGAGCGCTGGTCTGCGGGAGCGTTGGTCTGGGGGAGCGCTGGTCTGGGGGAGCGCTGGTCTGCGGGAGCGCTGGTCTGCAGGAGCGCTGGTCTGCGGGAGCGTTGGTCTGGGGGAGCGCTGGTCTGCAGGAGCGCTGGTCTGCGGGAGCGCCGGTCTGCGGGCGGAGCGTTGGTCTGTAGGAGCGTTGTCAGTGTAAAATGCTGATAACACGCTGCCTCTGGTTTCATCCTGGTTGTTGACCTGCAGGCGAGTCTCGCTGGTTAAACTGTGGTTGCGTCAGAAACCTCAAACATGTCGATGCGTGTGGGGAGCTTCTCCTTCTCAGCAGCAGAAGAAGTGAAACAGATAAACCTGCTGAGCCAGAGGAGGAAGTGTTGACTGATCAGGAGCTGCTGAACCGAAGCTGTTGATGAATGGATCAACCTGCAGCTGAACTCCTCAGTTCTTCCTCTCACCTCTGCCGTCTGTAATGGAAGATATTCATCACTACCTCCGTCTCAGTCTAGCAGCCCACCTCCTCCTTCTTTTTTTCTTCCTCATCGGAGGTCAGAGCTGAGTTAAATTAAATAGACAGCTGGTTGAGTGATGATTTTGGCTCCTGATGCCAGCTGGGAGCACAATGTTGCTTGTGTTACTTCCAGGTAGTGCTGGGCGATATGGAAAAAAAAATCATATATCACGATATGGACTATTTTATATCACGATAACGATATATAATCACGATATACCATAATAAAGTATGTTTTCAGTTATTCTCTGAAAAGTTTGACAAAAATTTCATTGCTTACTTTTCAATTTTATTTTGAAAGGACATTTAGCTGAACTGTCACAAACATACATTTTAGTGCAGCAAAAACAGGTAGGTAGGTACAGAGGTACAGTAGCTTTCACATTTTTTTTTAAATGCACAACAGTTTCTGAGAGGAAAAACACATTTTTGCACTGAAGTTCAGCTATAAAAAATAAACACAAATTCTTTTTCAACTTTCTGAAATCTGTAACCTTGTAGTGCAAAGTTTGTAAACCAATATAAAGTGTCTAAAGTAAACATCAGGGTTGAAGAGAACTCTGTTTAAGGCATTAACCATGAATAAAAGTGCAAACATAGAAGTCTACTTTGTAGAAGTACATATGATTCTATCAAATTTATCATTGCAGGTTATTTAATTACATATTTGCTGTAATAATTGATAAAATTAGGTTAGAAACGATAGAAGAGAAATGGCACGATACACACTTTTCTATCGTCCCCACGATATGTATCGTCATATTGCCCAGCACTACTTCCAGGTTTTCATCTTCCATGAAATGTTAGATGAGCACTGTTATGAGACAAATTATGTCTTTGTCCCTGGGTACAGCTTTTAGCAGTTATTAGACAGGCTTTAGTTGGTTTCAGATGTACACTGGTCTACAGATCTGACAGAAACACAACTTTTCTGCTTCATGCCTCAGTTAATCTCCCGCCACATTTATGTGTTTTATTTGGTCGCTAGTTTTATTTTGAAGCTTTCGGTTTTATGCATTAAAACATTAGAAAAGGAGTCATCTGGTGTTTTACCACGTTACTACTATAACGTCAGATGCACTAGATCACATGACTTAAAACACTGTTATTTATTGAAGTGAAAATGAGACCAAACCAGAAATGATGTCAGAGAAATCCCAAGTACCCCTGACTGCTTCCAGAGGATCAGGATCTGCTGATGCTGCTGATCACCTGGTCTGAATGTACTGATCAGAAGCTGCAGACCTCCAGACAAGCACCTGTTGGCGTTGACACGATGCCCCAGAGGGAAAGACATCAGTAGTGGGTTTAGAGAAGCAGCTGTTGCCGCTGATCCATTTGAAAAGGCTTGTAAAATGATTTCCATATAATCTGGAGTTAAGGCTCTGCAGTGAGACAGGTGATTCATGGCTGGAGAACAGTCTTCGCAGGAGTAGACAGACCATCAAATGTCCTCCAGTGTCAGACTGTGCACTGGTTGGTTTTTAAGCAAAGATCTACAGTCATGGAAAAAATTATTAGACCACCCTTGTTTTCTTCAGTTTCTTGTTCATTTTAATGCCTGGTAAAACTAAAGGTACATTTGTTCGGACAAACATAACGATAACCACAAAGATTGCTCATAAGAGTTTTATTTAAGAGCTGATATCTTACCATTTTCCATGGTTTTCTTGATTATAACCTAAATCACTTAAGTTTTTACATCAATAGCTATGGCGTTGTACTGCCAAAAACACTGCTTTTATGCATTCAGTGTTTTCTTTTCTGTCTGTTATAGTCACATGATGACGTTTAGTGGTACCAGGTATTAAAATGAACAAGAAAGTGAAGAAAAAATGGTGGTCTAATAATTTTTTCCATGACTGTATATTAGTAAAGCAAATTGTATGTCTGCTATTTTTGTATCTAGTCATACAGAGACAGGAGAAAAAGAAAATTCCCCATCGTCTGTCCCGGTTCCTGGTAAACTGGCCGTAGAAAACCCATTACTGGTACTAGTTCCAGTACGTGGTCTTAATGTATCAGCTGATGCTGAGTACCAGTCCCATACCAGAAGCCAACGCAGTGATCAACAGCTACCTCAGTTCAACAACTCACACCGCTTCTCCACCTGCTGACCCTAAACACAACGTCGTACGGCAGTATTGTGTCACTTCCTGCGCTGGCCTTTCGAGCAGTGAAGAAGAATTGGGACTGTGTTTATAAAACTAAAGTGGCATCACGTGGTGCGTGGAGGTGAACACTCTCAGATCCTGATACCCTGGTGGTGTCAGAATCAGAACAAAGCCACCTCTGAGAATGTAAAAGACCAGGAAGACGTTCACGAGACTGTATCAGAACAAAGCAGCAGGCCTCTGGAGTAACGTCCTGTGGACGGATGGGACCACGGTGGAGGGACGGGACCACAGTGGATGAGTCTTCAAAAGCGCTCTTTAGAGACCCATGGGTGATGTCAACGAGGGCTCATCTTGGTCTGAGCATGGGCACGTCCTGGGCCCAATAACTGAACAATGACTCAGCTGATTTTTCACATAAATGAAACTTCTCCAGTTTGCTTTTCATGTTTCCGGCTCTTTCCTTGTATACTTGCTGTGGTGGGACCTTCAGAGAGCTGTGTAGAGAACATCCAAACCCCTCAATGAACTGAACCAACGATGTAAAAAATAGACTGGACCAGAACTCCTCCAGCGTCACGACACAGTCTGATAGAGTCAGACAGGAAACCACCGCTTCACATTACTGCTGCTGAGGTGGATCTACAAGAGATTGGCGGTGTTCTCAGCTCTCCACACACTTCTGCATTTTGATTTCGTTTTTACTCAGTAGATGATATGATGTAATTTATTGCAAATATCTTGTTGTTCATGTTTAAATTTGGATGCTGTGATTCCTGAGATCATTGAAGCGAACCCAGTGAGAAAGTGGAAATAAAAATGAACTGTCTCTGTCTCTCAGGGCTCCTTCCCCTCATCTCTGGAGTCCAACCGGTCGACGCGACATCACGGTCTCGTGGAGCGAGTCCAGAGGGACCGGCGCTTTATCTCGCCCGTCCGACCGTACCGAAACCGACAAGTATCCTTCTGCTGTGAATCTGCACCAGTGATGGAGGGTCTTCCTGCCTTGGTTCTTTTTTTAAATTATTATTTCTAAAACCAGTGTTTGATTGTGGTTTCCAGTGCTTTCTGACTTCTCAGGACAGTGTTTATGACAAACAGGAAGAGTGGCGTTTGTACGTTTGCAAGAAAAAGTCTGTGAACCCCTTGGAGTTAACTTAACTAATAAGATGTGATCTGAGCTGATCTGAAGTCACCATGTGTGAGCACACGTGGACCCAGGCCTGCAGTGGTCGGGTCCAGGGCTCAGACTGGGGTCCGGCTCCGGCCCGTTGGTTGGTGCTTGCAGGCTCACAGCTTTGAAGTGCTGCCTTATGGACTTGAGGCACTGCTCTGTCTTTGCTACTGACGTGACAAAGCCACTTCAACGCCAGACCACAGCCGCTACGCCTCCTGTGGGATGCATGGCTTTATCCAACAAGGGGTTGATGGGAAAATAAGGATGGAGTATCCCTTTAAAGTCCTCCACTTGAGGCCAAAGCTCCCCTCGACATGGACAGGGGATTCCACGCTTTTCCCTCTGAGGAACGTGGTGTCAGGTTTGGAGGACGGTCTGAATGGATGGATAGTCGGGTCTGGTTGGAAGGATGGTGTGGTCTGGTTGGACGGACGATCTGATCTGAATGGACGGATGGTCTGGTCTGGTCTTGTTGGACGGATGGCCTGTTTGGAAGGATGGTCTGGTCTGGTCGGACGGATGGTCTGGTCTGATTGGACAGATGGTCTGGTCTGGTTGGATGGACGGTCTGTTTGGAAAGATGGTCTGGTCTGGTTGGACAGATGGTCTGGTCTGAATGGACAAATGGTCTGGTTGGACAGATGGTCTGGTCTGAATGGACGAATGGTCTGGTCTGGTTGGAAGGATGGTCTGGTCTGGTTGGACGGATGATCTGGTCTGGTTGGACGGATGATCTGGTCTGAATGGACGAATGGTCTGGTCTGGTTGGAAGGATGGTCTGGTCTGGTTGGACGGATGATCTGGCCTGGTTGGGCGGATGATCTGGTCTGGTTGGGCAGATGGTCTGTTTGGAAAGATGGTCTGGTCTGTTTGGACGGATGGCCTGTTTAGAAGGATTGTCTGGTCTGGTTGGACGTATGGTCAAGTTGGACGGATGGTCTGTTTGGAAAGATGGTCTGGTCTGAATGGACGGATGGTCTGGTCTGGTTGGATGGATGGTCTGGTTGGACGGATGGTCTGTTGGAAAAATGGTCTGAATGGATGGATGGTCTGGTCTGGTTGGTTGGACGGATGGTCAAGTTGGACAGATGGTCTGTTTGGATGGATGGTTTGGTTGGACAGATGGTCTGGTCTGGTTGGACGGATAGTCTGGTCTGAATGGACGGATGATCTGGTTTGGTAGGACGGATGGTCTGGTCTGAATGGACAGATGGTCTGGTCTGGTTGGAGAGATGGTCCGGTCTGGTTGGACGGATGGTCCGGTCTGGTTGGACGGATGGTCCGGTCTGGTTGGACGGATGGTCTGGTCTGGTTGGACGGATGGTCTGGTCTGGTTGGACGGATGGTCTGGTTGGACGGATGGTCCGGTCTGGTTGGACGGATGGTCTGGTCTGGTTGGACGGATGGTCCGGTCTGGTTGGACGGATGGTCCGGTCTGGTTGGACGGATGGACTGGTCTGAATGGACGGATGGTCTGGTCTGAATGGACGGATGGTCTGGTCTGGTTGGACGGATAGTCTGATTGGACGGATAGTCTGGTCTGGTAGGACGGATGGTCTGGTCTGGTCTGGTAGGACGGATGGTCTGGTCTGAATGGACAGATGGTCTGGTCTGGTTGGAGAGATGGTCCGGTCTGGTTGGACGGATGGTCCGGTCTGGTTGGACGGATGGTCTGGTCTGGTTGGAAGGATGGTCTGGTCTGGTTGGACGGATGGTCTGAATGGACGGATGGTCTGGTCTGGTTGGACGGATGGTCTGGTTGGACGGATGGTCCGGTCTGGTTGGACGGATGGTCCGGTCTGGTTGGACGGATGGACTGGTCTGAATGGACGGATGGTCTGGTGTGAATGGACGGATGGTCTGGTCTGGTTGGACGGATGGTCTGAATGGACGGATGGTCCGGTCTGGTTGGACGGACGGTCTGAATGGACGGATGGTCCGGTCTGTTGGAAAGTGGCGTGTCTCTCCAAAGACTCTCTGTCTCTTTCTCTGAGACTCCTTAAAGACCTTGAACGTTGGGCCGTGACTTCCTGTCTGTGTCTTCTACTGACAGAGTCCATCCAGCGCTGCCTGTGATGTCACCAGCTTAGCTGTTGCCAGGCAACAAACTCAACACTCCAATGCATCCATGATGGTTCCAGGAGATTTCACAGTCACAGCTGAATTTTGATGGATTATAAGGAGCTGTGATTATTCTAAATCAATGACAATTCCACGCATGGTTGTGGCGTGAAATCAGCGATGATTTGGGCTCCACCCACCCTCAGGGTGAGAGAAAGCACTGGAGTTGTTTCACCAGCACTTGTGTTTCAGGTTGGGGTCAAGTCATGAGAAGATGAGAGAAGAGAAACTCAGCAGGATTAATTTAGGCTGAAAGCAGCCAATCAGAAACAAGGACTGCTTGTTGTTTCCTTAACCAGCTGTCTCCGCAGGTGGACAACTCTCTGTACAACTCTGCTTACCTGTCCCCGCCGCCTGACACCAGCTGGAGAAGGTCTGTTCACCCCCCCCCCAACCCAGTCCCTCCTGTCTGTCTCCACAGAGACAAGTCTGTCCGCAGGGATGCCTGTTTGCTCCGAAGCCTCTCTGAAGCCTTTGTGTTTCCTCAGGTGGTTTAGGTTTAGTCAGGGTCGTCAACACAGACCGGTTTTAGAAGAGAGAAAACTCTCCAGCGGGAATCCCACCCAACAGCCTCCAGCTCCACACCTGCCTCCTTTAACGGTCCAGAGATGGAGGAGACGTCCTTTCAGTTCAGACTGAGCAGAGCAAGCAGCTGCTGTGGCTTCACTCTAGATGTGCGTTTGTGGTTGTCAGTAGGACGTTTGTGTCGGTGTACCAGGCCGTCGTTGGGGTGGAGACCCAGGTTCTGAAGCTCCTCCACCTTCCTCGATGCTCCTGGATGCTCACAGCTGTCCTGGGTGGGCTGATTCTATGTGCAGGCAGTTGAGACGAGATGAGCTTCCTGTGCTCATGGTCGTCTGTCCGAAGGTTCTTGTTAGGGATGCACGATAACTTTTTTTTAAAATCGATACCGATAACCATTAACTTTCAGCTTCTAACGGCCGATACCGATACCAATAACTGATAACACACACACATATACATCAATATTATGAACAAAACCAAAAGCAGTTTTGACTCTTTAAATAAATAGATATTTATTTTTCCAATGGAAAACTATTGGCAAGCCTCTCAAACATTTTCATAAAGCTATCAAACAAACCTATTTAATATCTCACATTAACTTAAATAAGGTTCATTACTGACTGATATAAAAATAAAGGCTCCTTAAACTGATGGAAATACATGCATCAGAATAACAAACTGAAAAAATATGCATTCCTCAATGACAATTAAAAAATAATGCACAGGTCATAATGTACTGACACAAGTTAGACTTTTCTGTGTAAATAAACTGAAAAAATGCACTCCATAGTAACAAAGAAATTATATTTAAAGGATTTTGGCTTGTGGCTCCATTCAAATGAATGCCTTTAATTAAAGTAAATGAAGTTTAGTAGTTTTTTTTTTCAATCTCATGGAAGCTTTAGATGGATAGATGGATGGATGAATGGATGGATGGATGGATGAATGGATGGATGGAAGGATGAATGGATGGGAGGATGAATGGATGGATGTAAGGATGAATGGATGGATGGATGGGAGGATGAATGGATGGATGGATGGATGGATGGATGGAAGGATGAATGGATGGATGGGTAGATGGATGGAAGGATGAATGGATGGATGGGTAGATGGATGGAAGGATGAATGGATGGATGGGTAGGTGGATGGAAGGATGAATGGATGGAAGGATGGATGGATGAGTAGATGGATGAATGGATGGAAGGATGGATGGATGGGTAGATGGATGAATGGAAGGATGGATAGATGGAAGGATGGATGGATGGAAGGATGAATGGATGGGTAGATGGATGGATGGATGAATGGGTGGATGGGTAGATGGATGGAAGGATGAATGGATGGAAGGATGGATGGATGGGTAGATGGATGGATGGATGGATGGATGGAAGGATGGATGGATGGAAGGGTGGATGGATGAATGGATGGATGGATGAATGGATGGAAGGATGGATGGATGGAAGGATGGATGGGTAGATGGATGGAAGGATGGATAGATGGAAGGATGGATGGAAGGATGGAAGGATGGATGAATGAATGGATGGATGGATGGAAGGATGAATGAATGGGTAGATGGATGGATGGATGAATGGATGGGTAGATGGATGGGTGGATGAATAGATGGGTAGATGGATGGAAGGATAGATGGAATGGATGGATGGATGAATGGATGGGTAGATGGATGGATGGAAGGATGAATGGATGGATGGAGGTGTAAAGTAGGTGGATGAGAACACAACCCTGTGAAGAGGCTGTCCCCAGTGTGACTGGATCTGACCTGTTGTTTCCTCTCGGTACCAACACCTGTCAGAAAGTCCAGTATCAGTTTTGAAGGTGTGTTCAGACCCAGTGGGACAAACTGGGCCCAGTTTGTTGACCAGATGCTGTAGGATTATAGTGATGAAAGCCCAACTGAAATCCACAAACAGCATCTGGATCAATGAGTTAAATGTCTTCTCTTGTTTCTTAAAAGTTTCTACATTTCTGGTGAAAGTGGAAACGAAGACCACAACCTGCTCAGAAATGCTCAGTCTGCTCTGATTGGTCGGCTCCAGCGGCCTGACCAGGCTCCGCCCAATCCTCTGCTGGAATCTAAACTGCGCCCAAGTGCAGGATGAGTCATCAGCGGTCTTTACTGTCTGAAAAAAGTAAATAAATAAAGCTCAGATAACTTTAGTAAAACTTACAGAACAGGTCACATAGGAAATAAATACATTTGGGTTCAGGGGAAACTTGGACTTAAATATTTGTCGGTGAACCTTCAGAAACTGTGTTTGGACAGTGGGTTCTCAACATGACGTGGTGTCCTTGAAGGCAGCATCAGAAGGAAACCAGAGTAGACTCTCTCCTGCTGAAGTGTCCTTTAGCAAACCACTCATCCCCGTCAAACCGCTGACTGAACAAGTCTGAGTCCACTCAGAACCACCGAGGCCACACGAAGGCTTCCAGGGCTTCTTCTGCCTCGCTTCGTTCACCCCTGAAGCACTAACAGGAACCTGAGCTGATTCAGCCTCACCTCTGCACACCTGAGCTGCTTCTCTAGAGCTTCATCCCTTCTTCTGGGCTTCTTTTCCTTCTCCTTTTCTGCTCTGCAGCATTTCATTGGTTTTAGTTCTCGCTTGCTTGCATCCCGTCTGGTTTTCTAACAAGACTCCAGCCGCCTCCAGAGAGCCTGGCTTCCTCAGGACAGACGCTTCCTCGTATCCTCCGGCTGTCGGCTCACCAGCGTCGCTGCTGAGACGCTCAGTCATCATCAAGCTGGCATCTCCTTTCTGGAACGAGGAGGAGCAGAGATCCTTGTTTTCATCCCAACACGCCGCCTAGTCCTGCCGGCCCGGAGGTCTTCTGGGTCCAGGCCTTGATCTCGTTTCTCAGCTCTCACATCCTCGGCTCTCCACCTCACATCTTAGCCCCTCCCACCAGCAACGTCATGGTAACAGGCTCCCGTTAAACTGCAGCGTCGTTGCTTTGGAGCTTGATTTTAAAGCAACTCTGAAGTGTAACTGCGGTTGCAGCATCCAACCATGTCAGATGAGCATCATCATTTAATTTGCGTGGTGAGGTTTAGGGGTCATGACCTCTGCAGGCGGGACGAGCCACGTTTCCATGACAGTTGGGGTGTCAATCCTTCTAGAACCTCTTTAATTTTATACAACCAGTTAATCTACGACTCCACAACGGCCACAAATGACTGCATTGAAGCAAGCCCCTCCCACGCGAGGGATCTCTGGGAGGTCTTTTGGAGGAGCTTGACTGTCTGAGGAAATATCTCCTCTCAATCCTAGGCCCTATGGAATCCGCGATCACGGAATTGCAGAATTGGAGATTAAAAATGGAATTCACTTTAAATGTGCAATATAACAGAACTGAACGGCAATCTGCGTAAAAGTTTTTTTTTTTCTCCCAGACTAAAAGGAAGCTTTTCTTTCGAGAAAATGTTCCAAGTGGGGTCACTAAAAGGTGGGGACACTAGCTTCTCTGCCCCCTCCTGCCCCATTTTCCTCATTAACAAAAAAAAAAAAAAAAAAAAAACGTCGAAGCAGCCACCTGAGAAACATAGAAGAAGCAAAGGAACTAGCGGTTTACTCTCAGGTACAGGAGCAGAGCAGTTTATCCGAGATTATTATGTCTCTGGCGATTCAAAATTCTGCAAGTTTTGCTGCACACAGTTGAATGGACAGGAAAATATACGTGCGAGGATCAGTTCCATCCATCCATTAGCTCCCGCTTGGTCCCGAGTCGGGTCGCGGGGGCAGCAGCGAGGCCCAGACCTCCCTCCCCCGGCCGCTCCACCAGACCGGGGGAGGGGGGGGGAATCTACATCAGCTATAGTAAATATAGTTTTTCTGCTATCAGACACACAGTTTGTCATGACACACCTGAAAAATATCAGTTACGTTATGACAAACTGTCTGATAATAGAAGAAATTAAACAAACTAAAACGATTAGTTTACTGCTGTTGAAATTTCTTTTTGCACTTTAAATGGATTTTACCTATTTTAATTATTTTTTTCTTAGTTATTTATTACATAGAAAAAACTTGATTTTTTTTTTTTGTTTGTTTTTCAAAAAAACGTTTTGTTGGACACAATATGTTTAAAAGTATAAAAACATTCAAGTTTACAGTTATAATTGCAAAAATTGTCTATATTTCATTACTTTATATACTGTTTTGGGGTTAAATTTGCATAAATGCTTAAAATGGAATTCTCAAAAATTAAAAAAAACGAAAAACACTGAAAATGAAAAAAATTAAAACGGATTTCATAGGGCCCTACAATCCTTTCCAGGCTGATGTGGAGCAGCTGTTGCACCTCTGAGACCATGGCTGATGTCTTTTCCTCTTGACATTGTGTTAACACACACCTGAGTGCTCCAGAATAGTGAGACGTCTGCTTCTGTAGACGTCTGGACACCTGCTGGAGCCCCAGCCCCCCCTCTGAGAGGGGACCTGGGATCGCCCACATGATTCATTTATGCATTTATTTCTCTTTGGTTTCTTTTTTCTGGAATAAATGAAAGTGTGAGCAGACCTGTTGGTCTGTGAAGTGCCTGGAGGCAGGAGTCGAGCCGAGAACCTGAGCATCCGTTTTATCAGGATGGAGTCGCTCGTCTTCTGTTACATTCAGGACCGCTGAAGCGCATTAAGCGCCAATTTATTTAAAAATGTCTTTATTAGAAGCAAACCAGTAAGCAGAGCACATTTCTGCCTTCTGGGGGAGACCCGCTACTAAATCTGATTAGACACGCCTTATAAAACAGAAAATTTGGAACAAAAGCATCATAGTGTGCAGCCTGCTGTCCTGAAAGAAGAGCACACGCTCATCCCTCTGGACTTCTGTCACATCAGGAAAAAAACATCTCAATCAGCTTTTCTTACCAGCTAAAAATAAAACAAATAAATCCAGCAGGTCGAGGGATCAGCTGATGGTGGGACGCTCCTCCACAGGAGCAGCAGATACGGAGCAGTCTGGACGAGGACGGCCCGATATTACTGAGCAGTAATATTACACATTAGAACCAAGACTGAAGTTTGTCCTCCCAGGAGAACCAGGACGTCTAAGATGAAGCTGCTGGACGTTGAAAACACAACAGCAAACGACTGAAACATCTCAGACATGAGTTCAGTCAATCAAATGCACTAATTAGTCAAATCACATCATTAAAACATAAAGTGGATCCTTAAACAGTTTAGCAGAACTGTGAGTCAAAACCCATTTTCAAGTATTCTGTTGAAAACAAAAGAATACCTGTTTATCCTGGAGCATGAGCTTGGTGTTTTACACCTGCCAGGTGACGTCCCATCAGGTGATGTCCCTTCAGGTAACGTCCCATCAGTTGACGTCCCGTGAGACCCTTCAAGTGACGTCCCTTCAGGTGACCTCCCTTCAGGTGATGTCCCTTCAGGTGACATCCCGTGAGACCCTTCAGGTGACATCCCTTCAGGTGACGTCCCTTCAGGTGACGTCCCATAACACCCTTCAGGTGACGTCCCATCAGGTGACGTCCCATAACACCCTTCAGGTGACGTCCCATCAGGTGACGTCCCATAACACCCTTCAGGTGATGTCCCTTCAGGTGATGTCCATTCAGGTGACATCCCATCAGGTGACATCCCATCAGGTGATGTCCCATGACACCATTCAGGTGACGTCTCTTCAGGTGACATCCCGTGACGTCCCATCAGGTGATGTCCCGTGATACCCATCAGGTGACGTCCCTTTTAGTGACGTCCCTTTAGGTGCCGTCCCTTTGGGTGACGTCCCTTCAGGTGACGTCCCATCAGGTGATGTCTGTTTCAGGTGATGTCTCTTTGGGTCACATCCCTTCAGGTGATGTCTGTTTCAGGTTACCATTAGGTGATCTCCCTTCAGGTGATGTCCCTGCAGGTGACGTCCCATCAGGTGATGTCCCTTCAGGTGATGTCCATTCAGGTGACGTTCTTTCAGGTGATGTCCCTGCAGGTGATGTCCCTTTAGGTGACGTCCCTTCAGGTGACGTCCCTTCAGGTGACGTCCCTTCAGGTGACGTCCCATCAGGTGACGTCTGTTTCAGGTGACGTCCCATCAGGTGATGTCCCTTCAGATGACTTCAGGTGATGTCCCTTTAGGTGACGTCCTGTAACACCCTTCAGGTGACGTCCCTTTAGGTGACGTCCTGTAACACCCTTCAGGTGACGTCCCATCAGGTGACGTCCCTTTAGGTGACGTCCTGTAACACCCTTCAGGTGACGTCCCATCAGGTGACGTCCCTTTAGGTGACGTCCCGTAACATCCTTCAGGTGACGTCCCTTTAGGTGACGTCCCGTAACACCCTTCAGGTGACGTCCCATCAGGTGACGTCCCATCAGGTGACGTCCCTTCAGGTGACGTCCCTTCAGGTGACTCTCCAGTCTCCTTCTGCCTTCGCTTGCTGCCTCCAACCTCCCCCCTCCTTGGCTTGCATTTGCTTCCAGTGCCCTCGCTCTTCTCCTCCTCCTCCTTTCGTCGACGCCTTCTCTGCCATGTTTTCTGCTTGCTGGAGGAAAATAACTTTTTGTTCTTGTCGATCACAAAAAGGAATTGGTCTGGAAACTTCCCCGGGGATAAAAGCCAGTTGTTTCGTCTCCCCACCACTGCACTCAACAGGTGAATCCTCTTCCTCTCCTTGGCCTCTCCTTCCTCCTCCTCTTCTCCTTGGCCTCTCCTTCCTCCTCCTGTCCATCCTCTGCTGTCCCCTCCCTCCTCCCTCGTTGACAGTGGAGGGGAGATATATGCAGAATATTTCAATGTGGGTGAAAATGAGCTCCTTTTTTTCTTTTCTGGCCTGTTTTCCTTCCTCCATGTCACTCGTTATCTCATCGTGTTGATTTTCTGTGTAGTTGTCTTCACGGTTCTGGTTCAGGTCCATCAGCTCACGGTTCGCTGCAGGAGACAGAAGATGCTTCTGCAGCATTCAGGCGTTTCCTCTTCTGACCTGGCTGAGCTTCATCCCCCGCCCCCTTCATGCTCTGCGTTTGTCTCTCGCCCCTCAGGACCAACTCAGACTCAGCCCTCCACACCAGCGTGATGAACCCCCCCTCAGGAGACCCCTTCACCACCGGAGGAGCCACCCTCACCCCCCAGAACACCAGACGCAGCGGTGAGGAACCAGCTTCTGCTCACATGTGACAGGAAGGAGTGGTTAGATAACTGGTTTTAAGAAGTCATCAGCCACAGACGTGCAGATGATTGAGATATAATATTCTGTGTTTTATGTAAAAACAGGATAAAAATGATCTGATCATAGTGGGTCTTAATATTAGGAGAAAACAAACTAAGGCTTTCTGCTATTAGTTCTTCTTTTCCTCTGCTGTTTCCTTCAGTGAATCATCCCCTCCATCTAACTCTCCCTCCTCTTCTCTCACACCAACAAACATCTTGTCCTCTTTCTCTCCGTCCATAAATCTCCTCTCTGGTCTTCCTCTAGACCAGTGGTTCTCAACTGGTCTAGCTTCAGGACCCACCATCACCCTTAATGACAAGCCACGACCCAAATCAAGGAAAATTTCCAACTTCTCAAATTTATTGAATGAAAAGATTGTACAGTTTGAATCGGAGATAGTAGAATAGAATATCACAGAATGCCAACTCAAAAAAATAAATTTATTGGTGAACCAAAATGGTAAAAACCAAAATGACTTCAAGTGGGAAATATTCCCTTTGATGCCCAATTAGCTGCATTTTAATTAAATCCAAAACACTTCACTTCAGGAACTTCAGCCTTTTTTAAGAGACTCAACATGCACAAACATGAAATAAAAAAGAGCAACCACTGAGCAGTAGTTTCAAAAATAACTCAAATATGTAGCATTTGCTGAGTACCCACTTCCTGAATATATAACAATTTCCTATCAAAACTATCTAGTCACTTATTTAAGCATTATTCATAAGGCTGACATAACAACCACACCACAACAGAACATTTCACTAACAGCCATTTTTAAGACTCAACAGTGCTTTTATGCACAAATATGAAATAAAACAGTGCAACCACTGAGCAGTAGTTTCAAAAAGAACTCAAAATATATAGTTTTAGCTGAATAACCACTCACTGACCTTTGTCGTCAAGATAAGAAAATCCATATCTCATATATTCTTCGTTGTATCTGTGTTTCACCTGATCAACATATGTAAACAAACTTTGCAGGTCTTTTTCTATGGTGTGAACTGGCGGATGTCAACTCCCATTACAGGGCATTATCGCACCATCTACTGTTAAGGAGTATGAATGAGACGCATTTTTATTTATTTATTTTTTATTTTTTAGCATTTCCTTTCCCAGGCAAAGGCCCACGACCCACTGAAAACGGGTCTGCGACCCACTTTTGGGTCGCGACCCACCAGTTGAGAACCACTGCTCTAGACCTCCTGCCTGGCAGTTCCAGTCTCCTCATCCTTCTACAGATATAGTCCCGACTCTCTGTCCCAGGACTCTTTCTTCTCCTCTTTTCTCTGTTCTTACCGACACACCTTCCTCCTCTCCTCCTTCCACCAACAGTAGGCCAACAGCCCTGATGGAGGTCGTTGTGAACCTGGACCTCCACTGATCCTGTATGGGGTTTGTGGGTCTGGTGGTTCTCGTGGTTAGATTGTCATAGGTTTCACGTTGGATGTTGTTCCTGACACAACCCTCTGGATTTATCGTGACCCAGTCTCAGCCAAGCTTGAACCGTCACAGACATCCTCAAGTTTGTCTCTAGAAGACTCTGGTATATGGAGAGGTTCATAGTCCCCAAACCATCATCCCTCCACCAGCGTGCCTGACAGTGAGTATGAGGTGTTTCTGCTGACAGACGGGCTCTGGACTCTGGACTCTGGACTCCACCGTGGTGTCAGAATGATGCTGTTCCAGATGTCCGTCTGGTCAGCCTCAGTTGTGCTTCCATGTTTATGGTTCTCATGTTGGGACGTCCTCTCATGTCCTCTCATGTTGGGCCGGCCTCTCCAGAACGCTGCTCCTCCAGCTCTGGGTAGACGGCACGATTCTCAGGACAGGAGACGGGAAAATGCTCCATGGTCCAGTTTTTCTTCTACTCGTGACTTTGGGCTGTCCCAGAGGAAAGATCACCGTCGTGAAAGAGTCGTGGGGATGTCTTTCATCCAAACCATCGTTCTACGATATGAGCGGTCTGGCGACGGCCGTCACACTGGTCATGTGACCCGAGACTTCCTGATGTAATTTTTGACGGTGTCAGAAATCCTACAACTGCGTCTACACATACGCATCGCCTGCGTCCGTCTCCTGACACTTTGAATGGGTTACTCATTACTAGGGCTGGGCAACGATTAAAATTTTTAATGGCGATTATTCGCATAATTTCCCTGATTAATCGTGATTAATCGCATTGTATGCGCAAAATCAAATAATGAATTCAAAAGTAGCGTAAAATGCACTTTCATTTAAATTTTCTGCTGCCATATGAACTCAAGTGTCATAACATTTGTTGTTCAAACACTTTTAACATCAGCACTTGTCAGTAACACATATTTAGTGTAAATCTCATCCTAAAAAATGTAAAATAAAATAAAGCTTATTGCCACTGCCAGGGCATTAATGTCATCCTGTTTTTAAAAAAAAAAAAAAAAAAAGTCTACAAACAAAATCCAACAAAATGATTGTGGCTCAGCACAATCAGAACATTAAAACAGGTCATTTCTGAGGTAACAGCAGAAACTTTTAACGGGGAGTTTAACTTGGCAGTTGTTACAAATAACCTTGTTTCTGTCAAATCCTCCGTCTGGGAGAACTTTAAAATGAAAATGTCCATGTTAAAGTTCAGTAACTTTACCCATCCGTGTATCAATAAAAAATAAAAATAAAAAGTGACATTTTATTATGTTTTTTAATCTAACGCAAAAAAAAATGCCTGTTTTTTTTTAATATTTCAATTTGAGACTTGGATCAAAAATACGAAATGAAAAAACGGGCCACGGAACTGAATTTGTTTTATAATTGAGGACTGGACTTTCTGTTGTCATTACACATCTGTGCCACTAGATGGAGCTGCATTGAAGATTCTTACCATTTTCAATGTCCGTTTTTGCTTTTCCGCATGTTTGTGAGCCAATTATCTTCCGGTTCCGCAGCAGCCAGTAACAGACTTTTCAAAACAAAAGCATGTGAGCAACATGCGTTAACGCGCGATAAAATAAATGTCGGCGTTAATGAGTTAACGCAATAATAACGCGTTAACTTGCCCAGCCCTACTCATTACTGAAATTAATTGTGGGTTCCGTGCGTTGCGTCTGTCAGAATTGGTTTTCTCTCTCCAAATCTTGCATCAGCCAATCCATTTGCAGCCACACAGCTACAGAGAATCAATGAAATCACTTGCGGCGGCGGGACTACTAAAAAGCACGCAGGTTGGTTCGTGTAGTGATCAGGAAGAAATTTGATTGGTTGTTGGTGTGATGAAGAAACTTCAGCACCACCTCCTGATGAACAAGGGATGATTATCAGCAGAGCCTCAAACTCCCAGAAATCCTGTCGAAGCAAGCTGGAGGTGCTGAGGATCGCTCAGATACATAAAGGCTCAGTGAAAACGGTCGCGTTCATCTGAGGTCTTTCCCTCAGACTCAGATCTGTGATCAGTTGATTATGATGATGCTTTTACAGGGAAACCCCAGCAGATATCAGTGAAAAGCGGCTTCGCTTTAAGCCCCCGGGCCTTTCTTTTAGCTCCGTACCACTGAGCGCGCTCACAAAGGTGATGCTGTTCTTCACTGGGATCTCCAGTTTTACTTAAACAAACAGTTATCATCAGTCGCCGGGTATTTTTAACCGGCCTCGAAGGAGCCGTTTAATGTTTGACACGCGCAGCTTTAACTGCTCTGAGCTGCGTTCGAGGACCAGCGGGGCCCCTGACGTCGACATTCACAGGAGCCGATCAGCTGACGCTGAGAGTCTGCAGCTCATTCAGACGCAGCGTCACGGAAACAGAGGAGGAAACGGCGTGTTGTTGTGTACCCGCCGTGACCCGCCGTGACCCCTGAGGTCCGGCTGAACGAAGCGGAAACACAGTCAGGATGTCGTGGATGTGGAGTTGAAGGCGTCTGAGTGAAAACTGTCTTCTGTGTGTGTGTGTGTGTGTGTGTGTGTGCGTGTGCGTGTGCGTGTGTGTGTTGCTGAGGTCATACCAACGCAGAGGGAAGAATTGAGTTCAGCAGTGAGTTCAGCTGCTGATCAGACACGTTCACACAGAAATTCTTCTGCCCGTTATTGTGGTGATTGTTTATAAAGCATGGCATTCTGGGAATTATATTCAGAGCCTGAGGTTCTTCGTCAACGTGACAACGTTTGAAAAGAATAGATAGAAGTAAACATCAGCTCACAGAAGCTCCTGTCAGACCGGCTCCAGTTGGGTTCTTGATGGTTGCTTTCACGCTACAGACGCTCTGTGAGGTTTTGAGCTGTTGACTGTCATGAAGTTGGACCATCAGGTCTTCATCCTGGACGGTCTTGGATGAGACCTGAAGCCACCTGCTGCTGATCAGCAGCTCCTGGCTGCATCTTCAGCCTCTTCAAGTCCTCTGGAGGTGGTCAGGGCTTCTTGATTGCCCAGATGATTTTTTTTCTCTCCTTCTGGGGTTCATTTGTGGTAAATAAACAGCATTGTTCATGGTTGCTTATCTGAGTTAAATTTGCCTGATGCTCAGACTAGGGCTGAGCGATTTTATCGATTCTGCGATAAATATCGATATTTTATTTCCCCAGAGAGTATCGATTTTTCAGCCGCGGGTATCGATATTCTAAGGTCCTTCAAAACCCCCGTGTCCCGCATGGACATTAAGTCCCGCATTAAGTCCTCCAGCCGCTAGTGTCGCTGTAGAGCATTTCTAACGAGTTATCCAGAAGCAGCTTCTTCTTCTTCCAGCTCGAGCTGAGCCAGTCAGGAGGAACGGCGGCGAATATAAATCCAGCGCCTGCGTGCTTAAAAACAGATGTGTGGAAGGAGTTCGGTTTAAAAAAAAAAAGGGAAGCGAAGATTACGACAAAAGTATGGCGGTTTGCAAGCTGTGTCACACAAACGTGAAGTACTCTGGAAATACCACCAACCTGCGAGCCCACCTGAAACGTCACCACCCGGACAGGCTAATGCTAACTGAGAGCTAGCCCAAAAAGTTGCGGTGCGATCCGAAACAAACCACGCTGGACAGTGACAGCGGTTGTTGCCACCAGTTTTCATCTACGTCACCTAGGTCGCAGAAAATTACGGAATCCATTGCCGACTTTATTTATCAGGATTTGAGACTGTATTCAGTGGTGGAAAATGCCGTTTTTAAGGGCTGTGTATACAATGTGTCGCAGTTATCTTGCAGCCAGTATGCCGCAGTTACTTTTGATTTATGCTCAATTTTGAAGCGCATCTGCTCTATGGTATTCCACGCTACAACGGAAGAGCAACAATCACGAACTAGCTAAACTTACTAAACTTATCTCCTGCGTTTTTCCTACTTCCTCACCGTCTCGGCCGTATCCAGACCCACATTCATCACTATCTCCCTCCATGAATTACTAGAATATGTGCTGTCTTTGTAGTGTGGAGAACCAGAATCATACAGATGTGGGTACTTCCTAATTTCTTTGATGACTACGCGGATGTAGAATTGACCAATCAGAGGCCTCCTTTCTCTCCTCTCTGCGGCACTGTGCGGTCACCTACCTTTCAGTTCAGTTAATTCAAACAAAGTAATTGGAACACTCACAAGATGTCACCAAAATCACTTTGTCCTGTTAAAATCTTTCAGAAAATGATGTAAATGTATCTTAAGATGAATATCGACATATATATATCGTATTCGTGAGCCGAGTATCGTGTATCGTATCGCGATATTAGTGTATTCGCTACAACCCTAGCTCAGACCCACTACGACAGGACAGAAAAGATCAGTTAACAGGTAACAATAACAGAATCAAATAATTATTGAGTGTTAACATGAATAGATCCTGGTGGTGGTTGTATGTAGGCAAACGTATGTGGACCCAGATGTTCCTGGATGGATGTCCTGATTCCAGCTGTTTCTGACTGCTTATGGATGTTTGCTCTAAAGCCTCCTGCTGTCGTTTGTCCTCCAGTGTTCCCGTACCCGGTTCCTCCCATCGAAGAAAACGTGCTGGATGAGGGGAAGCTGCTCAAACCCTGGGACACCAAGAAGGTCAGCAGCTGATCTGAGTCTGTCTCCTGGTTCATTCCTCTTGGTTTGACGTTGTAACTTGCAGCTGGTCTCTGCTGCAGCTGGTCTCTGCTGCAGCTGATCTCTGCTGCAGCTGATCTCTGCTGCAGCTGGTCTCTCTGCTCTAGCTGCAGTCTCTGCTCCAGCTGGTCTCTGCTGCGGCTGGTCTGTGCTGCAGCTGGTCTCTGCTGCAGCTGAACTCTGCTGCAGCTGGTCTCTGCTGCGGCTGGTCTGTGCTGCAGCTGGTCTCTGCTGCAGCTGGACTGCTGCAGCTGGTCTCTGCTCCAGCTGAACTCTGCTGCAGCTGGTCTCTGCTGCAGCTGGTCTCTGCTGCGGCTGGTCTCTGCTGCGGCTGGGCTGGTCTCTGCTGCGGGCTGCAGCTGATCTCTGCTGCAGCTGGTCTCTGCTGCAGTCTCTGCTGGCTGGTCTCTGCTGCAGCTGGTCTCTGCTGCAGCTGGTCTCTGCTGCAGCTGGTCTCTGCTGCAGCTGACTCTGCTGCGGCTGGTCTCTGCTGCGGCTGGTCTGTGCTGCAGCTGGTCTGTGCTGCAGCTGGCTGCTGCTGGTCTCTGGGCTGCTGCAGCTGGTCTGCTGCAGTCTGCTGCTGCTCTGCTGCTGGTCTCTGCTGGGCTGCAGCTGGTCTGTGCTGCAGCTGGTCTCTGCTGCAGCTGAACTCTGCTGCAGCTGGTCTCTGCTGCAGCTGGTCTCTGCTGCAGCTGGTCTCACTGTGCTGCGGCTGGTCTCTGCTGCGGCTGGTCTGTGCTGCGGCTGGTCTCTGCTGCAGCTGTACTCTGCTGCAGCTGGTCTCTGCTGCAGCTGGTCTCTGCTGCAGCTGGTCTCTGCTGCAGCTGGTCTCTGCTGCAGCTGGTCTGTGCTGCAGCTGGTCTGTGCTGCAGCTGGACTCTGCTGCTGCAGCTGGTCTCTGCTGCAGCTGGTCTCTGCTGCAGCTGGTCTCTGCTGCAGCTGGTCTGTGCTGCAGCTGGTCTGTGCTGCAGCTGGTCTGTGCTGCAGCTGGTCTCTGCTGCAGCTGGTCTCTGCTGCAGCTGGTCTCTGCTGCAGCTGGTCTCTGCTGCAGCTGGTCTCTGCTGCAGCTGGTCTCTGCTGCAGCTGGTCTCTGCTGCAGCTGGACTCGCTGCAGCTGGACTCTGCTGCAGCTGGTCTCTGCTGCAGCTGGAGTTCCTCTGTCAGTTTAACGTGGCAACGTTCAGCTCATCAGTCTTCTCAGGAACATTCAGAAGAGCAGAGTGGTTGTGTGTCGTCTTCTTTTACAGCATCTCATTGGTCTAAGCTGCATGTTTTTGTTGCAGTTGTGTTCCTGTGTGATGTGTTGATTGAAGCCAGTTTGAGGAAGTATCTTTGAACAAGATATTTATCATTTATTGATGTTCTCTGCCTCAGCTGCCTCTGTTGTCGTCCCGACCAAAGTCCTGTGAAGTTCCTGGCATCAAGTAAGTCTCCCTCTGAGCACATTTGCAGATTTGTTCTGGCTGGTTTCTTTGTAGAGAGCGTAAACTGAAGAGAATGAAATGATGGCGTTAACTATCTCAGTTCTGAGGAAGCTCTTCTCTCGTTCCTCGCAGCATCTTCACGTCTCCGGAGCAGCCGTCCACGCCGGTCCACGGCGTCCCCTCGGCCCTCAACACCGGGGGCTCGCTGCCCGACCTGTCCAGCCTCCACTTCCCTTCCCCGCTGCCCACGCCGCTGGACCTGGATGAGCCCGGCTACCCAGGATCCTCCTCTCTGAGTGGAGGCAACAGCACAGGGAACCTGGCCTCCACCCTCACGCAGCTGGGCATCAACGCCGCCAACGCACCGGGAGGCAACGGCAACTTCCACCACCCCTCGCCAGGTACGGAGACGCTGCCCTCCGGGGTCACTGATGGATTACTGAAGGGAATGTCGAGGTTTACATGTAGATGAGAGCTGCGGCTCAGCCGTGGGCGACGCTGCTCGGTCTCAACGACTTGTGGTCGCCTTCAGGCGGAGCTACTGCGGCTGCCATGTTGCTCAAGTCACCTAGGAGACAGGCGGCCGCGCATAGTGGTCTGAAAGGGCCGAGCAACGGTAACCGAGCACAGCAGCAGGAGATCAAGTAGCCGTTAGCTTGTGGTCTGGTTTGGAGACGGTCTGAAAGGTTCCATAGTCTGTTTTGATCTCTGTTCATATCAATCACCACCACAGTAGTTATTTTACTTTCAGAAACTCTGCGTCTGATCTGTTAGGTCGTCCACTCTGAATCCTCTTATTTCCTGTGTGCTCCAGCCAGCCCCGTGTTTGGCCTCCACTGCTCCCCGCTCACCCTCTTGTTTCTAGCTGCCTTTCTAAACCAGTCAGGGTCTTTACTGTCAGTTACACAACCAGGCCACGGAGACCGTTGGAGGATGTTTCCTCTCGTCTAAGGGGGGCGGGGCCAGGACAGATGTCTGCAGATCCAAATGCTTCTTACGTGAAAAGGAAGTTGTTTAAAAAAATAAATAACTAAAAAAAGTAGAAGCTTGTAGGTCTGCTCTTTCAACCCTTTTCTTTGCTACAGCCTGAAAATATGATAGTTTACGACCGTTTAAACCTTTAAAGACCAGATGTGTTAAACTCAGGGACTCATTTTCTCTGGAAAGATAATGACGCACTCGTAATTCAATTCTGTGTGGTTTTAGAGACGTACGTGGACTGTAACTACATGTCCCACAATGCACCTTGATCCACCAGCCTCTGGTTAGCTTGTTAGCTGGTTGACTGCAGCTGATGGAGTTTTCAGAAAGAAAAGACCATGTACTTTCTGTGTGTTCAGAAAGCTGTGTCTGTCGGCAGTCACAGATAAACTTAACAGGAAATGTGGCTTCAAGTGCTCGTGTGCAACTCTTGGAGTAAAAGACACCAGACTGCCGGTGGCCGTAGCAGTGACGGGCCTGAAGGGAGGCGTGAGGCGCCGATGCTGTGCTCCAAATTTAACCTCGGAGATCAGCGGAGGAGGAGTGGAAATGTTGATGTGTTTTATCATCTGTGAGGTGAGTGTGGCGACCGCAGGCAGGAAGTTGCCGTCAGCTCAGCGCCTCCAGAACTGAGCCTGGATCAGCTTCACTGATTGACTGATAGAACCAGGGGAAGGCCCGGCTGAAGCCTCAAGCTGTGAAGTTTTAGTTTGGTGGTTTCACAACTGAGGCTCTTTCTGCAGAGACGAGAGCTTTGCTCTGTGTGCAGTCGGCTCGTGTTTTGGAAACCGATGCAACATCATGTTGTCCAGACCAGCAGGTGAAGAGTGTTTGGGGACAGAGGTGATGTTTTCTCCCGCTATGATCGCCTGGAGACGAGCTCGGGTGAAAACAGGCCGGTGGTCTCTGAGGGTCCATTCCCTGAGCAGAGACAGGCTTTTTCTGCAGCGGTGCTGCTCAGACACGCTCTTCTGACATCAGCGGCGTTCATCAGAAGCTCTCTTGAATGATTTATGATCTGTGTCGCTGCTCCAGCACACAGGTTCAACTGGTTTTCTGCACTAATTGGCCATAAAACTGCGTCACAATAACGTAAGATGGTGAAACAACCGACACAAGCTGATGAAACACTAACTTCATTAAACGCCTCCATTAAATATTCAGAGTTCAGAGTAGTTGATCTGCTTAAAACTGGAACAAAGTCGTCTCAGTGTGTTTCTGCGTCCATCTGTCCTCCCTGAGAGTGGACGTCCAGCCAACATGAGTCCAGACCTGAGCACCATAGAGATGCTTACAGAACAGAGCCGCTCGCTCCAGACATCCTGAAAATGAAGCAGTTCTGGAAAGAGGAATGGACCAGAACTCCTCCTGAACATTGAGCATCTCTGATCCAGAGGTTCAGCTCTGATCCAGAAGAGCAGCTCTGATCCAGAGGTTCAGCCCTGATCCAGAGGAGCGGCCCTGATCCTCTGATCCAGAGTCAGTCCAGAGGTCAGCTGATCCCTGATCCAGAGGTTCAGCTCTGATCCAGAGCCTCTGATCCAGAGGGTCAGCTCTGATCCAGAGGGTCAGTCCTGATCCAAAAGAGCAGCCCTGATCCAGACGGTCAGTCCTGATCCAGAGGTTCAGCTCTGATCCAGAGGGGCGGCTCTGATCCAGAGGGTCAGCTCTGATCCAAAGCAGCAGCTCTGATCCAGAGGAGCAGCTCTGATCCAGAGGGTCGGCTCTGATCCAGAGGGGCGGCTCTGATCCAGAGATACATGCTCTTCCAGCATCTCTAGATGACAATCAGTTGATACAGGAAACGAGTTAATTTCGAGACTGAAGTATGTTTTCTTGCGTCTTTGTCAAACAGTTGTAGGATGTAGTTGCTTGTGTTGAAGTTTTTGGGTTTGTGCGATGAAGGCAGACAGACGGGTATCTGGAAGAGCTTCACAGCAGCCAGAGTAAAGGCACAACTAATTTAACGTCTAAATGATGAAACAAATACGTGATCTGTCATATGTGCTCACGGTTTCCTGTTTCTCCCTCCCCAGGACTCCTGGCGTCCCTACAGAGCACGCTCAGTAACCCCTCCCTGCAGTCATCAATAAGCAACCCCAACATCCAGTCATCGCTCAGCCACTCCTTCTCCAACTCTCTGAGCTCCGCCTCCCTGCACTCGTCGCTCAGCAACCCTTCCCTTCAGTCATCGCTCAGCTCCTCCCCCTCCCTGCCGTCCTCCCTCAGCAGCCAGTCGCTGCACTCGTCCCTCAGCAACTCCTCCCTCCAGTCGGCGTCTGGCAGCAACCCCAGCTACGGCGGTGGAGTGGGCGGGTCCGGCTCCGGCCCCTCCTCCTCCTCCTTCTCGCCGCTGCTTGCCGGACAGGGCCAGCCGTCGCTCAGCACGTCGCCGCGGAGGCGAGCCCAGCTGTCCCCGCTCATCCTGCCGATGGGAGGGGAGTCACGGAGGCATCACTCCAAACAGTTCTCCCCCACCATCTCCCCCACCCTGTCCTCCATCACACAGGTAAGACACACCTCTATGAGGCTCTGCGCACGCCCACGAGCAGCTAATGGCTGCTGCACAACCACTCAGACTGTCTTGTAATGGTTTCTGTCTTGTGTTGGGAGTCAAACTGCTGATTTTAGTCCAACAGACCTGCTCAGGTGAGAAAAACCCAGCAGGTGAGTCTGAGGAGCCTTCTATCTCTCTGTGAAGCATGGTGGCGGCGATATCATGACCTGGGCCCCGACGGCTCATCACTGACTTCAGTATTACACCAGTGACTGATGCAAATCAACAAATCTGTGACCTGAATCTAAGAGGAAAATGGGTCACCCAGCAGCACACTGACCCAGATCACATTAATGGTTCTTCTGAAGCTGTTTTTAGCCGTCAGAAATGTTGTGTAAGGAGCTGAAGAGATCCGTTTGTGTTGGGAAACACTAACATCCACAGCTGAAGCTGGCCCGCAGCTCTGATCAGCGTCAGCTGGAAACACTCGATGGTGTTTGAGGCCTTCACGTCACTTGATGACAGCAAAGTTTCACGTCCTTCTGTCTTCAAACTCCAACATTTGTCATGTAACCTGATGAACTGGGTTCCTTTTTATCAGAATTTTACAGAAATAGACAAAACTGAAGTCAGCACACAGTTGTGGGTTTTTAGTGACGTTTATCAACCTGTTTGATGTCGTTCCTTAACCTTCCTCTCTGCCTGACGACCTTCCCTGTCCCCCCTGCAGGGCGTCCCGCTGGACACCAGTAAGCTGCCTCTGGACCAGCGGCTCCCCCCGTACCCGCTCAGCCAGCCCCACCAGCACCAGCCGCTCCCCGCTCTTCCCGGCTCCCAGCCCGGCCAGCAGCCCCCTCCCCTGGGCCAGCACCAGCACCAGCACCAGCACCAGCACCACCACCAGCAGCAGCAGCTCCAGCAGCAGCTCCAGCAGCGCCTCCAGCAGCCGCGGGCCAACTCCCAGCAGCAGCAGCAGCTCCACATGCAGAACCTGCGCAACCAGCACATGCAGCAGCACTTTGGAACGGTACGGCACGGCTCACGTAGCCCCACATTCCAGGTTAAATCCCATGATCCCTGGAGCAATGATGGCTCTGCTTCACCGCAGCATCAGACAGCGATGGTGAACGCGTCCGTCAAGGTCGAGAGCGCGCTGGACCCGTGCATCCAGACGTCCTCTGTGTGCCAGATCAAACAGGACGTAGAGCAGCAGCAGCAGCAGCAGCGCAGCGGTGTCTTACAGCAACAGCACATCAGCCTGACCACGGACCTGTACAACGTAAGTGACCACAGCTCTGATTGAAACTCTGCTTCAACAGCTGGAACATGAATTCTCTGCAGATGCTCCTGGTCCCAGCTGGTTTTCTGTTTTAATCTGATGGAAAATGTGACCTGATGTTTATCTGAGTCACAATAACAGACAAAGGCTACGGTTACATGATGTTTTTTAATTCAGAATTAATAATTAGGAATTAAATAATTCCAAATTAAACTATTTTCCTTCGAGTTTACATGGAAATAGTAATTCCGAATTGAGGTTTACATGGAAAACACGTTTGTTCGGCTTTATCCAATTCTGCTTTAGGTCTGGGGGTTGGGAAGGATTCTGATTGGATAGGGGGGGCGGACGTCTTTACATCTACCGGAAGAAAACAAACTTAGCAACAACTCGGTTAGCAACAACATTCCACTTATTTTTGACCTGGGTGGCATCTCTATCTGCTCTCTCTGGAGTTCTGGAGCAGCTCTGGAGCTGTTCTGGAGCAGCTCTGTGGTAGTTCTGGAGCAGCTCTGGAGCTGTTCTGGAGCAGCTCTGGGGCAGCTCTAATTCATTCCTCGTTCCAGAACTGCTTTAGCTCTGACATATCTGTAGGACGTCTCTCTAGAGTTCAGGTCTGCAGCTCTGGAGCTGTTCTGGAGCAGCTCTGGAGCTGTTCTGGGGTAGTTCTGGAGCAGCTCTGTGGTAGTTCTGGAGCAGCTCTGTGGTAGTTCTGAAGCAGCTCTGGAGCTTGTTCTGGAGCAGCTCTGGAGCTGTTCTGGGGTAGTTCTGGAGCAGCTCTGTGGTAGTTCTGGAGCAGCTCTGTGGTAGTTCTGGAGCAGCTCTGTGGTAGCTCTGAAGCAGCTCTGGAGCTTGTTCTGGAGCAGCTCTAATTCATTCCTCGTTCCAGAACTGCTTTAGCTCTGACACATCTGTAGGACGTCTCTCTGGAGTTCAGGTCTGAGTCTGACCGGACCACTTCAGGAGGTGGATTTCTTCCCGCTGCATCCATGTTTACTTCTCTCTGGTCCGGATCCTGGTGTTGGCTGTTGGCCGGTACTGAATACTGATCTGAAACCAGTTAACTCTAGATTTTATGTTGTCGTTTGTATTTACGTTTTTCTCTGTTTTTCTTAATGAACAAATTGACCCAATTTAATGATTTACATCAAATAAGACATATCTGTTGAAGAAATAGGAAGTTAACTTGAAAGTATTTTTTTAAAATTTTTCTTAAAAAAAAACATTAAACAAAGAATATTCATTAAATAAATAAAATTAGTTGTTAAACTTTGTTTTATTAATTGTTAATAGATTTTTAAGATCAATATCAAGGAACCTTTATTGATCCCTCAGTGGGGAAATGACAGAGATCTGCTAGAATGTCTATTAGGTCAAAGTCAAATGACTCAAATATTTTTGAAATGTATAATAAATTATATTATTAGACGTATCAGATTGATTTTATTTGTCAGACTGATTTGGCGCTAAACCGACATTCTCGTCAAAGGATCATTTGTGGCTCTGTAAATATCTCCGTCACTCATGGACATCCAGTCAGTCCAGTGACGTTGGTATGTGACACTCGTGAACAGAAATGCTCTGATGTCCTCAGCTTGTAGGAAGCAGCTACAGCACCAGACGGTCTTTATTCACAGAGACTTGGTCTAACTGTGGACTGATGGATGTGGACGCTCTGACTCGACTGTCTATCTGTGTCCATCCCTCTGCAGATCAGGCACTCCTGATCTGCAGAGGTCTCCTTATGAGCAGGAAACTTCAAGTGTTGGTCATTGTGTTTTCAGTTCAGTCCTCTGAGGAGCAGGAGCCTTCCACTTCTGAACAGTAAAGTGGCGTGATGATGTGAGTTTAGATCTAAAGCTGCAGCCAGGCTGATGACGCTTCAAGCTGCCAGTTTCGATCTGTAACACATCTCTTTATCTGTCAGAAGACACGGACGAGTCAGATCTTTCTTCTAACAGAAACTCATTGAAACAGAACACTAGACGTGGAGCGTGCAGAAACCTCACCAGCTCATTTCTGGAGTTTTCAGAGTGTGCAGATCTCTGATTGGATTCAGCTGATTTAATTTCTGGTATTAATCTGCTTATGTTCCGTGTTATGGAAGCACTTCAGTTGTGTAACGCAGTCAAGCGACGCCACCGTTGTGGACCACCTCTCACGTGTTTACAGTCGTCTTTTTGTAATTATAAGTTAACAAGTGCCATTTAGTTACACATCCATGTGCTCATTTAGTTTAAATGATACGTAAAGAAGTGCCAGACCAAATAAAAATAGACTCATTACTCATTCACAACCTTCACATTTACCTTTGTGACACCTGCAGGTGTTGTTTTCTGTCTGATGTAACGCTGAGAGACCAGGCTGATGCTGCTTTTGAGTCCAACTCATGCATGGAGACCATAGACTGTATAAGAAGAACTGGACAAACCAGGGACCGTAGACTGTATAAGAAGAACTGGACAAACCTGAGACCGTAGACTATAAGAAGAACTGGATCAAACCAGAGACCATAGACTGTATAAGAAGAACTGGACAAACCAGGGACCATAGACTGTATAAGAAGAACTGGACAAACCAGGGACCGTAGAGTATAAGATGAACAATTTCTCTTTTCTTGACATATTGTGGTTCGTTTGTAGAGGTTTTTCTGAAGTCCATCAGTTCTGAAAATCGTCTTGATGTCTTGCTCATGGTGAAAACTGTTATCGTTGTGGGTGATGATGAAATGTATTATGGGAGATGTAGTTTATTGTCAATATGCGCTTTAACGTGGTGTAACCTTATTTTAATTCTTAAAATATTGGTTTAAAATTTAAGCCAATAATGCCCAAGCTCTCAAGGGCCACATAAAATGACGTGGCGGGCCACATTTGGCCCGCGGACCTCGTGTTTGACACACGTGCTCTAGAAGACCCTGGTTCCTGGAGAAGTTTTAGGTGGTCAAAATAGAGCTTCAGGTCTCGTAGGTGCATTTTGGAGGAAGATGAGGTGACCTGCTGACGGCTTCAGTGTTTCCATCCGTGATCTCCACGTGAACATCAGCTGTGTCTTCATACATGTAACAGGCCTTGTTGTGTGTTCTTCTTCAGGATGCCCTGTTCAGTTCTCTGCTGGATGACCCCTACCTGACCTGCAGCTCTCAGGAAAATCCAGCCAGCAGGTCTGTGATGTCATCTGTCAGCAGCATCATGAGTGTGATGTCACCATCTGTTGCTTTGCTTCCAAGAACATCTGTTGATGTTTCAGCTCAGCTGGGTTCTTCCATGTGGTTTCTAACGTGTAGTCAGATGATCATCATCATCATCCAGGATGTTTAAATGAGCATCAGGCTGCATAAATGTCATTTTTTCAGCAGTTTTCTCTGAGCATTTGTCTGTTTTTAGCTGTTTCACTGCTTCATCTGAACATCCTGACACTTTTATCCACTTTTGCTTTGTCACTTTTAATATGCAGCATACTTAAAAAAAAACATTACATATAACTCTTCTTCTCCTGCTCCAGTTCCCAGCAGAGAACCAGGGTGATGGTCTCTCTCTGTCCCTGAACCATGGCGGTCTGAGCTGCAGCACCACCGACAAGAACCAGCTGCACCACGACGGCCAGGGGCCCCTGGAGCTGCAGGATCCCGGGGACCAGCAGCTGCTCAACAACCAGAACCAGAACTACGGAGACGGACGGCACAACGTGCCCAACATCATCCTCACAGGTGCGTTGGAGCTGATGGTCCAGGTTCAGGAAGCTTCACCTCTGGAGAACTTTAACAACGGTGAAGCCAAAGAATCAGCCCAGAACATGACTGGAGGAGACCAGGAACACCTCAGACCCACTGAAGCACGGTGGTGGAGGGATCATGATGTGGGGCTGTTTTTGCTCTTTGGCTTCATTTTTGTTAAATAACAAAAACGTTTACAGAAATAGATCAGAGGAGCTTCACCGTGTTCCTCAACAGTAGGAACATCTCACCTGTTCATGCAGCTGTCAGAACATCTGTTTCTGCTGCAGCTCTCACATGTCCACCTTCCCGTCCCTGCAGGCGACTCCCCGACTGGTCTGTCCAAGGAGATCACCAACGCTCTGTCCCACGTCCCCGGCTTCGAGATGGACTCGTTCTCCCTGGACGAGCAGCTCCGGATGGACCCGCTGTCTCTGGACATGCTGGAGGGAGACCTGATGCTGGCCGACCCGGCCGTGGAGGACTCCTTCCGCTCCGACCGGCTGAAATGAGCCCGCCGTCCCCGCCGCCCGGCGAACCAACGGCCGCCTGCCAGAGGGTTAAAAAGGATGCCGCCAACCCACCACAACTCCCCCCCTCCCCCCGCTTGCTGGCCAGCAGACCCAGGTCTAGAAGCAGCTCTTCATCGGTGGCTGATGAAGACTTGGAGAGGAGGACCTGAGGTCTCTGACTGGGAGGGGGGGGCAGGAAGAACTGAAGAAAGGTGGGACGCACTTAAAAAAAATGCTTGCGCAATGCTTGAAGTCCAGCCGAGACGCTCAGATTCTTATCTGCATGTTGACGGACAGACGTGACGTCAGCTTCCTGTAAAAACCAGCAGCGCTTGGAAGAGCTTGGACAGCTTTATGCATGCTGACGTGCACGGGGCCCGCTCTGTGCACGGGGCCCCTCTGTGCACCGTCGGCCTCTTTACCAGGAACTCAGCCATCTCAGAGCTTTCTATATTTGTACAAGCAGCTCGTCCCCACTGGGAGGCCCCGCTCGTCTCCTCTTATATGCAGCAGGTCGGAGCCGAAGCTTTGAGCTTTGGGGTGCACCGGCGGCCGCTCGGACCGCCGCCCGGACCGCCGCCATCACTCCTCTCTGCAGAAAGTGCCATTCCAGACTGAGCTCAGTCAGTCGTTAGCATGTTGAATGAACCTGTGGACTCTCAGCGTAGATATATATGTATAAATATATGCACAAACTGGCCCCGGTCTTTAGGAACCAGGGACAGATTTATTTTTGTTTTGTTTTTTTTTAAATACTGTCCGATGTTCCCTTTATCGCCTCAGCGCTGACCTGACCCGGTGCCCCCTGGTGGAGCAGGATGGCAGCGTTTAGAGATTCTTGCTCAGTTTTGCACCTTAGTCGTGGACGACGTTGACATGTGGAGCCTCTCAGCCGTAGACGTCTGCGTCTGGATGCTGCACGGTACCGGTCCGCCTGCGTCAGCGCCGCCGTCACGGGAAGGTATTTTCATCAGCGTTACTGTGGAAATCTGGACGTTCCGATCCTTGGGTGATGGAGGTTGGAGATGGTAACTGAATAAAATCAGTGTTCCTCTGAAGAAATGCCATCAGACTCCAGTTCAGTTTTCCAATCAGACCAAAAAGGATCAATATCAATATCAGATAAATTATTACATTAAAAATAAGCCTCTATTCTTGGACACACACTTGACTGGAGAAGAAACAAACGCCAACCCCCCAACTGTGGGAAGAAAATGACATCAGTGGCCACAGTTAGAGGTTTATTTACGTCCATCCACCTTGTTGATGACTGTCACTGATACCTTCCCAACATGGCGGCGGTCATCGTGCACCGTCCACTGGTCACAGAAGGGCGTGCAGGATCTAGTATTTGATATCTACTTTCTCAGCAGCAACAAATGAACACTGTGACACAGAGGTCTCAAAGGAACAGTTACTGACATCTAGAGGTCAAGTTGGAGATTGCAGCCACCTGAAACATCCACCTGCTGTCCTTCAGTTGGCAGCTGGACAGAAGCTGGACGGCAGCTGGATAGAAGCTATACGGCAGCTGGACAGAAGCTGTATGGCAGCTGGACAGCAGCTGTATGGCAGCTGGACAGAAGCGACAGAAGGAGCAGCTGA
Organism: Hirundichthys speculiger; assembly: GCA_018398805.1. NCBI lineage: Eukaryota > Metazoa > Chordata > Actinopteri > Beloniformes > Exocoetidae > Hirundichthys > Hirundichthys speculiger. Next base: position 140,754 of record JAGFBZ010002302.1, on the reverse strand, counting down.
ATCAGCTACGGCAGCTGGACAGAAGCTGTTCAGCTGACAGAAGCTGTACGCAGCTTGATGGCAGAGCAGCTGTATGGCAGCTCTACGGCAGCTGACAGAAGCTTATGGCACTGACAGAAGCTGTGCAGCTGTACACGGCAGCTGTACGGCAGCTGGACAGGAGCTGAGGCATGGCAGCTGTATGGCAAGCTACGGCAGCTGGACATGCAGCTGCAGCTGTACGCAGCTGGACAGAAGCTGTACGGCAGTGAAGAAGCGTACGGCAGACAGAAGCTGTACGGAGCTGGGACAGCTGTACGGCAGCTGGACAGAAGCTGTACGGCAGCTGGACAGAAGCTGTACGGCAGCTGGACAGCAGCTGTACGGCAGCTGGACAGAAGCTGTACGGCAGCTGACAGCTGTACGGCAGCTGGACAGCAGCTGTACGGCAGCTGAACAGAAGCTGTACGGCAGCTGGACAGCAGCTGTATGGCAGCTGACAGAAGCTGTACGGCAGCTGGACAGAAGCTGTATGGAACAGAAGCTGTACGGCAGGACAGAAGCTGTACAGCTTGCAGCTGGACAGAGCGTACGGCAGCTGGACAGCAGCTGTACGGCAGCTGGACAGAAGCTCGGCAGAAGCTGTACGGCAGCTGGACGGCACGGAGCTGTACGGCAGCTGAACAGAAGCTGTATGGCAGCTGGACAGCAGCTGTATGGCAGCTGAACAGAAGCTGTACGGCAGCTGAACAGAAGCTGTACGGCAGCTGAACAGAAGCTGTACGGCAGCTGGACAGAACGCTGTACGGCAGCTGGACAGAAGCTGTACGGCAGCTGGACAGCAGCTGTACGGCAGCTGGACAGAAGCTGTACGGCAGCTGGACAGCAGCTGTACGGCAGCTGAACAGAAGCTGTACGGCAGCTGAACAGAAGCTGTACGGCAGCTGGACAGAAGCTGTACGGCAGCTGGACAGCAGCTGTACGGCAGCTGAACAGAAGCTGTATGGCAGCTGGACAGAAACTGGACAGCAGCTGTACGGCAGCTGGACAGAAGCTGTATGGCAGCTGGACAGCAGCTGTATGGCAGCTGGACAGAAACTGGACAGCAGCTGTACGGCAGCTGGACAGATTCTGTATGGCAGCTGGACGGCAGCTGGACAGAATCTGTACGGCAGCTGGACAGAAGCTGTATGGCAGCTGGACAGCAGCTGTATGGCAGCTGGACAGAAACTGGACAGCAGCTGTACGGCAGCTGGACAGATTCTGTATGGCAGCTGGACGGCAGCTGTATGGCAGCTGGACGGCAGCTGTATGGCAGCTGGACGGCAGCTGTACGGCAGCTGGACGGCAGCTGGACAGAAGCTGGACAGCAGCTGTATGGCAGCTGGACAGCAGCTGGACGGATGGATGGATGCGTCTAAATTATCTGTCCAGGAGGGAACAGCTGTTTTCTCTAGTCCTAAATTCATTTCACCTTTTGTGATGTTTTTTTTTTTTTTACCTTTCTTCAGTTGATTGGCGCGTTGTTACTTGTAGGTCTGCTTCCCCACCTGTCCAATCTTCAAACCCCTGATTCCTCCACGTTGTCCCTCTTCTTCGCCCTTTGAACAGAACTCCTGTTCTTTGTGCCTTTCATGACGGCAGGTCTGAGAGTACGACAGGTCTGAGTGTACAGCAGGTCTGTGAGGACGGCAGCTGTCCAGCCACACGCATGTAAACGGTTCTTTCTGGGGGTTAAAGCCTTCAGCTACAAGCAGAGGAACAGGAGCAGAAGTATTTTAGTCTGAAAGCAGAGCAGACTGAGTTTGAAGATCCTGGGAATGACAGCGGGTCTTGTTTCTGTCCTCACTCCCAACCACAGACCTCAGAAGGAGAACTGGACCAACCATCCATGATGTCCCCTAATGGACTCCGAAGCCTCTTTCTCGTCTCTCTGGACGGACTGAAGCTGTCCATCCTGTCCACCCTCATTTCTGCTGTCTCCTGAAATGAGCTGCTGAGCTCAATCACCGGAGCTCCGATGGAGCACCGGTGATTGAGCTGATCGACCGGTCCTCGGGGCTCTTTAGAGGTCCGGGCAGACTTGGCCGGTCCAAGAGGTTCTAGGTCAGAGGGTTTGTCCAGTTCTTCTCCAGTCTGTGAGAGGCCAAAAGTTAAAAGAAACAAGTCAGAGAAAAGTAAACGAATCAAAGGCTCATTGAAGTCACTGCTTCCCGGAAGGTTCTGGGAATCAGTCTGATGTTCCAGGTGAAAACCCTGGAAAACAGGACAGGAGGGGCTGTTGGACCTCCGGTGCAGGTCCAGAGTCCCAGAGCTGCCCCATGCAGGTGGTCCAGACTGTTGCTGAAGTCCTGACGGTCATCAGTCCATCTTCTTCTAGAGTCGGTAGACTGAACCGTCTATGATCAAAAATAAGTCAAAACGTGCCTGAAGTCAGTTTCAATGGTGGACTTTGTGTCTGAGGAACCTCCAGAGGAGCTTTGACCATCTCTGATGATCCTCTGACCGACCGAGGAACCTCCAGAGGAGCTTTGACCGTCTCTGATGATCCTCTGACCGACCGAGGAACCTCCAGAGGAGCTTTGACCGTCTCTGATGATCCTCTGACCGACCGAGGATCATCAGAGGAGCTTTGACCGTCTCTGATGATCCTCTGACCGACCGAGGAACCTCCAGAGGAGCTTTGACCGTCTCTGATGATCCTCTGACCGACCGAGGAACCTCCAGAGGAGCTTTGACCATCTCTGATGATCCTCTGACCGACCGAGGAACCTCCAGAGGAGCTTTGACCGTCTCTGATGGTCCTCTGACCGACCGAGGATCATCAGAGGAGCTTTGACCGTCTCTGATGATCCTCTGACCGACAGAGGAACCTCCAGAGGAGCTTTGGCCATCTCTGATGATCCTCTGACCGACCAAGGATCATCAGAGGAGCTTTGACCGTCTCTGATGGATCCTCTGACCGACCGAGGATCATCAGAGGAGCTTTGACCGTCTCTGATGATCCTCGGTCGGTCAGAGGAGTCGCTCTCCTTCGGTTTCTGCTCCTGTGTTGCATCAGAAAGTGAAACGTTGGACTGGTTGAGGTGAAGAGAGGTTTTTAGTTTAGTTTGTATCTGTCGGTACTGAAAGCCGACGAGACGCCAGAAAAGAAAGATGTTGGTTTCTGGAAGGTTTCTCAGACGGAAAAGAAGCCAGCAGCATTTATGTCTTTGGAGTTGGGAATGTTAAGCATTTTATTCACATTTTATAACAATCTCCTCCTTTCTTTGTATTGACGCTTTTATTTTTTAACCGCTGCTTGTCTGCTTCTGCGTCTTCACCTTCACGGTCCAAAACGAGAGGAACCGTCAGAGATGCCGCAGCGTGATGTTTGAAGGCGTCTCTGAGCTGCTCCTCTTTACCTGCAGGGTTTCATCCATCAGTCATCCCGACACGAAAGCGCCTTCGATCAAACCAGGCGGTGAATCGAAAAACGATTTTCCAGGAACAAAAGATTTTATGGGAGATCGTAACTTATTTTGGTGGAGCCGCTGTCCACGTCGACGAAACCCTCGCGTGTGTGTGTGTGTACGTGCGTGTGCACGTACGAGCGTGTGTGTGTGTGTGTGGCCTCTGTCCGGTAACGTGCAGTTCCAGCCTCTGCCTGTGGGGGGCGCTGTTGACCAGCCAGGCTCTGAGAGTGAGTGAGAGCGTTTGTATGCACTTGGGATCAGTTAAAGGCCATATTTCTTATTTCTTTTTTTCATATTTTTTTATTGATGTATATTAATTTCTCTCACATTATTAATGTTATCTATAGTTTATTTGTTCCTGTTTTTAGGCTCCACAGAAAAGAGAAAAACCCTGAACGTTCTGCATATTTGAACATGAATAAATGAGACTTTTCTGTGTTTTAGTTTCTGTGGAGGTTTTTGTTGGAGCTGTGTGATAACCAGGGAATGTCCAGCGTGTTGTACATATTAATGTTTTCAAACCAGAGGTGCTTCTGAAGCTAACAGGAGACATTTTTAAAGAGACTGTATCACATTATTTTCCAGAAAATAAACCAACAAAACCTGGAGCTGTTGTCTTTATTACTTTATTACATTTTATTACACTTTTACACTTTCAGAGTTCCACACGTTCACACCTGATGCCTGGATGCAGCTGCACAGCGCCCCCTGGAGTGTCCTGATGAAATACCACAGCTGAGACCAGTTTACGTCCACTGAATAAAACACAATCTTAATGTCAGTGAAATAAAAATATTAAACTAAACTTCCTGTTTCAGGTCATTTAAGCTTCCACTGAGATCATTAACCTTGAAACAGTCTGTTAAAGCCCAGGTGATGATGTCACAGCTTTGGAAGCTTCTGATTGGTTAATTAACAACATCTGGGTTAACTGGAGTCACACCTGTGGATGTGTTTTAACACCTGAAACACCTTCCTGGCGTGGCATCGTGGGAAAATCAAAAGAAATCAGGCAAGATATCAGGAAGAGAACTGTGGAGCTCCACCATTTTGGTTCATCCTGGTCCAGTTTCCAGATGTCTGGAGGAGCCACGTTCATCTGTTCAGTTCTCCACCAGTAGAACCACCATGGGAATGTCCACCATCACAGCCCTCAGGAAGGAGACGGTTCTGAGTCCCAGAGATGAACCTGCTTTGGTGGTAAATGTATCAACCCCAGAGCAGAAGATGAAAGAGGAATGAAGGTCAGCTGCAGCGAGACAGGATACATATCTGTAAATGAGAGGAACGGTGAGGCTACAGGGAGCAGAGATGAAGAAGGTGGAGGATTTTAAGAACTTGGGTTTTAACAACAGAGAATGTGGAAAAGAGGTGAAGAAGAAGGTTGGAATGGGTGGAGAAAAGTATTAGGTGTGATAAGAGTTTCATCAAGAATGAAAGTAAAGGTGTAGAAGTTGGTGAGACCTGATATGTTGGTTCAGAGACTGTGGTCCTGAGGAGAAGACATGAGGCAGAGTTGGAGGAAGCAGATGTTAAAATGTTGAGGTTCTCTGGGAGGGACCAGGATGGAGAAGATCAGAGGGACAGAACATGTTAGATGTTCTGGAGAGAAAGTCTAGGAGAGATCAGACTGAGATGGTTTGGACATGAACAGAGGAGGGACAGTGAAGATATCTGGAGATGGATGATGAGGTTGGAACTGGAACAGGAGGTCTAGAGGAAGAGAGGATATTTATGGATGGAGAGAAAGAGAACATGAAGAGAAGAGGATGGAGATAGATGGAGGAGATGATTCACTGTGGAGACCCCTGAAGGAAACAGCAACAGAAAAGATGTCTGGCTGATATGACCTCAAATCACTATCATGATTAATGGAACATTTACCTAAACGAGCAGCTGCCAGGACCTGAAACGAGCAGCTGCAGGACCTGGAACGAGCAGCTGCAGGACCTGAAAAGAGCAGCTGCAGGAGCTGAAACGAGCAGCTGCAGGACCTAAAACAAGCAGCTGCAGGAGCTGAAACGAGCAGCTGCAAGACCTGAAACGAGGAGCTGCTGGACCTGAAACGAGGAGCTGCAGGACCTTAAGCTGCAGGAGCTGAAACGAGCAGCTGCAGGACCTGAAACGAGGAGCTGCCGGACCTGAAACGAGGAGCTGCCGGACCTGAAACGAGGAGCTGCCGGACCTGAAACGAGGAGCTGCCGGACCTGAAACGAGGAGCTGCAGGACCTGAAGCTGCAGGAGCTGAAACGAGCAGCTGCAGGACCTGAAACGAGGAGCTGCCGGACCTGAAACGAGGAGCTGCCGGACCTGAAACGAGGAGCTGCCGGACCTGAAACGAGCAGCTGCAGGACCTGAAACGAGCAGCTGCAGGACCTGAAAAGAGCAGCTGCAGGACCTGAAACGAGGAGCTGCAGGACCTGAAACGAGGAGCTGCAGGACCTGAAACGAGGAGCTGCAGGACCTGAAACGAGGAGCTGCAGGACCTGAAACGAGGAGCTGCCGGACCTGAAACGAGGAGCTGCAGGACCTGAAACGAGGAGCTGCCGGACCTGAAACGAGGAGCTGCAGGACCTGAAACGAGGAGCTGCAGGACCTGAAACGAGGAGCTGCCGGACCTGAAACGAGGAGCTGCAGGACCTGAAACGAGCAGCTGCCGGACCTGAAACGAGCAGCTGCCGGAGCTGAAACGAGCAGCTGCCGGACCTGAAACGTGCAGCTGCCGGACCTGAAACGAGCAGCTGCAGGAGCTAAAACGAGCAGCTGCAGGAGCGGAAACGAGCAGCTGCAGGATCTGAAACGAGCCGCTGCAGGAGCTGAAACGAGCCGCTGCAGGACCTGAAACGAGCAGCTGCAGGACCTGAAACGAGCAGCTGCCGGACCTGAAACGAGCAGCTGCAGGACCTGAAACGAGCCGCTGCAGGAGCTGAAACGAGCCGCTGCAGGACCTGAAACGAGCAGCTGCCGGACCTGAAACGAGCAGCTGCAGGAGCTGAAACGAGCAGCTGCAGGAGCTGAAACGAGGAGCTGCCGGACCTGAAACGAGTAGCTGCCGGACCTGAAACGAGCAGCTGCCGGACCTGAAACGAGCAGCTGCAGGAGCTGAAACGAGCAGCTGCAGGAGCTGAAACGAGGAGCTGCCGGACCTGAAACGAGCAGCTGCAGGACCTGAAAGAGCAGCTGCAGGACCTGAAACGAGCCGCTGCAGGAGCTGAAACGAGCCGCTGCAGGACCTGAAACGAGCAGCTGCCGGACCTGAAACGAGCAGCTGCAGGAGCTGAAACGAGCAGCTGCAGGAGCTGAAACGAGGAGCTGCCGGACCTGAAACGAGTAGCTGCCGGACCTGAAACGAGCAGCTGCCGGACCTGAAACGAGCAGCTGCAGGAGCTGAAACGAGCAGCTGCAGGAGCTGAAACGAGGAGCTGCCGGACCTGAAACGAGCAGCTGCAGGACCTGAAACGAGCCGCTGCAGGAGCTGAAACGAGCAGCTGCAGGACCTGAAACGAGCAGCTGCCGGACCTGAAACGAGCAGCTGCCGGACCTGAAACGAGCAGCTGCAGGACCTGAAACGAGCCGCTGCAGGAGCTGAAACGAGCCGCTGCAGGACCTGAAACGAGCAGCTGCCGGACCTGAAACGAGCAGCTGCAGGACCTGAATCGAGCAGCTGCAGGACCTGAAACGAGCAGCTGCAGGACCTGAAACGAGCCGCTGCAGGAGCTGAAACGAGCCGCTGCAGGACCTGAAACGAGCAGCTGCCGGACCTGAAACGAGCAGCTGCCAGACCTGAAACGAGCAGCTGCAGGACCTGAAACGAGCCGCTGCAGGAGCTGAAACGAGCCGCTGCAGGACCTGAAACGAGCAGCTGCCGGACCTGAAACGAGCGCAGGACCTGAAACGAGCAGCTGCAGGACCTGAAACGAGCAGCTGCCGGACCTGAAACGAGCAGTTGCAGGACCTGAAACGAGCAGCTGCCGGAGCTGAAAGGAGCACCTTCACTGGGACCAGCTGTCGGACAGCCGGCTGCTCATGCAGTGAAACCGCATGGCGTCGCCTGCAGGTCGTTTCTCCTGGTGAGTTTCTGTAATGTTCATGTCAAGGTGTCCCCCAGTTTTATCCTGTTGGTTTTTACATACTGGACCAAAAAAGTCCAAGATATTCCTCAAACTCGCATCCTTACAAATAAAACCAGCATTCTGGAAACAAAAGAGCGACTCGACCGTGTGTTTGATATGTGACGTAACCTGCGACGTAAACAGGGCTCCAGTCGAGACACAACAACCATAAAAATGTTGTTTACCTGGTGGAACGTCTTTAACCACGTTAACCTGCTGCTGACCTGAATGAACCCACGCTCACCCAGCTGTCTGATCTGTCCTTCTGACATCAGACTGGGGTCTAGCGCCTGATTTCATCTTCTGTTTGGAGTCTCAGAGGTTCTCTTACTTACATTATTTTCTGACAGTTTTGAAATATCTGTTACTTCTGTGACTGCAAAACAGGTCCTCTCAGCAGACACTCGGAGGGTTCAGTACCTATTGGATCCATTAACTGCACCAAACATTTCCTCCACCTGTCGACAGTTTGTCTTCCTGCAGATTAATCGATTCTCAACTTATTTCCAGCTTCATTAATCTCCAAAAAGCTTCTCAAAGCTCCAGTAAGAGTTTCTGAGATGCTTCACGCCAACCAGGAAGAGCAGACTCCTCATTTTTCAGGATCTGTTCTCCAAAAGTCTGCTGCCAGAAGCAGCTTTTCATCACTGAGATGTTGTCTAGTTTCCCTGCTGACTGTATTTGTTCTGTTTGTCCACCAGGGGGAGCCAGAGGGACTGAAATGCTGCATACACGGCATCTGTCATGGGGGATCTGAGGGACAAGGTGAGGGTTCAGTCCTCCAGGATGAGCTCACTGCTCCTCCACATAATAAGGAGTCATTTGAGGTGGTTTTGGTATCTGATGGGGACGTGTTTCCATCAGGGCCTCAGGGCTGACCCTGGACCGCCTGAAGAGATCATATCTGCTGGTTGGACTGGAAATGTCTCCACAGCAGAGCTGGGAGAGGTGGCTGGAGAAAATAAAGGTTTTGTTCAGTCGTTCCATCAGCTGTGGAGGGTCTGGTGACCTGGTCAGGTTAGAATGATGAAGCTCCAGCTGTAAACTAAATGTTGGGGCGTAAAGAGATCAGCCCGTCCCTCTGAAATACTGAGGAACCCCAAAACTGCTCAAAACAACAACATGACTAAATCTACTGAGATGTTCTGACATCCAGGAACTTTCTTCTCTCTTTGTTCACTTGAGGAAACTGAGAACCTTCACCTGCTGCAGAAATAAAGGCGTCTCTGTGAAAACTGAAACAAATGATTATACGCCTAACAAGGTCTGAAACCTTTAGATGTTGTTTTTTGTTTTATGCCTGCAGCCTGTATGGTCTGTTTTTAAGCATCCAGGAACAAATTCATTCAGTGTCTCTGGTGTTCTGACAGCTGCAGGCGTCAAGATGCGCGCAATCATACCGGAAACAAAAATCCAGAGCCTTCAAAATAAAAGTTTATTTTTTCTATCTTAACTTAGGCCTCCTTAGGCCGGTTTATGTCAGTCGTCCTGCTGTCACCTACCAGATGGGAGGTCCCAGGTTCAAATCCTGATTGTATCAGGAAGGGCATCCAACATAAAACTTGTGCCAAGCTAACGTGGCTCACTCTGCTGTGGAGACGCCAAACAGGAAGCAGCTGAAATGGAAGTTTAGTTTTTTTTTTTTACTTCCAAAAGAAACATAAATATGCAGACAAATATATGAATATATATATATATTTGTGTGAATTTCCCTTGACCTCAGATCCAAGTCTGCAAAAAACAACATAATCTTATAGTTTCTCAGATTTTAGTTGAATGTGTTCAAGTATAATAAACGATGAGCAGTGAAACCCCTGAAAGAAAGGGAAGCTAGAAATATTTGATGCTTTACTGAACAAACAAATAAATGAAAGATGTTGTTAATGAGGTTCCTGTTGAAATTTGACCCTTATATTTCAAAGCACTGTGTTTCTTCTACTCTCTATCAAAGCAAACAAAAACATCATGCTGTTTTAATTTTGTGTGTCTTTTGTTTTAAGACTGACAGTCCCGTCCTTATCAGTCGGTATGGTCTGATGCGTCTTGTAATACCGCTTTCTCCCATTAGGGGAGCACTTTGTTGTGTCTTGCACATTAAGTTTCCTGTAATGTGCTGCCCCCTGTGGTCATAAGTGATATTGCTGCTCTGAGTGGCTTTTAACATGTACAACACAAGTGAAGCTTACATTCTGAGCACCAGATTATGCTGTTGTTTTAGAAAGTGGAGGCTCGTTTCCAGCTCTGTCAGAGGGAGATTTTGTTCAGACCCTTTCAGATGATGTGTTCATCTGTTACATTTTAGGATAGACTTCATTTACAAATCTAAAGTCCAACCAACCCAACGTCTATTATATGAGCAAGCAAAATAAATCTAGCCAGCTAACATAAACGTGACTGAGGCTAACTCAGCTAGAATAACGGTGTATTGTTTGAGCAGTGGGAACTGAAATGAGCTAGCAAAAACACCTAGCGAGCAAACCAAACATTTTACAGCAGCTGTACTGGAAGTAAATGACATGACAAAAAAAAAAAAAAAGAAAGAAAGAAAAATGCTAGTTAAGAGAAAGTTTGCTGAGGCTAACTAAGGCAAGCTGAGCTGTCACAAAGGTCTGTTATTTCCAAGTATGCAGGGGTAAACATAAGAAGCTGAAATATATTTCGCTGAGACTAGCTGAGCTAGCACAACTGTGTTTTATTTGTGAATGGGGACTAAATGAGCTAGCAATTACATTAAATTGAGTAAGATAGTTAACATAAATTTGGCCAGTTTAGCTGAACTATCAAAACACACATGACCAGACCAAACGTAGATTTGGCTGAGGCTAGCTTAGCTAGCACAATGTTGAGTTTTTTGTGCACCACGGAAGAGCTACCAAACAAACCTAGCAGCTTAACTGAAGCTAGCTGAGCTAGCCCGACTGTATATTTTTGCCCAGCAATATGTCGGGATGAAATGAGCCCATAAAATAAATTTAGCTAGCTAACAGAAAAGTTATTGAGGCTATCTGACCTGGTACTTTTTTTTGTTTAGGGGGGATTAAATGAACTAGCAAAACAAAGATAGCGCGTTAACGTGAAATTGACTGAGGACATAATTAAAGAGCTTTCATTGCGAAGAGCTTGAAGAGCTTACATTTTGTTAGCTAGGTGATTACAAACAAAGGCTAGTAATATTATTACTTCTATAACCCCCCCCCCCGTGTCCTATGCATCTCCATAGTTAACAAATAAAGTAGCTATAATGACTATGTTAGCGAGTGAACAAATGAGATGACACAAATGAAGGCGGTTCATTTGGATTAAATAATAAAAACAGTTCGACATTAAAAAATAAAAATAAAAATCAGCAGTTCAGACCCCCTACGTGCTTTTATTTTGAAGGTCCCCGCCGGAAGCAGTCGGCGGTGTTGTCGCTGCATCGTCTCGCGCGGCGCCTCGGCGAGCAGACTGCAAACATGGACGTTACATGTGAGAGAATGACCTGACCATGGTGTTTTCAGTCACCTGCGGGACGAACCAGCTCAGACAACCAGGTACGGGGTTCCCGGCGGGCCTCACCGGGGCGGCGGAGGCGCTGAGAGCCGCCCGCTAACGGCTAACACGGCGCTCTGCTAGCGCAGTGTGTTTAAAAGGCACGGCGTTTAACGGGAACCGCGATGAGCCCATTATCGGACACACCTCCCGTCTGAAGCGCCCGTCTCGTTGTGTTTATGACAAACGTCACTGTTCGGCCCGCGGCAGTGAGAACACCGGATCCCGTTAGTTGTTTATGCGGTTTTGACGCGCTCGTCAACAATGTTTAAGGAAACGCGGAGAAAGGGAGGAGGAGCGGCGCCGATGCGCGTTTTGTCCGGTAATGGAACCCTCTGCCCCGTCGCTGTTCAGCTCCGCAGCGGCAGCGACCGTCCGCTCAGTCATGGCGCTAAAAAAAAACTGCGGCGGAGCGCAGACACCCGCGGCTGCCGTGGTTTCATTAATGGAGGTTCTGTCTCCCAGCGAGCTGAAGTTGCGGTGCGATTTTGTTTCTGAACAACCAAAAGGAAACGCGAGGAGCAGTGTCCGATAATGGAAGCGCGGGGGTTGTTTTTGTGTTGAGCGTCGTGCGTGTGCAGCAGCTGTCGGGGCCTGTTTGTTGCAGTGCAGATCTCCATCAGCCGTCTCTGTCACCGTGACTGCTGCCTCTGCAAACACAGACATCCAGCAGGGCTGCTCCTCGCGTGTTTCGGGGCCCCGGGCAGGATTCTGGGGGCCCCTGTTGTGTGAAACTAGAATAATGTGATGTGGAAGCTGAAACGTCAGCAGCTGCAGCTCTTTCTCTTAAATCCAGTGGAAGCACTGAAGCTCTGCCTGGTGTTTCCCTCATGATTTGGTCCTTCAGTTTGATTTTTTTAGTTTTCTCCTGATACTGAGAGCTGCTGTGACCAGATGTGACCAGATGTGCTCGTCTTCCTCCTCCGTGACTCTGCAGAGCTCTGAGGTCATGGATGCTTCTGTGTCGTGGTCTTAACTCAGCGTGTTGATGATGCTGATGTGCTGAAACGGTTCAGATCTTCTTCTAACCCGTCAGAAGCCTCCAGGAGGTTCTGGTGAAGCTTTGATGAGAAGATGAAGGTCAGTTCAGCAGGTTGGAGATGGATTTTCATGTTCAGGAGAGTCATAGATCATCAGACTTTAGTTAATTAAAGTTAATTAAGTTCAAATATAAGTTAAATATCAAATCGTTTTATTTTTAACAATTATAAATCAGTAATAATCAAAATAAAAAATGAAGTATAGAGCAGTGATTCCCTAAGTGCCAGCCGCGGCCCCCTGGTGGGCCGTCGTGGTACTGCAGGTTGGGCTGTGAGAGGTCATTAAAATTAAACAAATGTGTTTTAAATCCTCGATTTTTTTTAAATATGTTTTTAATTACTGTAAAATATTAACAACATGATTTAAAAACATTAAGAAGTAACAAAACAAACCAGTTAAGTGTTTTTCTACCCTCATCTTAACAAGTGTCACCTTATTTGTTGACCCCTTACATTAATGTCAGAACGTAGCTTCTAGTCCTGAATGTTGATCACAGTTGTGATTAAAGGTTTTCACTGGGCCGCGGACATTTTTCACATTTCAAATTGGGCCTTGGTATTCTGAAGTTTGGGAATGGCTGGTATAGAGGTTTTTCACAGCGCGTCATCCAACCGGAAGTCGCCATCTTGGAGGCACGCGGCAACGTAAACAAAGCGCACACACTGGAGTAAATCGGACGTCTTCATTGAAAACGGTAAATTATTGCCGTGTTTTCGGCTGTACCAACCGGACAGACCGCAAGAGACACTTGGAGTTTTATAGAATTCCAAAGGTTTTTAAAAATCAGGGAGAACAATGCCAGAAGTTGTCAGAGGAAAGGAGGCGCTTGTGGTTAGCAAAGCTAAACCAAGACCCGCGTGGCAAAAATCTGGACAACATCCGAATTTGTTCGGCCCATTTCGTGTCAGGTAAGTTAAGTGAAATGTTGTTAGCTCTTAATTTCACACATGAACAATTATCAAGAAAAAAAAGCTCTTAATTTCTAGTCTAATGATAATATCAAGTAGTGCTGGGCGATATGACGATACATATCGTGGGGACGATATAAAAGTGTGTATCGTGCCATTTCTCTTCTATCGTTTCTATCGTTTCTAACCTAATTTTATCAATTATTACAGCAAATATGTAATTAAATAACCTGCAATGATAAATTTGATAGAATCATATCTACTTCTACAAAGTAGCCTTTTATGTTTGCACTTTTATTCATGGTTAATGCCTTAAACAGAGTTCTCTTCAACCCTGATGTTTACTTAACACTACAAGGTTACAGATTTCAGAAAGTTGAAAAATAATTTGTGTTTATTTTTTATAGCTGAACTTCAGTGCAAAAATGTGTTTTTCCTCTCAGAAACTGTTGTGCACTTTAAAAAAAATGTGAAAGCTACTGTACCTCTGTACCTACCTGTTTTTGCTGCACTAAAATGTATGTTTGTGACAGTTCAGCTAAATGTCCTTTCAAAATAAAGTTGAAAAGTAAGCAATGAAATTTTTGTCAAACTTTTCAGAGAATAACTTGAAAACATACTTTATTATGGTATATCGTGATATATATCGTTATCGTGATATAAAATAGTCCATATCGTGATATATGATTTTTTTCCATATCGCCCAGCACTAATATCAAGCAACTCATCTACTCATAAAAGTACAAGTACCCCAAAAAACTACTTAATTACAGTAATTTGAGTATTTGTTATTAATTACTTCCACCCCTGGATATCATACAGTTAAGTTTAGATCGAAGGGAGGCTCTCCGGCTCGTTGTTGCTCCAAGACGAGGGAGCTAACTCGTACGGATCGGCACCACCGACAAACTGTAACTTTTCAGAATATCGTTCCCTTTCGGTGGACCAAGTCCTTCTCTGGATGTTTCTGCGTCTGTAACGCCTTTTGAAGAGCTTTTCTGTGGTTTATCCATCCTTTATCCATGGTCGTTTCATCCAGCGGTGTGTTTACATCCATGTACCTCCAAGATGGCCGCCCATCCGGGTGACCAAAACCTGACGTAGGTGAAAACCCTCTATATTATAATATGATATAATATTAATATTATATTCCAGTAAATATAGAAAAAAGATCACAAACATTCAACAATGAGCTTTAGGCTTCACGAGTACACGTGCACGAGTTCAGACGTGCACGTCTGTGTCTCCGTGTCTGCTGCTGCTGGTTTCCTGGAAGTCAGGTGGGTGGCAGCCAGCGGGGTGGGGCGGTGCACCGCAGGTGAGCGCACGTTTGTGTTGGCAGGTGGTGGCGGGTCACCTCGCGCTGTGGGTTACCTGGCTCTGCGGGGTCACCTGACGCTGCGGGTCACCTGGCGCTGCGGGTCACCTGGCTCACCTGGGCTGCAGCTGGGTCACCTGGCGCTGCGGCGGGTCACCTGGTGCTGCGGGGTCCCTGCGGGTCACCTGGCGCTGCGGGTCACCTGGCGCTGCGGGTCACCTGGTGCTGCGGGTCACCTGGCGCTGCTGCTGCAGGTCACCTGGCGCCTGTGCGGGTCACCTGGCGCTGCAGCTGCGGGTCACCTGGCGCTGCAGCGGTGGGTCGTGTCGCCTCTTGTGAGGAACCTGTCGCTGCAGAGTTCAGACGGGTCTGATCCCAGATCACAGTCAGTCTCCTCCAACCTCAGGTGTGTTCTGGACTGATGGGGGGCCTCACCCCACCTGGAGTCTGACCTGAACTCTGGTGGAGGACACCCAGGTGCTGAGAACATCTGGAGCTGCAGTCTAACTCCCTGGAAACCAGTTCCTCCTCCACATACCAGAAACCTGGATCAAGGGTCTCCTCTGGGTCACCGGAGCACAAGGGTCATGAAGGAAACCTTCTGAGGAATGTCAGGAATTGGAGAGCAGTGGTTCCCAGCATGCACTGGGGCAGAAGAGACACTGGCATCATCTCATGGATCTGGCTCCACAGCATTCCTGCAGCGCTGCGTTCACTGCCTCCATCTGAGCTCCGCCACATGTGTTTTCAGGACGTTGCGCAACGTAGAGGGTCGTCCCCGTGGACGGACGGACGGGGCCCCGTCTCACACCCTCTGACATTTCTGCTCCATGAGGTCATGGTTGTCTGCTGACGGGCGTGCTCGCACACTTACCTAAACAGCATTTATACGCTGTAGTGGAGCTTTCTTAGTGTTTCCTGACTCATCTGGTGACAAGTTTATCGTCCTAAAAACATGAGCTGCACATGTTTCAGCAGAGCAGAATCAAGAAACTGGATCTGCAACGTCTCAGGCTGCAAGAACTTCTGACTCATGCTAGAGAGGGCTCAAATCCTGATGAGGTCATGTGATCTCCAGACATCATAGACCAGGGGTGTCAACTCCAGTCCTGGGGGGCTGCTGGAGGAGGTGTCCTAGGTGGAGGAGGTGACCTGGTGGAGGAGGAGGTGTCCTGGCTGGAGGAGGAGGTTACCTGGCTGGAGGAGGAGGTTTTGCTGGTGGAGGGAGGTGTCCTGGGGGAGGAGGAGGTGACCTGGCTGGAGAAGGAGGTGTCCTGGCTGGAGGAGGAGGAGGAGGAGGTGTCCTGGGTGGAGGAGGAGGTGTCCTGGCTGGAGGAGGAGGTGTCCTGGGAGGAAGAGGAGGTGACCTGGCTGGAGGAGGAGGTGACCTGGCGGAGGAGGAGGAGGAGGTGACCTGGGTGGAGGAGGAGGTGACCTGGCTGGAGGAGGAGGTTAACTGGCTGGAGGAGGAGGTGTCCTGGCTGGAGGAGGAGGTGTCCTGGCTGGAGGAGGAGGTGGCCTGGCTCCCGGTAGCAGGGTAGCAGCTCCTTGTAGCAGCTTCCGTGTAGCAGCTACCTTGTAGCAGCTCCGTGTAGCAGCTTGTAGCAGCGTGTAGCTTGTAGCAGCTGTGTAGCAGCTTGTAGCAGCTACTTGTAGCAGCTTCCGTGTAGCAGCTCTTGTAGCAGCTACCCTTGTAGCAGCTTCCGTGTAGCAGCTACCTTGTAGCAGCTTCCGTGTAGCAGCTACCTTGTAGCAGCTTCTGTGTAGCAGCTACCTTGTAGCAGCTTCTGTGTAGCAACTACCTTGTAGCAGCTTCCGTGTAGCAGCTACCCTGTAGCAGCTACCTTGTAGCAGCTTCTGTGTAGCAACTACCTTGTAGCAGCTTCCGTGTAGCAGCTACCCTGTAGCAGCTACCCTGTAGCAGCTTCCGTGTAGCAGCTACCCTGTAGCAGCTTCCGTGTAGCAGCTACCCTGTAGCAGCTACCCTGTAGCAGCTACCCTGTAGCAGCTTCCGTGTAGCAGCTACCTTGTAGCAGCTACGGTGTAGCAGCTAGCATGTAGCAGCTACCTTGTAGCAGCTGAGCTGAGCTCCAACCAGCTTCAGGTCTGCTCTTTCAGCCCGGTTCCTGGTTTAATCGACCCTGGTTGGGGGGTCAGAGTTCCTGCTAACGTGGTGCAGAGAAACTGAAAAGAGCTGGTCAGAAAACACCAGCCTTGTCCAGTTCCTGCTATACAGTCTATGATCAGAAGTAATTACAGTCCTTTGGAGTCCTGCTGGTTTCAGAGCGACAAAGATGAATTTAAAATGGTATAGTTAGTATAATAAGGCTGGTTTTCTTTTTTTGGTTTGGTTTGGTTGGCATTCATTTGAACCCAGCTCAGTGCTGAGTCGTGGCTGTGTCTTCTACCAGAACCACATTCAGCACTACTTTACTGTGCGTATGGATCTGTTTTACGGTGACTGGTCCCCTGATCCCCTGCTCCCACTGCAGCCAGTGAGGGAAGGCCGCTGTTCTCTGGGTCCTGACCCGTGTACTGTCAGCTGCTGGTGTGGTCGACCTCACATTTGGTTGGATGAGATCATCTGTGCAGCGCTGAGCGTGTGCGTCAGTCGCCCTCAGCCCTGTTGGCCAGTGGCCGACCTCCGTCCTCCGCCTCCATCTGTGGGAGAAGATATCCCTCCTTGTTGTTCTGCCAGTTCTGGTTGCTGGAAGCTCCATGTGGTCAGCAGCTGAGCAGAAATATAGGTTCAACTAGTGATTTACGCCTGGCCAACGAGAACGTGGTCCCTCTGTCATGAAGCAGAAGCTCCGGGTCTCTGAGAGTCCGTGTGCTGAAGGAACCCGTCATGTTCATACGTCTGGTTCTAGTTACTCACCAGCAGTTTTCCCTGTTATCATGCCTTCACAGCTGTGTTCATCGCAACTGGCTCACGGTCAAACACTTCAAACCTCTCTTCCAGCAGGCTGTGCCTTGTTGGACATCTGTCCTGCAGCTTTGTGCATCCATATAAACATAACCAAATAGGAATAAAAGCACTGGTCTGGCAGTTTTCTTCTCAAACACTTAGATTTTCCTCCACTGCGGTTCAGCAGCAAACTGATCAGGTACTGATCTCTATTTTAGGAACAGTTTCACTTAGGGGTAGTGCTGGGCAATATGACAATATATATCGTGGGGACAATATAAAAGTGTATATTGTGCCATTTCTCTTCCATCGTTTCTAACCTAATTGTATCAATTATTACAGCAAATATGTAATTAAATAACCTGCAATGATAAATTTGATAGAATCATATCTACTTCTACCTTTTATATTTGCACTTTTATTCATGATGATTAATGCCTTAAACAGAGTTCTCTTCAACCCTGATGTTTACTTTAGACACTTTATATTGGTTTGCAAACTTTGCACTACAAGGTTACAGATTTCAGAAAGTTGAAAAATAATTTGTGTTTATTTTTTATAGCTGAACTTCAGTGCAAAAATGTGTTTTTCCTCTCAGAAACTGTTGTGCACTTTAAAAAAAAATGTGAAAGCTACTGTACCTCTGTACCTACCTGTTTTTGCTGCACTAAAATGTATGTTTGTGACAGTTCAGCTAAATGTCCTTTCAAAATAAAGTTGAAAAGTAAGCAATGAAATTTTTGTCAAACTTTTCAGAGAATAACTGAAAACATACTTTATTATGGTATATCGTGATATATATCGTTATCGTGATATAAAATAGTCCATATCGTGATATATGATTTTTTTCCATATCGCCCAGCACTACTTAGGGATGCACGATAACTATCGGGCCGATAACAGGAAATTATGACGTCATCCCGATAAGTCCAATATCACGACGAATAGCCCCGATAACATATATATTTTTGTCAACACGGCAGTGTCTCGCTCCCTCTGAGCCTTGAATGACCTGCAGTGAATGTTATGTTCAAGTTACGTCAGCATAATCAGAAAAACGATTTCTCAACAAGGAAAATCAAGAATACCCCCTCATGCCAGAAAACAACTCATTAACTCGGTCATAATTTTGGTAGTTGCTGACTTGAATTTATATTCGCAGTATTTTCCCACGTTACACATAAAAAAAGAAAAAGAAAAGGCTAAAAGAACAACTAGCAAACGAGGGAACGTGGGAATTTACGTTACACCTTGAATGCAGCATGCAGCACAGCGCTGATCACAACAAACATGGCGGCCATGGTATGGAACTTCGTTAAAGTTTAGAAAAAGATAGTTGGCTGATTATTTGTGACGAATGCTTCAAGCGAATTCTACGAGGAGGGAAGCACAAACACAAGCTTTAATACGTAAAACCCGATCAGCCACCTACAACATAATAATCGCTTCCATGGAGTTTTGAAACCGCAGTAACGTGAGCTAACGCTAATATGCGCAAGCCAGCAGCAAGTGCTCTCCCTCATTTCTCTTATCAAAAGCTTCCATGAGAATAAAAAAAAACAAAAAAAACTACTGAACCTCATTTATTTTAATTAAAAGTATTATTTAAATGGAACCACAAGCCAAAATCCTTTAAATGTTAATCTTTTTCAGTTTGTAATTCTGATGCATGTATTTCCATCAGTTCAAGGAGTCTTTATTTTTTTATATCAGTCAGTAATGAACCTTATTTAAGTTGATGTGAGATATCAAATAGGTTTGTTTGATAGCTTTATGAAAATGTTTGAGAGGCTTGCCAATAGTTTTTCTTTGGAAAGAATAAATATCTGTTCATTTACAGAGTCAAAACTATTTTTGATTTTGTTCATACTATTGATGTAATGATCTTAGGTATATGTGTGTGTTATTGGTATCGGCCTTTAGGAGGTAAAAGTTACCAGTTATTGGTTTTAAAAAACAGTTATCGTGCATCCCTAGTTTCATCTTGAGTCAGTCTCTAACTGGTCCTGACTGTTAAAGCAGCACAGATGGGAATGATGAAGTAATGTAACAGCCATCTGGTAGGTCAGCACCAGTCAGAAATTAGATTGTAATTCATAAAAGCTGATTTATACTACTGTGTAGCAGCGACGCGTAGAGGATAAAAGTCATTGTTGACGTTCATGTTTGTCCGTTGTTGTGATGCAAACGCTCGGTGACGGTGTGGGGTCTTTTCTGCAGCGCTGTAGCCAGCACTGCTGAGCTTCCTTTGTTTACTTCCTGAACGTAGCTCTGTCACTTTTACAGACATTCAGCGACCCATCTCTCTATCCAAGCTGAAAAAAGGACAAAGAAGTAGCATCGGAAAATAAGAAAATCAATGCTACCAGGCAGCTGGTCACATCTGCTGCAGTCTGCATGGATGGAATGTGTAGTTACAGCTGGAGAGACGAGCACATCAGGGTCCCCCCCGCCATGAAGATACACTGACAGTTTAATGGGGAGGAATAAACCACACTTTACTCCAAGTCTCAAGGTTTTAGAGTTTGAAGCTGCTTTCGCTCAGTGATCGCACAAAAAAGTCGTATGTAAAGATGTGTGTGTGTATGTATATAACACGTATATAATTTTTCTGACTCATCAAAACCTGTTCACTGGACCTGATACAGCTGATTGATAGTCCAGGCCTGTCTACTGGAGATCCTCTCTGCATTGTGCCTGGATGGATGATGGATGGATGGATGGATGGATGGATGATGGATGGGTGGATGGATGAGTGGATGGGTGGATGGATGATGGATGGGTGGGTGGATGGATGATGGATGATGGATGATGGGTGGATGGATGAGTGGATGGGTGGATGGATGATGGATGGATGGGTGGGTGGATGGATGGATGAGTGGATGGGTGGATGGATGGATGGATGATGGATGGATGGATGATGGATATGGATGAGTGGGTGGGTGGATGGATGGATGGATGGATGGATGGGTGGGTGGGTGGATGGATGGATGGATGATGGATGGGTGGATGAATGGATGGATGGATGGATGATGGATGGATGGGTGGATGGATGGGTGGGTGGGTGGATGGATGGATGGATGGATGGATGGGTGGGTGGGTGGATGGATGGATGGATGGATGGATGGATGATGGATGGATGGATGGATGATGGATGGATTGATGGATGGATGATGGATGGATTGATGGATGATATATGGATGGATGGATGATGGATGGATGATGGATATGGATGAGTGGATCGGTGGATCGGTGGATGGGTGGATGGATGGATGGATGGATGGGTGGATGATGGATGGATGGATGATGGATATGGATGAGTGGATCGGTGGATGGGTGGATGGATGGATGGATGGATGGGTGGATGATGGATGGATGATGGAGGATGGATGATGGATGGGTGGATGGATGGATGGGTGGAGTCTGACTCTTAGAAATGTTGTTTTCATGAGCAGATATTATTGGTTTTGTGTTGGTTATTACTGGTTTATTTGTAATGTTGGACTCCCATGTTGGGAATTTCCAAACTTCAACTGGGGAAAACATAAAAATTAAATCGGAGACAAATTTGTGAGTGAAGAACTGGAGCAAAGTTCATCATCAGAAGTGGCTGACAGTGAACTTTCTCACTTCTCTCTGGAGTTGACGAAGCTTCGGAGGAAGTTCTGTGTAGCGTTGTTGTTCGGTCTTCTGTTACCTGGTGACCTACATACCTGCTGACGAGCTTCAGGTGACCACTTCCTCCTGAACGCAGCCTGATGTGAAGCTGTGGGTGGAGGTGGAGATGAGGAAGCTGAAGGCTGCCATCTTCATCAGAGCTGCAGGACCAGCAGGGGGGAGCCCAGCAGATCCTCCTCTGGTGCTGGTTCAGGTCAGGACTGCTGCGTCATCACAGGAATTAATTTTGGAAGTTGACGCCGTGTCCCCTCGTGTCTCCTCGGCTGTCCTGGCGCTGCCGTCCGGATAGTGAGGTAGCAGTCTTTGGAGGCTCTAAATTTAGACGGTGGGTATTTAAATCTATCCAGGAGGCTGCTCCTCCACTTTCAGCTCCGCTGTCTGTCTGTGATCCAGGTCAGCAGCAGACGAGTCCACGTTGACCTGAGTTGAGACAACAGCAGGGACATCTGCAGCAGCAGGGACATCTGCAGCAGCAGGGACATCTACAGCAGCAGGGACATCTACAGCAGCAGGGACATCTGCAGCAGCAGGGACATCTGCAGCAGCAGGGACATCTACAGGAGCAGGGACATCTACAGGAGCAGGGACATCTACAGGAGCAGGGACATCTACAGGAGCAGGGACATCTACAGCAGCAGGGACATCTGCAGCAGCAGGGACATCTACAGCAGCAGGGACATCTACAGGAGCAGGGAAATCTGCAGCAGGGACATCTGCAGGAGCAGGGACATCTGCAGGAGCAGGGACATCTGCAGGAGCAGGGACATCTGCAGCAGCAGGGACATCTGCAGGAGCAGGGACATCTGCAGCAGCAGGGACATCTACAGGAGCAGGGACATCTACAGGAGCAGGGACATCTACAGGAGCAGGGACATCTACAGCAGCAGTGACATCTGCAGCAGCAGGGACATCTACTGGAGCAGGGACATCTACAGGAGCAGGGACATCTACAGGAGCAGGGAAATCTACTGGAGCAGGGACATCTGCAGCAGCAGGGACATCTGCAGGAGCAGGGACATCTGCAGCAGCAGGGACATCTGCAGCAGCAAGGACATCTGCAGGAGCAGGGACATCTACTGGAGCAGGGACATCTACAGCAGCAGGGACATCTGCAGCAGCAGGGACATCTACAGGAGCAGGGACATCTACTGGAGCAGGGACATCTACAGCAGCAGGGACATCTGCAGCAGCAGGGACATCTACTGGAGCAGGGACATCTACAGCAGCAGGGAAATCTACTGGAGCAGGGATATCTACAGCAGCAGGGACATCTGCAGCAGCAGGGACATCTGCAGCAGCAGGGACATCTGCAGGAGCAGGGACATCTACTGGAGCAGGGACATCTACAGCAGCAGGGACATCTGCTGGAACAGGGACATCTACAGCAGCAGGGACATCTGCAGGAGCAGGGAAATCTACTGGAGCAGGGACATCTACAGCAGCAGGGACATCTGCAGCAGCAGGGACATCTGCAGCAGCAGGGACATCTACTGGAACAGGGACATCTACTGGAGCAGGGACATCTGCAGCAGCAGGGACATCTGCAGGAGCAGGGAAATCTACTGGAACAGGGACATCTACAGCAGCAGGGACATCTGCAGGAGCAGGGAAATCTACTGGAGCAGGGACATCTACAGCAGCAGGGACATCTGCAGCAGCAGGGACATCTGCAGCAGCAGGGACATCTACTGGAACAGGGACATCTACTGGAGCAGGGACATCTGCAGCAGCAGGGACATCTGCAGGAGCAGGGAAATCTACTGGAGCAGGGACATCTGCAGGAGCAGGGACATCTGCAGGAGCAGGGAAATCTACTGGAGCAGGGACATCTACAGCAGCAGGGACATCTGCAGCAGCAGGGACATCTACTGGAACAGGGACATCTACAGCAGCAGGGACATCTGCAGGAGCAGGGAAATCTACTGGAGCAGGGACATCTACAGCAGCAGGGACATCTGCAGGAGCAGGGACATCTGCAGGAGCAGGGAAATCTACTGGAGCAGGGACATCTACAGCAGCAGGGACATCTGCAGCAGCAGGGACATCTGCAGCAGCAGGGACATCTACAGCAGCAGGGACATCTACAGGAGCAGGGACATCTACAGCAGCAGGGACATCTACAGCAGCAGGGACATCTACTGGAGCAGGGACATCTACTGGAGCAGGGACATCTACAGCAGCAGGGACATCTGCAGGAGCAGGGACATCTGCAGGAGCAGGGACATCTACTGGAGCAGGGACATCTACAGCAGCAGGGACATCTGCAGCAGCAGGGACATCTGCAGGAGCAGGGACATCTACAGGAGCAGGGACATCTGCAGCAGCAGGGACATCTACAGCAGCAGGGACATCTGCAGCAGGGACATCTGCAGCAGCAGGGACATCTGCAGCAGCAGGGACATCTACAGGAGCAGGGACATCTGCAGCAGCAGGGACATCTACAACAGCAGGGACATCTGCAGCAGATCTCTGGGACGCTCCAGTTGTTTAGTGGACAGAAGAAGTGAATGGGACTTGTGGACAGCTCTGTTCAAGGTCCCACCACAGCAGTTCAACCAGGTTCAGGTCTGGACTTTGATGAGACTGTACCAGAACTTTATTTTATTTTTCAACCTTTCTGATATAGATCTGGATCATCGTCCTGTCACATGACCCAGTTTCAGTCTTTAGCTGTCAGACACATGAAGACATGAGACAACCCCAAACCATCACCCCTCCTCCACCGTGCTTGATGGTAGGTTTGAGGTGTTTCTGTAGTTCCAGAGTTCTCCGTCCTCAGCCTCTGGTCCAGTAGTTCTCTGTCCTCGGTCTCTGGTCCACCACAACTGCAGAGTCTTCTGAGTATTTCTGCAGATGTCAGGACTGACTGGTTCTGGAGGTTTGAGGTGTCCATAGTGAAGATCAGTGGTGAGAGTCCAGTCCCCTGTGGTTCTCCTGAGCTGCTGACCACCTGCTCAGAAACACAACCAGTTAGACAGGTAGTACTGGTTTAGTCTCCATCTAACTGTGCTGTCGTGGACTTTAACTTTTGACTGACTGGACCACTGAGCAGCGACATCCAGGACGAGTGCTGCCATAACTAATACAAAAAGTTCTGCAGTGACAATTAAGGTGTTGGTAGACCCATCAGCATCTACCTGACCTGCCAGGTTACTGACCCAACAGCTGGTTCCAGCACCCAACAACTGGTTCCAGCACCCAACAGGTGGTTCCAGGACCCAACAGGTGGTTCCAGGACCCAACAGGTGGTTCCAGGACCCAGCAGCTGGTTCCAGCACCCAGCAGCTGGTTCCAGAACCCAGCAGCTGGTTCCAGGACCCAACAGGTGGTTCCAGGACCCAACAGCTGGTTCCAACATCCAACAGCTGGTTCCATCACCCAGTAGCTGGTTCCAGCACCCAGCAGCTGGTTCCAGCACCCAGCAGCTGGTTCCAGCACCCAGCAGCTGGTTCCAGAACCCAACAGGTGGTTCCAGCATCCAACAGCTGGTTCCAGCACCCAGCAACTGGTTCCAGCACCCAACAGCTGGTTCCAGGACCCTACAGCTGGTTCCAGGACCCAACAGGTGGTTCCAGCATCCAACAGCTGGTTCCATCACCCAGCAGCTGGTTCCAGCACCCAGCAGCTGGTTCCAGAACCCAGCAGCTGGTTCCAGAACCCAGCAGCTGGTTCCAGCACCCAGCAGCTGGTTCCAGAACCCAACAGGTGGTTCCAGCATCCAACAGCTGGTTCCAGCACCCAGCAACTGGTTCCAGCACCCAACAGCTGGTTCCAGGACCCTACAGCTGGTTCCAGGACCCAACAGGTGGTTCCAGCATCCAACAGCTGGTTCCATCACCCAGCAGCTGGTTCCAGCACCCAGCAGCTGGTTCCAGAACCCAACAGGTGGTTCCAGCATCCAACAGCTGGTTCCATCACCCAACAGCTGGTTCCAGCATCCAACAGCTGGTTCCAGCATCCAGCAACTGGTTCCAGCACCCAACAGCTGGTTCCAGGACCCTACAGCTGGTTCCAGGACCCAACAGGTGGTTCCAGCATTCAACAGCTGGTTCCATCACCCAACAGCTGGTTCCAGCATCCAACAGCTGGTTCCAGCACCCAGCAACTGGTTCCAGCACTCAACAGCTGGTTCCAGGACCCTACAGCTGGTTCCAGGACCCAACAGCTGGTTCCATCACCCAGCAGCTGGTTCCATCACCCAGCAGCTGGTTCCAGGACCCTACAGCTGGTTCCAGGACCCAACAGGTGGTTCCAGGACCCTACAGCTGGTTCCAGGACCCAACAGGTGGTTCCAGGACCCTACAGCTGGTTCCAGGACCCAACAGGTGGTTCCAGGACCCTACAGCTGGTACCAGGACCCAACAGGTGGTTCCAGCAGAGCTCCTCGTTTCTGATGTTGTTCTGGTCGAGGAGGGTGTGTTCCAACTTGCCTCCAGTCTTGTCTGATCTTGGGGTACATTTACTGGGACGCCCCCTCCTGGGAGGATAGAAAACCGTCTTGAACGTCCTCCTCTGTTGATCCGTCTTTCTCACTGTGGGACGTGGAGCTGTGAATAGTTTAGAAACAGATTTATAACCCTTTATAGATCGATGTTCAGCAGCAGTCGCTTCTCTGCGACCATCGCTGATGTCTTTCCCTCTTGGTACTGTGTTAACACATTAGTCAGCTGCCAAAACATCCGTTTTTCCAGAGGTTCTGGACACCTGCTGGTGATGAGCAGCATCTGGCCTCGTCCCCTCTTAAATCAGAGGGTCCTTGCTTTTTCTAAAAATGGTCTAAAAGGACCTGATGGGACCTTTATCTGATCACAGTTACCTGCTCAGGTACTGAGCGGGTACATGCTCAGCTACCAGCTCAACCCACATCTCTGCTGAGCTCTGGGTTTTCCTGCGGTCAGTGAAGGCAGCAGCAGATTCAGTGTCTCTGTCTGGGAGCGTGTGAGGTAAACGTGCTGGAAGTCAGCCGTCTCAGTGGAGTCCGGGCTCGGTAACGCACGGGTTCTGACAGGTCCGACCGCTCCGACCGGAACCGATCCGGTTCAGGTGAAGACGTGAGTACTTCAGGTCCTTGCTCTTGGCCGGGATCCATCGTTCCGTTACGTGGTTTTAAATGAGAAGTGCTGCAGGCTGGCTCTGCCTCCTCTGCAGTTGTGCTTCATACAACGACGAAAAAACCCCTAAAAAACCACAGCAGCAGTGAGAGATCGAAACTAAACACCGGTTGTGTGCAGAGGAAGTGGCTGTTACTCAAACAGCCATTTTATATTTAATCAAGCTGATTCTCAGCTCATCAGGAAAATGCTAAATCTTTGACTTTTATTTCTTTTCAATCAATCAATCAATCAATCAATCAATCATACTTTATTTATAGAGCACTTTTCATGCAAACAGGAGCAGCTCAAAGTGCTTTACATAAAAACAATACAGGAGACAATAAACACAAATGACCCCCCCCCCCCCCCCACACACACACACACACACACACACACACACATGTAAAAACACAGAAATTAAGAATGGTGAGGAAACGCCATCTCACACTCGCTACTTTGAAGTGGGGAAACACCTGAGAGAAGATACTTGATACTATAAAGATAAGATAACTATATTGCCTAAAATATAATAATAAAATAGATAAAATTCAGCTAAATGCCCAATTTACAATATAAAATTAGTCAAAAATGGAATAGAATAAAAAAATAAATAAAATAAGATAAAATAAATAAAGTTCAATTAAAACTAGTCTAAGAGATAGTGAAAGATACAATGAATAAAATAGATTTCAGTTAAGACCCAGACTAAGAAGTTAAAATAATAAAATAAAAATTAGGCTAAAAACACAATAAATAAGTAAGATTTAGTTAAAAGCTAGACTAAAAAGGTAGGTCTTGAGTTTGCTTTTAAACTTTTGACTATATAAATGTTTTTTTTTTCTCTTCAACCTCATTTTCCGTGGTAACATTCATCCCTCTTCATGGTTTAACCTGCAGCATGTCACAAAAACATTTGGGGGCCGTGAAGCTTTAACCACGAGGCGACGTTGCTGCTCCTCCTGAAAACACTTTAAAGGAGACCAAGTGATGAAGAGGCCTCCTCTTCCTCGGCCATGTCTTCGTCACGTGTGAACACTGGGTCGTCTGGTTGCAAACACCCTGGTGATGACCCATCCTGGTCTGGTGACCCTCGACCATCAGCGCTGCAGGTCAGTGGAGACCCGCCCCTGCTGGTCGCTGAAGGAACTGCAGCCGCCTCAGGACACAGAGGAGCTCTCATCGCCTCTGTGGGGGGTCACGTGACTGATGATGTCACCCATCTTTTTCTCACTTCAGCAGCTGAGAGGATGTTGATGAATGCTGTGTGAGATGCTCAAGTGTTGCCATGACACCCAGAGGAGACAAAGAGCCTTTGTGACCCCCCCCCCCCCCCCCCCCCCCCCCCCCCCCCCCCCCCATCACACACACGGTCGTACCAGTTAACATGCAGCGCTGCGAGTGTGAGAGTGTGTCAGGGATGTCACCTCCACGTCTTCAGGAGAAATAAAACCTCTTTTCAGAGCTTCCTTCCTCCTCAGCTGCACGTTTTCAGCCGCTGAGAAACTGGAAATGAAAGCTCCGTTTTTTCTATTTTGACTTCCTGTGGCAGAAAAGCCTCCGGAGGTTACGACTGTACGCAGACCGACGGAGGAGAGGCGGTCCGGGTGAAGACGAGGCTGGACGGGACTTTCCTGATGGAGGATTCTGTGAAACACGTTTGAGTCCCGGAGCTGGAGCTGAACATGGACTGGATCAGAAGACGTGAACACACCCTCCTCTGAGAGCTCTGGTCTCCACCCAGAACCAGAACCAGATCCAGCACCAGAACCAGCACCCCCACTCCAGGCTGAAGCCTCCCTGGTGGTGACTGAACCTCCAGTCTCCAGCCCAGAGCATGTTAAAGTGAAGGTTTGTCCAGTTCCTGTAGAACTCAGGACTGAGGCCCGGCTGTCCAGGCGTGTCTCCAGATGACCCTTATACTGTCACTTATCACGATACATGTGTGTTTATGGTTCATTTGATGTTTCCAGCCTCTAATCTGGGCGACCTTTGGTCCGTATAGCTCAGTGAAGGAGCCGGCAGATTAGAAGATCCTTCAGAGACGCCGCCATGACTGTCACTGAACGGCCTCAGAGAGCCACCACAGGTGGTTTTGGTCAGGGTGGACCTGGAAGCTGCCTGTGTGTAGCTTGTGGGATCTGAGGAGACCCATTCAGTTCTCGTTTAGTTCCGTTCTGCCACACAGATGCATCTGAACCAGAGTTGATTTTCATCTGAACAGGGAAGTGGTTTCATGCTGGAGGGAAAGTTCAGTTTCACTGCTCTCACTTCCTCCTCGTTAGTTCCAGGTGTCACTTAGGTAAAGGTCCTCCACAGCATCTAAACCAGGTTCAGATCTGGACTCTTCTTCTTCATCCAGTCTGCTGTTGTGCTTGGATTACTGTCACATGACCCAGCTTCAACTGTCGGACTGATGGACTGATCACTACCCCTCCCCCACCGTGCTCCACAGTTGCTCTGAGATGGTTCTGAACGGGGTTCTGCTCTCTGGTCTCATCTGTCCAGGAGTCTGCTGGTCTGTTCAGATCCAGTTTTGTGTTCTTAAATTTGTTGGGATGTTCATTCCTGGGAAGATTGACAAGCGTCTTGATGTTTTCTACATGTGACGCGCAGCCACAGCTGCTTCTCTAAGTCTGTGGCTGATGTCTTTCCCCGTTGCCATGGTGTTAACACACACCTGAATGCTGCCAGAGGTCTGCACAGCAGCATCTGGCTGCAGATGTTTAATCAGCAGTTGGGGGGTACTCAGGATTGCCCCCATCTCCAAAGCTCAGCTGCCGTCGTTGGTGCATTACCCAGAATGCAGTGGGAGGGCTGTCGGTTGACTTGAGGAGCTGTAACAGAGTGGTGATGAAATGTTTCTCTGGGTTTTCCAGTGTTGTGTTCAGTGTGGGTGAGTGGTGCCTGTGTCTCAACACTGCTCATGTAAAAGGGAAGTAGCTGTGATGAAACCAGCCGTTTCTGCAGGAACTTCTACTTCTGCTGCTCTGAGCACAAATATAGAAGTGGACTGAGGTCACTTTTAGATGGTTTAAGAAGGAAGGATGGACCGGTTTAGTTCCACTTCAGCAGAAGTGATGTGATTCAAACACGACGACGCTTCACCGTTCCTCTGCTGCTGAGTTACAGTTAGTGCGTTTACATGGGAAGTTTAATTCCTCTTTAATTCACAATTAAAATTAAATCCAATTTAAAATGATTAAAAATTACCATGTAAACACCTAATTCCGAATGAAAATGTCCATTCCGAATTAAACTTAAATCCGAATAGAATAATTCCACGGTCATGTTTACACTCATTCCGCTTTAAATTAATTCCGGTCTTTCTGCGCATGCTCATTCCCTCGCCCGTCTGTCGCAATGGCGCTTATATTTCACGCTAGCCTTGTTTTGTTTTCCTCAGCACACGAAAGAAAATCATCGACATGATGTTATGACGCTGCTTCAAAAATAAAATCAAAACAAATCCAAAAAGGATGCTAATAATGTTGTTGCTAATTGAGTAAGTTTGTTTTCTTCCGGTAGACGTAAATACGTAAAGTCGTCCGCCCCCCCCCCCATCCAATCAGAACCCTTCCCATCCCCCAGACCTTAAGCGGAATTGGATAAAGCCGATCAAACGTGTTTCCCATGTAAACCTCAATTCGGAATTACTATTTCCATGTAAACTCGAAGGAAAATAGTTTAATTCTGAATTATTTAATTCTGAATTAATTAATTCCGAATTAAAAAACATCATGTAACCGTGGCCAGTTACAGGACTTGAACTGCGTTGTCGTCTTTCCTCTGAACCGTCCTCTACTCAAAGGAGAACGGTAGAGGAACGAGGTCCGGTCCTGGTGGTGCTCCACAGTATGGTGGGTCCATGTGGCCCGTGTCCGACCACCAGGCATGTCCTGGGTCCAGCAGGAAGCCCTGCCTGGTATTTCTGATCCACCAGAGGTTTCTGGGCTCCTTGTTGATTGGTTCGGCGTCTCCTCCAGGCCCAGTTTCTTTTGAGGACCCTACCAGGAGTTTGGATGGGTATCGTTAGGACTTTATGGCCGGCGTGGCCCGTCTGGTCCAGAGATGATGGTGTGGTCCTGATTGAGCGTCCCAGGACTACTGCTAACGCTGAGTTGAAACAGTTGGTGTCTGAGGAAGGTGATGGTTGTGACTACCAGATACCGGGCCGCTCTGTCACCTTGACCAGCTCCGCTGTGTCACCAGGAAGTCATTGATGGACAGGAAGCAGGCTGCCAGTCCTCTTCCTGTCTGCCCGCTGACCTTTAGTCCTCCTCTTCCTCCTCTCCGGCCCCTTTTGAACATCTTTTTCTCACTTTCTCCCTCTGCTAACGGAGCTGGGCGTCGCCTCCCTGCAGGTCAGAGGATCTCTGGTTTCCAGAAAAGGAAGGAAACTGAATGTTGATGTGAAACATCTGCTGACTGAGGTTAAAATTCTGCAACTTCACTATGATCAAAATTATTTTTAGATCTGAGGAGATGACGGCCAGAGGACAGGACAGAGCTCAGATATCTCCCAGAGTTTGGAGCTTCTCACCATCGTGGTTGAGGAACGCCTCTTCACTCCGTTTTTATCGATAAATCTGATCATCAGCCTGTTGGTGCATCTTCTAGAGCTCTTTACTGTTTTTGGTCAGTAAATGCTCATTTCAGTCCATGACTCCTATCGTGTCCACGACATGTTCCTGTCCACGACAAACAGGTTTGGCTCAAGTGTTTCCTGATTGGTTGAACCTGGAGCCCCACAGGTGGACACCACACAGCTCCTGATCCAGGCTAAACCGTTGAAACATGCAACTCCTCTACTCACCACCAGGGGCTCTCCACTGACCTTCCTGTTGAAACATCTGACTTCGCAGCACACGGACGCCCAGATGGGAGGTCACAGACGTTGAAGTGGTTTAGTACGAGCAGACGGATATAACGGACAGAAGTGTCGTGGAGCGTTTTCACTAGGGATGTACGATAACTGTTTTTTAAAACTGATGTCGATAACCGATAACTTTCAGCTCCTAAAGGCCGATACCGATAACTGATAACACACATATATACCTAAGATCATTACATCAATACTATGAACAAAATCAAAAATAGTTTTGACTTTTTAAATGAACAGATATTTATTTTTTCCATTGAAAAACTATTGGTAAGTCTCTCAAACATTTTCTTAAAGCTGTCAAACAAACCTATTTGATATCTCACATCAACTTAAATAAGCTGCATTACTGACTGATATAAAAAAAAAAGGCTCCTTGAACTGATGGAAATACATGCATCAGAATTACAAACTGAAAAGGATTTAACATTTAAAGGATTTTGTCTTGTGGTTCCATTTAAATTAATACCTTTAATTAAAGTAAATGAGGTTCAGTGATTTTTTGTTTTTTTGTTTTTTTTTATCTCATGGAAGCTTTAGATGAGAGAGATTAGGGAGAGGGGAGAGGAGGAGAGACTGCTGCTGGCTTACGCATGTTAGCATTAGCTCGCGTTAGCGCGATTTAAAAACTCCATGAAAGCGATTGTTATGTTGTAGGTGGCTGATCAGGTTTTACATATTAAAGCTTGTGATTCCCTCCTCGTAGAATTCACTCAGAGGATTCATCACAAATAACCACCAACTATCTGAAACTTTAATGAAGCTCCATGCCTTCGCCACAATGTTTGTTAAATCAGTACGCTGTGCTGCAGGCTGCATTCAAGGTGTAGCGTAAATTCCGACGTTCCCTTGTTTGCTAGTCGTTCTTTCAGCCTTTTCTATTTTTTTTTTTATTATGTGTAACATGAGGGGAAATACTGCAAATATCGATTCAAGTCAGCAACTACTAAAATTATGACCGAGTTAACGAGTTGTTTTCTGGCATGAGGGGGTATTCTTGATTTTCCTGGTTGAGAAATCGTTTTTCTGATTATGCCGACGTTACTTGAACATAACATTCACTGCCGGTCATTCAAAGCTCAGAGGGAGCGAGGCACTGCCGTGTTGACAGAAATAAATATGTTATCGGGGCTATTCATCGTGATATCGGACTTATCGGGATGACGTCATAATTTCCTGTTATCGGCCCAATAGTTATCAGCCGGATAGTTATCGTGCACCACTAGTTTTCACAGTTGGTGTTGAGTGAAGGAGCCTGACAGGTTACAAACTGAAGATGATGAAGGTCAGAAGGTTGAGGTGCTGTGTGGTGTTGGTTGGTCCCTGACCAGTTACGAGTTAATAGGAAGACCAGCAGTCCAGTCGCTGTAGACCGAAGGGATGACCGGTGTTTGTGGGCAAACATTCAGATGTGAAGGGACACGGCTGTACAGGAGGCCAAGTTAGGACATTTAGATGAAAGGACCTGGGCGTCCATGGCAACGTCAGAAATGACCACTGCTGAGCTGAAGCTCACTGAGCTTCTGGTCTGGTCTGGTGGTGGTGGTCTGTTTGTAGTGCTCTGGTGTGGTGGTCTGGTCTGGTGCTCTGGTTGTGGTGGTCTGGTCTGGTGGTCTGGTCTGGTTGTGGTGGTCTGGTCTGGTTGTGGTGGTCTGGTTGTGGTGGTCTGGTCTGGTTGTGGTGGTCTGGTTGTGGTGGTCTGGTCTGGTTGTGGTGGTCTGGTCTGGTGGGGCGCTGGCTCCTCTCTGTTTAACGACCCTCAGAGAGCCAATCTGTGTTCCAGCTGGTTCCTGGACTACCAGGTCTCCCAGTGCTGGTTCTCTGGTTGGACTGGACTACCAGGCCTCCCAGTGCTGGTCTCTGGTTGGTCTGGACTACCAGGTCTCCCAGTGCAGGTCTCTGGTTGGTCTGGTATCTGCCCGTTGTAGGCTCCATCAGCTTCTATCTGCTCAGACTCTGCTGTTGTGGTGTATTTTGAGACTCTAGTTCCTCTGTTTGTTGCCGTGACTGTTTCTGAAAGCTTTTCCTCTGAGCTCTGCTCTCCTCTTTGTATCTGGGAGTCGCAGCGGAGGATGGAGAGATCTGCTGAGAGAGGGCAAAGGACATTTACAGTTACATAATCATGCTCTCAGCAGCCCTCAGCGTCCGCGCTCGGCCTATTTTTACGACGTAGACAAACATCCTCGTCTTTCTGTCACCACTGGCCTCCACCAAACCCTAACCTGTTTCTTCCTCTCTCTGTTTCCTGCCTGACCTTTACAGTCAGAGCGCTTTGCTAATCCTCGATTTTAATTTGAGGTCAAAGCAGAATCTATTATCAGACTCGTACAACCTCAGATGAACGACAGATGGTATACGTCTTTTTCCCATCCTTCAGCGATCTATTTAACAACAACATGTAACGCACTCAGTGACCATGTTCAACCACCAAGTCGGTTCCAGCTGGAACTCGTCCCACACAACCAGTTCAGGTCCAGGAAAACTGGAGCTACGCTGGCATCCATACCTGGCTGAGATACAAGAACCAGCTATGACAGTTATGACTTTACTAACTTTATAATTCATGAGTGATTGTTGTGGACAGGGGTTTGGCCTCGTTGATCACTGAGAAGCTTTTTATATCAAATGTGCTCAACTATTAAAACTTAGTATCTTTTTCTCATGAAAGATTATTTATCTTTGTGTTTTTGAAAATAAGTGAACGAAAATGCATCCAGATGACAACCTATTGAGTATTTTAATACAGCTGAAATACAGTGGTGGTTCCAGAACCCTTGAGATGCCGTTTAAAACGTAAATAGGAGAACAGAATGATGTGTAGAGTTTATTCCCAATCGACCCTAAAGAACGGAAGAGATTTTGACCATTTCATGTGAAACATTAGCTGGTTTAGACTTGAATGGCAGCAGCACATCTCCCAGAGGTTGGGCTGGTCTGAGGACAGCTGGACGGTACAAGCAAACGTTCCTTCAGATGAACCTTAAACTGATATTTCAAGGTGAACAGGAGTCTATTGTGCTGCTTCAAGACTCTGGTTTGGAGGGAACACCCAGTTATCAGTGTCCAGTGTGAATCCAATGCTACGATGTCGTTGCGTGGCTCTGTGTGATGAGTTCTTGAACGGTTCCCACGTGGAACCAGCTCATAACTGGATCTAGAAGCAGCCCTGCTCTGAGAAGTATCTGTTGAGATGATGGCTTTGTGCTACTGGGATTAGCAGTAAAGACTGACTACGGTCTTGACTGGTTTCCCTGGTCAATGGTCTGCAGTTATATTGGGGCCCTGGTGGTCTTCTCTAGACCCGTTTAAACAGTCCTCCTGTTATATACGGACTCTACATAGATATGTGCTTTGTTTCTCCATCCAACCCCGCCTCCAGCCGTATAACCCCCAGTGGGGGGGGGCAGCGTCTAGAGGCTCATCAGGGTCTGATTGTGGAAACAAAGCCCTACTGTCCTCCTGGACAACCTTCTCGTCCTCATGGTTTCCACCATACGCTGTATAAGAACGGGATGTCACCAACAGTGCGTTAGACGCTACAGCTTAGCTTATCCTGACCTATGATGATAATTATTTTTACTTTACATTGTCACCCAGGAAACGGCATCCGACACCAGTGCTGCCTGAAACTCAGAGTAGCAGAGCGATACTGGGACCCCCTGGTTGTCCAACCTGCCGCCGGCAGGTTGCATGAGACAACCGCCATCCACCTGCGAGTGGCGGGATGATTAGCTGCAGGTCCCAGCGGACTTCCCCAACTTCTCTCTTCAGCTCTGCATCGTCATTGAGTTAGTGGTCCCGTCGGTCAACCTTGGAAGGGTGCTGAAATTATGTGAAAATCACTTGACTGGAGGACCCAGCTGCTGGAAGAGCTACAGCAGTCCAGCTGGAGTCCTCTGGTTAGCGCTGGCTAGCAGCCTTCGCACAGGACTGAAGATGGCTGCTTTGCTGTGCCTCAGAACCCTTCAAGACCAACCCAGAACCAGTCAGATCTGGTTCCAGTTAATGGAACAGCAAGCCAGAAGGAGGCTAGCCATTAGGCTAAACACATCTGCCCCGTACAGCTGTCCTAGATTTTTTGGAGCCAGCCTCTAGTGGTCAGTGGAGGGACTGCAACCTTTCGTTCCTCTGCAGTGGGTTTGACCCAGAAGCTTGGTTCCTACTCAGACAAAGCAACACAACGTCTAAACTGGAGCAGAAAATATGTAAACAAGCAGTGATTCAAGCGTGTCAGTGGATGTGTACGTAGCGGTGCGTTGAAGCCTCCGGGGTGTTTTTACTGACGAGGATAAACAGTCTTTTGTCAAGAGTGAAAGCAAAAGTAGCTGATCCCAGGTCAGAGTAAACACTCATTTTTACACATGTGTGATTGTTAAACAGGAGTTAAAGAGACAGAACAGGCTTTTATCCTCTTTAACTGAAGTCTTTCATTCCCTGGTGACTGACTGATCTGGTCTTTGTCTCTCTTGCAGTGGAGGCCAGACAGGAGGCATGACAGAGGAGAAATGTCCCCAGCTGGTGGACTACTTCGTAGTGGCAGGTCTGGACCCTGCGGGCTCCTGGAGGCCCCTGGACGAGGATGGAAAAACCTGCTCCTTCTCCTCTTCCTCTTCCTCTTCCTCGTCATCCTCGTCGTCGGTCCGGGCGGTGGAGCCGGTCACGGACCTGGTGGTGATCGCTCGTGGCGTCGGCGAGGAGGTGCCGGAGGGCTTCACCTGCATCGAGAAGACGCTGGGGGGACACTCGGCCGAACTGAGCGCCGGCCTCATCAACAACCCGCACCTGTACCTGTGCTACTGCAGAGGACGGGACAAGCCGCCCATCATGGACCTGGGGTGAGACGCACGCTCGGTTCGGTGGATGTTCTAGTTCTGTAGCCTCATGGAACACTGACCAAGTCCAAAAAAACCTATTACACTTTAACGTTTACAAAACTTTTTTTGTACTGGGATTTGGATTATTTAGTTTGTCTTTGTATTTGGACTTGGTTTTGGCCCAGTTTTAAACTGAAATGAGTCTCTACTTTATTTAACTTATTATTATTATTTTTAATAAACCTGACTTTGGATTGGATTTGGACCCAGTTTGTACTGGTCTTTGGACCTTGGTTTGGACTAGATTTCTGTTGGTTTTTGCCGTTTACTGGACATGGTTTTGAACCTAGTTTCGGACTGGTCTTGGATGGTTCAGTGCACCTGTGTTTTTCCCTCTCATGAAGCGGTTTTGGACTGGTGTTATGGTGGCCTGCTGGTCTTTGAACTTGGTTTGAACCAGTTCTGGATCATTTTGGTGCTCAGATGAGTTTGTGCTGATCTGCTGGTCTCTCATTTGTGTTCGTATTGATGTGTGGATTTTGTTTTTGATAAGTTATAAACTGGTCTTTGATTTGGATTGATTTCGGTCATTGTTCTATTCACCAGACCTGGTTTTGGATTGTGAATATTTTTATTATTATTATTAATTTTTTTATTTATTTTTCCATTTTAGGATTGGTATTGTGCTGGTCTTTGGACTTGGTTTTAGACCAGTTATAAACTTATTTCTGAGTTTATTTTGCATAGGTTTTGTACAAGTCCTTAGACTTGGTTTTATACTGGTCTTCAGAATTGGTTTGGGTCCAGTTTTAAACAGCTCTATGGGGTTTGGACTCATTTCAGACTGACTTGGCTTTGGATTAGTTTTGAGCTGGTATTTGACTTGGTTTTGAATTAGTTTTGGACCCGTCTGAACTGGTTTTGGACTAGGTTTGTGCTGGTCTACTGGTCTTTGGACACAGCAGCTGCTGTATCTGGAATCTGGCAGTGACATTATGGTTCTAGCTGGTCCGTTTTACAATCTTGATCTGGTCATGTGATGCTCTGGGAATAACCCTCCCCTCCTCCGTGGCTGCAGGTGTCATCGGTGGACTGGTTCCTGTCCAGCAAAGACACTCTTTCCTCTGGTTTCTGGAGGAAAATCATCGCTGAAATCAGCTGCAGTGATTTTCAGCTCATGTGACTCATATCGAAGCTCCACTGTTACATAATTCAGAGGATTATATAACAGTGGTGGGTGACGGCGGAGTTCAGGACAGTCATCATCACTCCATTGTTCCCTTCATGATCAGATCTTAATTATTCCGGATTACACTGTTGTAGGGGATGATGAGGGAAATCCTGCCTTGTTACTCATCAGATTACATTTTTTTACAGCAGTAAAGAAGAGGAGAACTCCTGACCGTCATCACTGATGGCCATCAGGACTGATGGTCAGGAGGGAATCCTGTAAATGGATGTAAACTATCTGTAATCTGGACTGAGGAGACGGGGGGTGGGGGTGGGGGATGCTGTGCCAGTGATGACATCACGTTTATGAATGAACTCGCTCAGTGTCCTCAGTGATTGACACGTGACTGCTTTGTGTCAGTCAAATCATTACAGATGAATCGGCTTCATCATCTGCTATCGACACAAAACCTCACCCTCATGATGCATTCTGGGTAATGTTGGCATAACAATCTCTTCATAACAATCATGAGTCAAACCTCAGTTGCTTTTCCATCCAGTTGTACACAAATGAAACCTCAGAAACATCTCAAAGTTGGGACGTGGGCAACAAAATTAGTAGATGGTACTAAAAGGAAACACCTGGAGGAACATCTGCAGCTGATGATAATAATTAATCAGGTTAATCGTCAACAGGTCGGTAACAATATCTGACAACAACAACGAGAGTCTGTCAGAAGTAAAGACAGGGGTTTACCATTCTCAAAATGAGCTCATAAATGGTGCAAACACCAGCCGGGTGGAGTCCAACAGCTGCTCCACCGGTGATCTGGCTGTCAGGAAAGGAACATCTACCACACCATAGAAGGTCCAGAACTCTCACCGTTGTCTGTCCTCTGCAGGGTTCTCTATGAGGGGAAGGAGCAGCTGAAGCAGGGCTGGTACGTCATCGAGACCACTCCCTACAGCCGCTCGGCCAGCCTGAGCTCGGGCGGCGCTCCCACGGCTCACCGGGTCTTCCTCACCTACCGGCGGGCTCTGGACTCGCAGGGCCTCCACACGCTGGGCGTCACTGACATCGCCCTGCTGCTGCCCAGCAAGGGGGAGGTGGCGCCGCACACCTTCTGTCGAGTCGACAAGAACCTCAACACCGGCATGGTGAGCACAGGCAGCCTCAGAGAACAGTTTAAGTCTCTGCCTGAAATATCTGAGGATTAGAGTTTAAACGTTAAACCACATCCTGGGGATGAACTGGTTTCAGTTTCTGTGTGGAGTTTATAGCCATCGTCACCACTGTCACGCAAAGGTCACGACATAACACTAGCTTTACCGTGCTGGAGCCCATGGCATACCGTCATCTTCAGCTACAAAGACCATGATCCCTTCATCCAAGAGAGAATCAGGAGACCCCTGAGTCATTTTGGTTCAGTCCAGACTGAGTTACTGATTAGATGCTTTACCTGGAGCGATCATGTCAACTACTAATGACCACAGAATTCACCTGCGTTCTCACATATTCACGTGTGTTCTTCCCTGTTCACGTTCGTTCTCGTGTGTTCACATATCTGCAGTGGGGTCCAGCTCTGTACATGTGCTACAAGAGAGCCGTGGCCAAAGCCAACGCCCTGGTGTTTGA
This sequence comes from Hirundichthys speculiger, assembly GCA_018398805.1. Lineage (NCBI taxonomy): Eukaryota > Metazoa > Chordata > Actinopteri > Beloniformes > Exocoetidae > Hirundichthys > Hirundichthys speculiger. The sequence continues at coordinate 102,232 of JAGFBZ010002302.1, read as the reverse complement.
AGCTGGTGAGTAGTTGTCCTCTCTACCTGCATCACCAACACATAAACACCTTAACCAGACAGAAGACGTGAAGCTGTGGTGAGACTGAAACAAAGGTGATCATGTCTGAGCTGTTCAGGGTTTCCATCTGAACTGCTGCAGATCTGATCAGCCGGTACCCGGAGGAGGACCTGGAGGCGTTCCCTCTGCCCGAGTCGGTGCCCGTCTTCTGTCTGCCGATGGGCGTCACCGTGGAGAGCTGGCCGCTCAACAGCAAGTACCAGCTGCCGGTCTTCTCCACCTTCGTCCTCACCTCTGCCTGCGGGGACAAGGTGAGTTGAGCTGTTTCATGGTCCTTCACACGTCCCTGCAGCTGTTCAGGGTTGAATGAAGAAATGTTCTTCAGAGCCTTTTGACTGAAACGTCCTCCTGATTGGTGGAGTTCCTCTGTTGAGGCTTTTCTTTCTCCAACCAATGGGTCCTTTATTTCTTTACTCAGTCACATGAACGTTACATGACAGCAGTGGTGTCTTTTAGTTCATAATTATAGAACCACACCAGTCACTCGGTGGAGCGTTAGTTTAGCCAAAGCTCCTGATGTAACGTTAGATTTATGACCTCCGGTTCATGATGTAACGTTAGATTTATGACCTCAGATTCACGATGTAACTTAAGATTTATGACCTCCGGTTCACGACGTAACGTTAGATTTATGACCTCGGGTTCATGACGTAACGTTAGATTTATGACCTCGGGTTCATGACCTAATGTTAGATTTATGACCTCGGGTTCATGACGTAATGTTAGATTTATGACCTCGGGTTCATGACGTAACGTCAGATTTATGACAGGTTCAGGATGTAACGTTAGATTTATGACCTCGGGTTCATGACGTATTGTTAGATTTATGACTTCAGATTCACGATGTAATGTTAGATTTATGACCTCGGGTTCATGATGTAACGTTAGATTTATGACCTCGGGTTCATGATGTAACGTTAGATTTATGACCTCAGATTCACGATGTAACTTTAGATTTATGACCTCGGGTTCATGACGTAACGTTAGATTTTATGACCTCGGTTCATGACGTAACGTTAGATTTATGACCTCGGGTTCATGACGTAACGTTAGATTTATGACCTCGGGTTCATGACGTAACGTTAGATTTATGACCTCGGGTTCATGACGTAACGTTAGATTTATGACCTCGGGTTCATGACGTAACATTAGATTTATGACCTCGGGTTCATGACGTAACGTTAGATTTATGACCTCGGGTTCATGACGTAACGTTAGATTTACGACCTCGGGTTTATGACGTAACGTTAAATTTATGATCTCGGGTTCATGACGTAATGTTAGATTTATGACCTCTGGTTCATGACGTAACGTTAGATTTACGACCTCGGGTTCATGACTTAACGTTAGATTTACGACCTCGGGTTCATGACGTAACGTTAGATTTACGACCGCGGGTTCATGACGTAACGTTAGATTTACGACCTCGGGTTCACGACGTAACGTTAGATTCATGACCTTGGGTTCACGACGTAACGTTACATTTATGACCTTGGGTTCACGACGTAACGTTAGATTCATAATCTCGGGTTCATGATGTAACTTTCTATATTTTCCTATATTTTTATATTTTTTATATCTTATATGTTTATATGTTCTGCACCAGACATCAAGATAAATTCCTTGTATGTGAAAACATACTTGGCAATAAAACTGATTCTGATTCTGATTCTGATAGATTTATGACCTCAGATTCATGATGTAACTTTAGATTTATGACCTCGGGTTCATGACTTAACGTTAGATTTATGACCTCGGGTTCATGACGTAACGTTAGATTCATGACCTCGGGTTCACGAAGTAACGTTACATTTATGACCTCGGGTTAATGACGTAACGTTACATTTATGACCTCGGGTTCACGACGTAACGTTAGATTTATGACCTCGGGTTCACGATGTAACGTTAGATTTATGACCTCGGGTTCATGATGTAACGTTAGATTTATGACCTCGGGTTCATGACGTAACGTTAGATTTATGACCTCGGGTTCATGACGCAACGTTAGATTTATGACCTCGGGTTCACGACGCAACGTTAGATTTATGACCTCGGGTTCATGACGTAACGTTAGATTTAAACTACTAGCTCCTTCATGGTCCATGGTTCATGGTCTGTGTGTAGAAGAGGATGTGACCTGGTGCTGCAGCATCACAGCGTAGAGCTCAGACATCTAGAAGGACATCTGGACAGTCAGGCTGTGTCTCCTCCTGCAGGTCTACGGAGCTGCCATCCAGTTCTACGAGTCATTCTCCAAAGAGCTGCTGTCGGAGCGCCAGAGCGTCCGTCTGGGGCTGCTCAGCGTGGTCGACCGGCGGCCCATCACCAGCCGGACCCTCCACGTGAAGAAGAGCATCTGCGTCCTCTCCCACTGGCCCTTCTTCACCGTCTTCCAGAAGTTCCTCACCTTCGTCTACAGATACTCCATCTCCGGGCCCCACGTCCTGCCGCTGGAGAAGTTCGTGAACAGCTTCTTCCACTTATGTTTTTAGTAGAAGACTCTGAAGACACATGAGCTCTTTAAGTTGACTTGTTTTGAATTGGCTTGATTTTTTTTTTAAGTGAGAACATTTGTCAGTATCCTTCCATTATTTCTTCTCAGACCTGCTGCACGTTCTAAAACAGTTATTATGGGGCAGTTCAGTGCCAGTTCAATGGACCTGTTCTACCAACCCAGCGACCCAATTGACCCATGAAGTTGTGACTTTGCTACTTTCATCCTAGAACAGCTGTTGGATGTTCTCGTGGCTGCTGTCCTCACTGCAGGGAGGTGTCAGGTTACCAACACATTCAGCCAGTCACACTGGCATCCCTTTAAAGTTTCTCCAGAAACTTCCTAGTTAATACAGAAGTCCGTTTATAAGCAGACGGTGCTCTGATTTATGTTACTATATAGAATTCCAGATCCTTCTTGGTAGAAATAAGCGCAGTGTGGAAAAGGGTCCTCCAGGCTGATACCATCAATGAGTCCAACGTCCAGGCTCTGGGATGGTCTGTGGTTGGGTCAGAGTCCTCAGAAGACCTTAGTTCCTCTTCTGACAGCAACATATGTTGCCTTCAAGACCACGTTATTCAGGGACATCCATCAGTTTATGAAACCACATTCAGGACTCGTTCCAAAGACGTGGGTGAGGAAGACAAGGGTACAGATGCTGGACTGGTCTGACTGCGGTCCTGACTGGTCTGTCTGTGGTCCTGACTGGTCTGGTCTGACTGTGGTCCTGACTGGTCTGTACTGTGGTCCTGACTGGTCTGACTGTGGTTCTGACTGGTCTGTCTCTGGTTCTGACTGGTCTGTCTGGTCTGTCTGTGGTCTGACTGGTCTGACTGGTCTGACTGTGGTCCTGACTGGTCTGACTGTGGTCCTGACTGGTCTGTCTGGTCTGTACTGGTCCTGACTGGTCTGTATGTGGTCCTGACTGGTCTGTATGTGGTCCTGACTGGTCTGACTGTGGTTCTGACTGGTCTGTCTCTGGTTCTGACTGGTCTGTCTGGTCTGTCTGTGGTCCTGACTGGTCTGTCTGGTCTGACTGTGGTTCTGACTGGTCTGTCTGGTCTGACTGTGGTTCTGACTGGTCTGACTGTGGTTCTGACTGGTCTGACTGTGGTTCTGACTGGTCCACAGTAGAGCGCGTTGGAGAAACTCTCCATCAGTCCTCAGAGCCAGAACTCTTCTTCAGTGTTCTGAGAAAGAATAAAACATTACAGAGTGGTCGTGTCTTTACTGTCCCAACTTCCTGTGCAAAAGGTCTGAAATGCAAAAACTGGATGTTTTTTTTAAAAAATGGAAGCTGATGAGAAAAAACAAGTCAATTAAAGTCAAGTAAATTTCAGAATCACTGTTTTTCTGTGTGTTTTCTAATACAGCACTAATGAAGATTTCAGCTTTGTCTCTAAAAGACCATTTACTGCTTTAATGACGCGAGTGTCCTTTTGTCTCTGCAGACACGTCTCCAGCTTCATGCACAACGTCCCGTTCCCTTCCCCCCAGCGTCCTCGCATCCTCGTTCAGGTACTGATTCACACGCGACACCTGTCATGGTAACCGTCTTCCTGCATCTGCACCAACGACGACAACCGTAGAACGCACAAAACAAACAAGGGCGGGAAAAAGACTGAATGGCCTGGAAGTAACCAGTTTGATCTGATCTTTGAGCGTCTTTTGTTCCTGGGAACGGCCCCTTAAGACAATTTGGGGGAGGGGGGGGACAGTTGACGAACAGTGAAAGTGGTGTCCTACTGCCACCAGGTGGTTTAGGATGGTAGTTTCCGTCCCTGTAAGTGGAGGCACATGGCTGAAAGAACTGAGGAGGTCGGTCCTGTTACGGGTTCCTGCCTCATGGTTTTACCCCACCCACCCGCTAATGGACACGCCCCCTATGAGATGTGTTGTAAAATAAACCAAAGAGGTGCTGAATTTGTAGAAAGCTTCTACTGTCATTGAGCACCGCTTGGCTTCCCAGAAAAGTGAGTCTGTGGACCAGGATGGCCTGGATCGGCCCAGTTAAAGCACTGGGGGTAATGATGGGAAAGCAACTGGCCTGACTTTGTCCCCATGCGCTTTGTTTTGGCCTGTTAGTGGGAAAGCAGCTCATGATGGCAGATGGTCCAGGTCCTGGAGCAGTGAAGGAAGCCCATATCATGATGCTGCCTCCACCGTACTTCACTGTTGCCATAAGTACAGCTGTTCTCTGACATCTGTGTGATAGACTCATGAACCCAGTTCCACTGATGTCTTCAAGGCTGTAGCTGACCCTCATGGGTTCTTCTTCACCTCCATGAGAATCCTGTGTTGTGTCTTTAGAGTCATCTTGGCTGGATGTCCACTTCCAGGAAGAGCAGCCACAGTATTAAACTGTCTCCATGTCTGTGGACTGATGGACACCAGAACACTCCGAGATGACTTTGTATCTCTCTCCAGCCTCATGCAGATCAGCTACTTTTCATTATGTGTCTTCAGAGATCTCCTTTTAGCGAGGCATGGCTTCCATGAGCAGATTCTTCTTATGAACAGCAAAACTTCAGATGCTTGAATGTCTTTTTTCATTCAAAATAACTCAAAATAACTCAAACCTGTTACTTCCAAGGTGTTTACCAGGATGGGATGACACACAACCCTGACTGTAATCTCTCACCTCAGCAAGATGTAGGCGGCGACCTGCTGCAGGGTAAACATGGCAACTCACCCTGCTCAGAATCACTCCCTTTGTCAGTCTGTCGACACACTTATCGGAATAATTCCTTTAAATAATTACTGGGTCCATCAGGGCTTCACGTGTGATTTTACCTAATTGAGTTGGACCTGCATGAGTGAGGTGATAATTGTTAGTTTTCTGCTGTTTTTATCCTGCAGCGCCCCCTGGTGTATAGACACCAGAGCCTTTTACACTAAATACATGGACCTAAATCATGCACATTCATATCTCAGAATTAATTTAATGTTTGTGAAAACTGCTGCTATTTTTTTAAAGGATATTTCAACAACTGATTTTACAACAACTTAACAACTGATATTATTATTTGATATTTTTAATATGTAATTTCATTTTTATGGAAATATTTTAATGTCAATTTTAAATGGCATCCACATGCCGATCTGGAGCATTCAGGATGTGTGTTAACACAAGGCCAGGAGGGAAAGACATCAGCAGTGGTCTTAGAGAAGCACATAAATCTGGAGAGGGTTATAAGATCATCTCCAAATAATCTGTAGTTCAACGTTTTTACTGTGAGCTGGTGTAGACTCTCAGTGATCCAGGTCAGGAGGGTCTCGGAGTAGAGTCGCTGCTCCTCCACACTGGGAGGAGCCATCTGGGCCTGGTTTAGGGCTTTTTATTAGGATGCCTCCTTGGGGGGATGATTTGGGACATGTCCAACCAGGCAGAAGTCTTGAGACAGACACAGGACAAGAGATTCTTGGCCTTGTTGTAGGAGTAGGAGTTGTTTGTTCCGGTTTTGTATGTCTGTGCGTCGTTTCCGTCTGTTAGGTTGCTAAGCAACACATCCACCGGGGGGGGCAGTGATGAGTCAACTCCTGATATCTACAAACATGACGACTCTCGCTGGTCCCGCTGTCACACCGGTCTCCTTCAGAGCTCTTCCCAGCCATTTTAAATATGGTACTTTTTCTGGTGTCCCACATGGTAACGTCATTGGAACCTGTATAACTTCATGGCTGTCTCTCAGAGGCGCTCTTAAAAGTTTAGTTGTTTTTCAATGAATTTTCTCATGTTTAGATTAATGATTGACTCAATCCTGCCCCCAAGACCTCTGGTGGCATTGATCTGTTGCTTCCGCGTTCATGAGCACCCAGATGACTTGTGAAAAGATGGAGAAAAGGGACTGAGACTTTCCAAATGCTGAGCATAAAAGGCCCTTGGGGCCCCCTGGAGTCAGAGTTGAATGGATCAATGGAGTGAAAGTGCCAGATATTTCCTGACTAGATTGCACCAGAAATGATGCCAGCTCAGCCTGGTTTTATCCTCATTCATCCAAATCTGAGGTTCATCTGCTTCATCCCTCTACTTTCCTCTGATGTGTTTGTGACACAGACTGGTGTCGCAGTTTAGGTTGAGGAGCTGCCTGAAAATCCTCAGAGGTGATGTCATCACTGCTGTTTGTGTATTAATCTGTGTGTGTGTGTGTGTGTGTGTTGCAGCTCTCACCATATGACAACTTGCTGCTCTGCCAGCCGGTCTCCTCCCCCCTCCCACTCAGGTAAGTTTATGGAGCTGACATACTGGTGTCATCCACAGAAGCTCACACACAAGAAAGAAAATAGATGCATGCAGATTTCAGGGCTTTAACGAACGCTTTAATGAAAGCATGTTGGTTCTGTTTCCAGCCCAAATGTCCTCATCCAGTCAACGTTTATACTTTCAGCTGCAGCCGACGATGCAAACTGGCTGCTTAAAAACCCAGTTCAGACTGAAACCACACCCAGATTTTAGGCTGCTGGTGGACTGATGCTGCCGTGTGGAGACCTGGTTTTTATAATCAACCTCCATTTCAAGTCCACGTAACAAAGATCTCCTCTGTACGTGGAGGAAATAAGATTAGAAATATTCAAAGATCCCATTTACTATGATTCTGATTGCTGTTCATATTGATCAGCACCACGATTGAGTCCTTTAACTTTGACTGTGACTCACAAACTTGGATATGGTCATGCAGCCTAAGGTTTTCTAGTTCCTGTGTTCCCCAGGCTGAGCAGCCAGAGCTGTGGGGTGTGTGATGTTCTCATGTTTCTCTGTGTGGTTGTCTCCAGCGGTGCGAGCTTCCTGAAGCTGCTCCAGAACCTCGGTCCGGAGAACGCCTGCACGCTGCTGCTCGCCGTCCTCACCGAACACAAGCTGCTGCTGCACTCTCTGCGGCCCGACGTCCTCACCTCCGTCAGCGAGGCCCTCGTCTCCGTAAGACACATTAACCTGCACACTCACAGACAGTCCAGAACGCACGTGTGAACACTTTGGACTGGTCCCAGTAATCATCAAAGGCTTGAATCGAGGTTCAGGAGATGTTTCACCTTCCTTCCAGAAGGTTTCCTCAGCTCAGACATGTTTGTGGGACGTCTGCTGTGAACGGCTCTCTGGAGCTCGTTCCATTTCTGTGGGTTAAGGTCTGGACTCTGACCGGACCGCTCCAGGAGCATGAATTTCTTCTTCCTCTTCTGAAGACACTCTGTGGTGGGTTTGCTTCCATGTTTAAAGTCGTTTCCTGCTGCACCACTTCTCCTGAGCTTCATCTGCTAGACAGACAGCTTGACTAGATCCTGCAGGACGTTTTAGTAAAGCTGGGGGTTCACTTTCCCCTCCATGGGGACACCTGGTCCATAGTCTGCCCACACATCATGATTCCTCCCTCTTTGATGTGAAGGAGGAGTCTGGTTCCTCAGGTTTGGATTTGATTTCCAGGAGGCGGGACTGGTGGACGTAGAAGAAACAGCATCTGGACACCATTGGACGGTCCTAGGCAGTACATGGTTGTGATGGTGGTGGTCCAGCCAAGCGAGCCCAGATCATGACACTCCCTCCACTCTGCTTCACCATTTCCTGCCTGTTCAGTGATCTTTGCATCGTAGACTCGTGAACGGAGATGTTTCCAGTTCCAGTGACGTCTTCAAGCCTTTACTTGACCCTCATGGGTTCTTCTTGATCTCACTGAGGATTCTGCGTGGTCTTGGCTGGATGTCCAGCTGTAGGAAGAGCAGCCACAGTTCTGGTCTGTCTCCATAGCTTTGTACCTCTTCTCCAGCCTCATGCAGATCAGCTCCTCTTGATTGTTTGTCTTCAGAGATCTCCTTTTAGCGAGGCATGGTTGACTGCTGCCAAACCCCTTGTTTGTGAAAGTACCAGCTGGTTCTTTATGGTACCGTCTCATGACCTGGGCTGAACTGAACTCTTGGTTCCTGGTTCCTGCAGAGCAAACACATTATGCATCAAGAAAACCGGGGTGTTTTGATCTGAAAATGCAGACACCCTCCTAACTGAGCTGCTGAACCTCTCTGCTGGTGTTGCATCATGAAGAGGTTGACATTAACGTGGGTCTGTGATCTCCGTCTGCAGATGACCTTCCCGCTGCGCTGGCTCTGCCCCTACATCCCTCTGTGTCCGCTGCAGATGGCCGACGTGCTGCTGGCGCCCATGCCCTTCATCGTGGGCGTTCACTCCAGCTACTTCGACCTGTACGACCCCCCCGCAGAGGTGGTCTGCGTGGACCTGGACACCAACACCATCTTCCAGTGAGTCCAACACGGGACACGTGAGGGGGGTGGTTAACAAAACCAGATGCTAAAAGCAGTTTCATTTTTGATTCTTCTCCCAGGTCGGAGGATAAGAAGCCGCTGTCATGGCGGTCGTTACCCAGGAAGCACGCCAAGACTCTGTTCAACATCCTCATGAACCTCCACAAGACCCTGGAGAAGAGTGAGTGACTTCTGGGAACATTTAGAGGAGCCGACGCTCACGGTTGAGTCGCTGGTGTCAGTTCAACACTGTTAACTCTCAGCTGAGTTAGTTTTTAACCAATAGCTGAGTTGAGAAAAATCTGGACTTTATTCATTAAAAAAAAAAAAAAAAAAAAACTGCTTCTGGTTTCAAAATTCCAAGATTGGCAAGATCAACTTTTTGTTGTATAATCACAGATTTTGTAAAACTGACCTTTTTATTGAAAATCACACTTTTATTGTAAAACGTTTTTTAAAATCAAAACTTTTTGACATACTTTCATGTTGGGAAAAAGGCAAAATTTTATTTTATTTTTTTTTATTTTGGTCTTAAAGTCACAAAGTTGTGAATTTTTCAATTCGTGATTTTTTTTTTATCTTAAAATTTCTTCATAAAATCAACTTCTTGACAGATTATACTTTGTTATAAACTGCATCATTTATATAATCACAACCTTTAGTCCTCAAGTCCAGAATCTTTGTTGTAAAATCACAAATTTAGTATAGCGGCAATAAAAAATGTCTCTAAACTTTCAGAGAACTGACTTTCAAAGTAAGTATTCATTTGAACATGTTCTAAAACCTTTTAACGTTTTGTTCATTAATCACAGCTTTTAGCCATAAATTCACAAATTTTACAAAATCATAACTTTTTCACACAATCGTGACTTTTTGTCATAAATCTGGCTCTTTATTTTTTCTTTGATGCCGGTTGTTTTCTGATTCTAGTCTGCCCTTCATGCTGTCCTTCCCATCATTCTTTTATTGTCTCTCCATTTATATCTGTATCACGATGGAAATACACTTAAGCCAGGACAAAGTTCCTTTAGGACCATTAAGGTTCTCCTGATCCTAAAGTTCTCCTGATCCTAAACAGAGAGGAGGGAAACTGGTAGACGTGAGCATGAAGAAGTGTTGGGTGTGTCAAACTGCAGCTCTCTGCTTGTCTCTGCAGTTTGCAGTCCCGGCCAGGAGGAGGCGACGCTGGAGTTCCTGCTGACCGACTACGACCAGATCTACAGACGTCAGAAGCAGCTGGAGCTGGAGATCCAGGAGGCCTTCCTGCGCTTCATGTGCTGCCTACTGCGAGGATACCGAACCTTCCTGCTGCCCATCACGCAGGCGCCGTCGGACACCGCTACCGACTGCAGCTCCCTGTTCAACCTGCAGGGTGCGCTGTTTTGCTCTGGAGAGTTTCAGCAGATGCTTCTCTGACCAGAGCCTGTCTGTAGTTAGATTCTTCTTGCTGGATGGAGTTTGTCCTCTGGACAGCATGATGTTACCTGAGCAGTAGCGATATAAGAGCTGTTCGGTCATGTCATCATCTTCTTCCTGCAGGTTTCCTGAAGTCTCGCGACCGGACGCAGCAGAAGTTCTACACCCAGCTGACCAGGACTCAGATGTTCACTCAGTTCATCGAGGAGTGCTCCTTCGTCAGCGACCGGCACGCCTGCCTGGAGTTCTTCGACGAGTGCGTCCAGAAGGTTAGGGCCCCGATCGTACATTTCCCCTTACCCGTTACCACTAGCCGCTACCAGCATATTGTGGGTAAAGGACCGTTCGCTAACCGCTAATGCCATCTTCCGCTTGCTAAAGCTGCTACCTGTTATGACGACTCTCTTACTCACATTGTAGGTGTGGCAGTGGGCGTGTCTTTTGTCCTTTCCGCAAACTTGGTATCTTGCAATCGTGGTTTGTGGGTAGCGGTGGGTATATCCATGGAGTGGAGGAGGAGGAGGAAGGAAGAGGAGGAAGCTCTACAGCAGAGTCCCAGACGAGCTTCGCACGAGAGCTCCTCCGATCTGGATGAAAAGATGCTACATAGTGGTTTGCGGGTAGCCTTTTGCAGGTAGCGCAACCTGCTCTTAAAGGCAATGGCTACTGACGCACTGATTGGTTTAACAGGTGGAACGCCCTAACCACTCCCATGCAGAATATAGCGGGTAGCGCAGGTGGAATAGTGGATTTAGGAAGGTGGAAGATTGCGTTCTTTGTGGGGGAACGCCCCTCCCACTGCTCGCTATCCTTTAACAGCGGCTTTAGGAGATCTGGCGGAAGATCGGGCCCTAGAAGCGTATGTTCTTCAGTCACGGGACAGAGCTGTGTGTCCTCCTGGAGTGCGTTGACCTGTGTGTTATTGTGAGCAGGTGGACGTGGAGAAGCCAGAGGAGGTGAGGCTGATCGATCTGGACGAGACTCACAGTGGAGAGCACACTGTCTTCATCATGCCCCCCGAAGAGCCACAGGAAGCTGACGGCTCCGAGTGCCCCGCCCTGTACAGGTGAGACTCTGACTGACGTCTTGTGTTCCCACAAAACAGGGAGGAGAGGACTGACGTACTCTCCCCCCACCCCTCAGTTATGAGACCTTCCCCACCCTGAAACCGGAGTTCTTCGACCGACCACAGGACCAGCTCCGCGTACCGGCCAAAGGCAGTGCCCCGAGCAGCCCTGCCCCGCGACGAACCAAACAGGTAACGCAGAGATATTACCCGAGTGACTTCACTGCCTGAAAGATCTCTATAAACCAGAAGAGTGTAGCCACCGTGGTCCCCAGGTCAGATTTATCTTTAAACATCACTCACCACTAGCTGCTACATGCTACAACACTAGCCTGTCATCTGTTTGAAGCTAAAGCTCTTCAGACCGTAACGGTGTCAGGATGACCACTCTGAGACAAATACTCACTGAGCTAGCAGTCCAAGAAAAACTGGAAAACCACTTCAGTTTCTTCAGCCCAGTTCTGAATTTAGTCTTAACTTTGGTGTTTCAGCATCATAAAACAGTTTGTAGTGGAAAACTCCACTAGATTATCCACAAATCTCTGATAAATTTAAATGATCTTTCATCTCTTGCTCTCTTTGTCCTCTTCTGTCATTAGCAGATCATTTCATTACTACCACATAACAGAGGAAATTTGTAGGTGGAATATTTATTGATCTTCAAAGAAGCATTTAACACAGTCGATTGCAAGATAATACAAAAACTAGAACAGTATGATGTTTGTCCAGGAGGAAGTGAAAAACTACTCAACTAACAGACAACAGTTTGTGAACTTCCCTGCTCTAAACCTGGAGGTAGTCGTTGTGGTGTCCCCCAGGGCTCAGTGCTGGGTCCCAAACTCTTCATTTTATATATTAATGACATCAGTAATGTCTCTAAATTATATAAACTGGCCTGTCTTGGATGTTGATAATGCTAAAAAAAAATTGTTTTTTTTGTTTTCTGCTGAAGTTAGTGTGTTGAATGCTATTTTAATTGGTTCCGTTGCATATACTTGAATTAAAGACCTGAAATCACGTGAAACATTACCAGTTTGAGGAAGAATACAGTTATTCCGCCTGAAATGACTTAGATTTCGTTGGTTGGTTCTGTTGACTGTGAAGATTCCAGAGTACATGAAATCCGTTAAGCTGTTCCTGAGATACGGCCTTGTACAAACAGCCACAGCTCAACTGTTCCTCATGCGCAGAAGGGCATGGATACAAACAAACCCACAACAGTTCTGTTTGAAGGATTTAAAACATTTAGTATCACAGATATGACTAATTGTACCATAATGTCTGATTTGGAGCTCTGCCAGGAAACATTAAAAAGTGTCGTTCAAATGTTTTGTTCACTAAAACGTTCAGATCAGCGCTCTGCCTGCATCAGACTCGGTGGAGTGAGACTTGTCTGAACAGCTGGTGGTTCGGCTCATGATTCTCACCTTCCACCGCTTTGACAAACACACCACACTCTTAAAATCAGTTGGAGATGAACACCGGTTTTAAATGGTTTTTAGTCTTTTTCCAGAGTTTCTCTTGAGCTGGACCCTGGTAGTTTAAGCTGCTGATTATCATGTTCATGTTCACTGTTGCTATTTTAGTCCGTTCTTTGAACGGAGCACTGATCCTGACGCAGCTGCAGCAACTGCACTCTCCTCTTCCAGCCAGACTATTTCATTTACTCAAAGTGCTCACGCTGGGCAGTACACAGCGGGAACATCAATAATGGCCAGATGTTCCAGAATGGATTTCTAGAGTGTTTATGTTTTCACTACATAAAGTGGAAGATTTAGTCGTATTTCTGCTGTGCTCCATCTTTATTTCCTCTGGTCTGGTTATATTACTTCTTGATTCTACACTTCCACAGTAATCTCACGTGTATTAACTTTATTTTATCACCACGTGTATTCAAACACAGTAGCTGGGAACACCCACCGTAAATCAGAAAAGTCATCGTCAAGCAGGCACCATAAAAATAAGCCTCGGTAGGGTTAACGTAGGCTCTGTTCTGATCCGTGACATCTCAGTGGCAGTTTGACCAGACAGAAAACCCCACAGAGGGTGGAGTGAAGAAAACGTCTGCTGGTTCTGGTCTGGTGGTCCTGAGTTCACAGAGCTGAGCAATGCAGTGACCCAGTTTCTCCCCTGAATGAAGAGAAGGGTTATCATGTGTGAATCATTTGAATTTAATGAATCCGCATCAATATTTCACTGCTCATCCAACATGCAGAAGGCTGCAGGCTGAGAGCCGAGGGGGGTTTGTGATGAAATTATTATTTTCAGACCAGGAGGTCTATTAAGTGTTCATGTTCTGTTCATTTTCACCATCTGTTTTTAAGTTCTGGTACCTCAACGGCAGCTTTGCTTTGAGAAGCTCTTCATAAACACAACAGATTCAGCTCAAGTGTTTTCTGATTGGCTGAATTTCTGGAGGCCTCCTGATGAGCTCCGCCCTCTCCTCAGCAGCGACGGGGCTCACGTCGCCTGCTTCTGGTTGTAATCCTTGAAAACTTGTCTGGACCTCGCAGTTTCTCACCAGAGGGGTCATATGATGTCTGCAGGAGATCAAGCTGGCCCAGAAGCAAGCTCAGAAGTACTCGGCGGTGCCGGACATGTGGTCCAAGTGCCTGCTGGGTCACTGTTATGGCTTGTGGTTCATCTACCTGCCCACCTTCGTCCGGGCCGAGAGTGCCAAGGTCCGCGCCCTGCACACGGCCTACGACGTCCTCAAACACATGGAGAACCGCAAGGTGGTGATGCCGGATGAGGTGAGGTCCATTCTCAGTCCCACCAGGAAAATGTAGCAGCAGACGTACCTGATGTGCACCTGTCCGCTCAGGACAGGTGTTTCTTTGACTGAAGTTCCCAGGTTGTAGAGACCTCAGTCAGTCTGTGTCCTTTCTGAAGACAACGTTTCTGTGTGATGCAGGTCTGTTACCGGATCCTGATGCAGCTGTGCGGCCAGTACGGTCAGCCGGTCCTGGCGGTCCGGGTCATGCTGGAAATGAAGAAGGCCGGGATCACGCCCAACACCATCACCTACGGATACTACAACAAGGTCCTGCAGCACACGCATCACAGTTGTCAGCTGGTACCAGCTGGTTTTAAGAGGTTTCTAACACCAGATGGACGGTGGAGGTCTGAGGGCAGAACTTCTCCTTCTACCTCTGAGGGAGTTCAACCATCCTACGTAGGAAACTGATTGTTTCTGCAACCTCTTTCTTTCAGTCACCACCCACAGTCTGGTGGATAAGTTGGGCCACGCTCCCTCTGGGGCTCAGAACGAAGGTTGATTAGCATCATAGGTCAGGATGACCAAACCCAGGCTGAAATAACTCCAACCAGCTGCTGGGCTGCTTCATATCAAGTCTAGTCGGTGGGATGGATGGCACCCCTTTAGATCCAGAAAGCTAGCCTTCAAAAGGCTTCCTCAGAATCCTACTGGTGATCTCATAGATTGTGTCCATTGCTTTTGTACTTTGTCATTATATTCGTTTAGTGTCTGCATGATTGTAGTTCAGCACTTAGAAGCAGGTCTTGCTAATTTGCGCAGGACTAGCTTGTAAAAGGGTCCTTGTGTCCCCGACTACGCTGAAGCAGTTGTTCTCTTGTCCAGTAAATGTTCTGTCCCCACCTTTTATCAACATGAAACTCTTCCAGTAACATCTGGTTGGTCTGTCCATCCCGGGGTTCTCCTCCACTTGTGTTTGGGTGCCGACTGGCGTGGTGATCGGCGACCTGGTCCTCTGGCCATCTCATCCCAGTGCTGCTGCCTCCATCTGTTTATATTTATATATCGCATCCTCTTGTTTGAAATCCTACCCTTCTCTTTTCTTAAACCCAAACCCCCTCCTCCTCCCCCCTCCTCCCCCTCTTCTCGCACACACCTCACCTACACCCCACCCGCACATTACTGATACTCAAGAGCCTATCATGGCTCATTACGCTGACCACACGCCCAAGGGCCCTCCATAGCCCGCTTGCATTCACCCTACAACAATTCCACTACTTTTTTATTAT
This sequence comes from Hirundichthys speculiger, assembly GCA_018398805.1. NCBI lineage: Eukaryota > Metazoa > Chordata > Actinopteri > Beloniformes > Exocoetidae > Hirundichthys > Hirundichthys speculiger. The sequence continues at coordinate 86,942 of JAGFBZ010002302.1, read as the reverse complement.
TATTTTTACTTTTTTTTTTCTGTCCTACATCCTCTTTCTGTCTCCATCTTCTCTCTGTCCTCCATCCTCTCTCTGTCCTGTCTCCCCTCTTTTCTTTCTCTACCCGGCTGGCCTTCGGCAGGAAGGTCCCCCCATATGAGCCAGGTCCTGCTCAAGGTTTCTTCCTCTTAAAGTGGAGTTTTTCCTTGCCACTGTTTGGTATAAAGGTTTTTTTTCTCCCTACGTGGGAGTTTTTTACCTGCCATTATCATTGATTGGATTTAATTATATAATCTTAGTTGATGATATTTGCTCGGGGGTCATGCTCTGGGTCTCTGTAAAGCGCCTAGAGACAATTGTCATTGTAACAGACGCTATATAAATAAAATTGAATTGAATTGAATTGTGAAGGCTCTGCTGATTGCTGCTTCCCTCTCCTCAGGCCGTGCTGGAGTGTAAGTGGCCCTCCACCAATCAGGGCGGACGTCTCCGCTGGGCCAAGCTGAGGAACGTCCTGCTGGCTGTCGCCCAGTTCAGGCGACCAATCAAACGGCGTCAGAAGAGCGGCTCTGTGGGCTCCAGAGGAGGTCGGACGTGTTTCAGTCAGTCAGTCAGCTTTAAACTGCTCAGAGGTTTTTCAGCTAACGCCAGCTAACTTTAATGTGTGAACTGGCTCTGGCAAACTGTAACTGCTTTAACATTAAAGATTCATCACACTTCTTCAGAAGTAACGTGTTGCTGTTGCTGGATTAGCTCTCTGAAGCGTGAAGAAACGTCTGAGTTAAGGAAGATCAGCGTGACTGTCATGTTATCTTCAGGTCAAAGTTCAACATAATAGCACCTCCAGGACTTTGACAAAATGTAAATAAGCCCCAACCCTTGTTACTTTTCTCAGCAGTCCCAACATCTCTACAACTATTGTGCGTCTCTAATTGACTTAATGATCAGTAGTTGAGTAGTTATCCGTCCAAATAAGAACATAAAACCATTTGAGATTTTTATCTGCAAGGACGTGTAAATGATGTAAGAACAGTATTTTGAGTTTTGGGGGTCAAAACAGATCAGACCCCGGTTGTGTTTTACATCACGCTCAGAGCTGTTAGATGTTCATATTCTGCTGTTTATCCATCTCTGAAGCTTTGAGTTTTAGCAAAGCTCAGCCATCACTGTCTTGCTACTGGTGTTTATTGGACACCTGGTCCTGATTATCCTGTTCTCTACATGATAGCGCCACCTAGACAGACGGCTGTATTTGCAGTGTCAAAGCTGTAGAAAGCAGAGTCAGAAAGGTCACTGACTGTGTTTGTCCTGGAGCGCACAAAGCAGCTCAGAACTGGGACAGAACTGATCCAGGAGACAAAGCTGCTTCTACAAAGCCCAATCCGAGTCAGCTTCACTCTAGTAATGAAAGTTTGTGAATGCATCTACCCATGCATGACTGAATGATGAAGACCCTGTCCTGTTGGTATTGCAGACGCCATGACGGAGGCTGATCTGAGGCCCCGCCCCCACTCCACCCTGATTCGTCAGTCCAGCTGGAGCGGTCTGAGTGAAAGCTCCAGCCACGAATCTCTGAGCAGTTCGCTGGTGAAGAGCAGCAGCCTGAGCAGCATGAAGACGTCCGGCGACAGTAAGAGGAGAAGCTCTGAGCTCCATCACACCTTCCTCTTCCTCAGGTCTGCTAACTCTGCCTCTGCTTTGGTCCTCAGAGATCAAACCCTCCAAGAAGACACACCTCAGTAACGCAGAGACCAACGGCTGCGGGGACGTCGGCTCTCGTAAGCCTCCTCTGGGGCGGCGGGACCCCTCCCCCCGGCCTTCAGGCCCCGCAGGTGCAGTCGTGGTCCGCCGCAGTCAAGTCTGTCTCTCGAACTTCTACAAAGAGTATGGCGAGACCGAGTCTGAGCCGGACTGCAGCTGCCAGCCCGCAGAGAGAGACGGCAGGTCAGTGCCCTCGCCTCAACCTTTCACAGCTATGCTCCACCTCACCTCACCTGCTTTCTGCTCGCCGTCCTGACCCGCAGGCCCGTTGGAGCACGAGAAACCGAAAACAGGAACAAGGTCGTGGACGAGAACTACAACAACGTCTCATCCCCGAGCCGAGGAGGTCTGGCGGGGAAACTGCAGCAGCTGCTCACGCCAACCAAACACCGAGCGTCGGTGCGACGAGCCGCCAGCGTGGGCGACCGGCGGGGTGGAGGAGGCGGGGGAGGAGGAGGGATCGGACGAAGAGTGTCGGATCAGAGACAGTCCAGGAAAGCTCAGGTGGCTGAGACTCTGCTGAGAGCCAAGGAGAGGCTGGTCAACGCCACCTCAGAGGTGATGAACACCACCTCTACACGCTAGCTCCAGTAATCAGTCTAGAACAGTCTTTCTCAACCGGGGTGTCGCGGCACACTGGGGTGTCGTCTGGCTGCTTCAGGGTTGTCGTCAAAAAAAATGACCTATTCTGACATTTCATATACAGTGGTACCTCTTCTTACGAACGTTTCTACATACGAAATTTTCAGGTTACGAAATGCCTCAAAGGGAAAATATTGCCTCTCGTTACGAAAGAAACTTTCAGGATACAAAAGGCAAAAATACAGTAGCGCTGCTACTCGCAGCTCCCAGAGTTTACTGAACGTAAACATAGCTGTCAGCTCTGTATCTCGGTTTGAAAGCGGAGTGTCAGAGCTGCTCTGCCATTGGCTACCGCTTAGCATCTTCCTGGCATCCCATTGGCTAGGAGGGCCCCTTGTCTGTATGAGCGTAACCCAGCAACCCAGGTAAACAAACAATTATTACCTCCACCAAGGAGGTCATGTTTTTGCCGGCATTTGTCTGTCTGTGTTCAAGATAACTCAAAAAGTTATGGATGGATTTTGATGAAATTTTCAGGAGATTTCAGAAATGTTAAAAGGAAGAACTGATTTCATTTTGGGTCTGATCTAGTAGAAATCCTGGATCACTTTCAAATTTTCAATAATTGTTGGATTTAGTGGAGGTCTGCACTTTCCGAGTGCTTTTCTAGTTCTAACATGTATTTCTTACAGGTTTTAATGTAATTTCATGTATAATTTATAATTTATTTAAAAAAAAAATGTTCTAATTTTGGGGGGCTTGTAACGGATTAGGGCATTTACATGGAAAACGCGTCTCTACTTAAGAAATTTTCAGGTTACAAAACTACTTCCAGAGTAGAGGTAGCTTTGTATAAATATATGAATGCATACATAAATACATACTTTTTGCCTATGAATGAATGAATAAATAAGATACATAATTGTACATGAAATGAATGATAAAAATATGTCTCACATTCCCATTTCCCAATGTTAACAACGTCAGTACGGGTCAGCGTAAGGTCAACGTGGCTGCCCAGTTAGCTTACGTCATAATATCATTTAACTGCTGGAATTTTATTTCACAGATAGCAAAGAGAACTTTTTAGCAGCATCATGGATCGTTTTCTAAAAAGAAAAGCCCCACAGGAACAGAACATCACAGAGGAGCCGACTTCTTCATCAAGCCTTCATCCACCAGCTCTGAATCTGCTCCATAGATACCAAAGGTAGTTGCTAGAGATAAGGCTAAAAAGAGGCAATACAAGGATGATGGATGGAAGCAAGCACATCACGGATGAAAAGAAGCTTTCCTGCTGAGGCCTACTCTGGTGCAGTTATCGTGTTCAGGTTATTTAAACAAAATAAACGGGACGTATCCATTTACAGTCAGAGCGATGCAGTGTGTCTTTGAATTATATTTTACTCAGGGGTGTCGTGAGATTTTATTCACTTTTGAAAGGTGTCATGACTGAAAAAAGGTTGAGAAAGGCTGGTCTAGAGTCATGAAGCCGTGTTGATCCTGTCATCTCAGCTAGATGACGTTCAGATCTATTGAAGGAAAGAAAATGAATGCAAATGTTTTAGCCTTTCAGACCTGCAACATATTCCAAAAAAAGATGGTTTGATGGTAATTTAGTTCTACTCAAAGTCCTAGTGAAAGACAGAAACAATGATGCTGTTTCAAACAGGTGATTTTAATGATGACACTGTGGAAGTGTGTCTGAGGAGCAACTATAGACAGAAAGATCTCCACTTGGAAAGAAATGTTTGAGAAAATCATTGAAATGTTTCAAAACAACAATCTTCAAAGAAGATTGGAAAGGATTTCCAGGTTTCTCCTACAGAGCAGAACATCATTAAAACTTTCCAGGAATCTGGAGGAAGTTCAGTGTGTAACAGGTCATAGATGGATACCTGTGATCTCTGATCCCTCAGACGACGCTGCATCAAGAACCGTCAGTTATCAGGAACCGATATAACCACGTGGATAAGGATTTCAGAAGCAAACTTGACCTGTCTGGACTCTGAGGCATCCAGGATGGATCATCAACCGTGGAAATGTGTTTTATGCACTGAGGAGCACCACAAGGCTCTAAATGAGGACCCCTGCTGTTTCGTTCTCCGTGTTCAGCATCGCCTGCTGTTAATTAATACAGATGTGAGTTTATGTGCAGATGTCACTCCATGTTCCTAGTCAGGGCTCCAGATCTTTGTGTTCTGGGTGAAATGGCTCCAGACCGTTTTCAGCAACAAGTCCAAAAGTACGCTGAGACCTTAGAGCATCGCTCCAGGGGACGCCCCTTCATTATCAGCGAGAATAAAAATGCTGTTCTGGACATGTGGCTGAGGAAGAAGAGATAACCTGACCTGTGAGCGACAGAGAAAGTGGCAGAAGTTTGAATCCAGTAAATGCAACAATCTGTTTTCATAAATGATGAAACACAAGAACACCTGAAGCTCTTCATCTCATGGATTATATCTCTTGGGTTGGATGAAGGGATGACGACATCCCAACGTTTCTGGAGCATCTTGCTGGTCTGAAATACAAAGATGGATCCAAATTAACAAATGAAATGAAGTTGGGGAGAAAACTGTTAGATTTGTTGGGTTCATCACATCTGCAAGGAAAAGGAGGTCAAAGTAAATTCAGGAACTGTTGCGTCATTCTTTTTTCCACATCGTCCAAGATGTTTTCTGATTTGGAGTTGTTTAACTAAATTAAATAAATGTGGAGTAAATTAAAAGATAGAGCACACATTTATACAGAAACATAGCCGTTTTGATCCAAACCAGGTCAATCATGTGTCTCCGTGTCGTGTTTCCTCAGAGTTCGCTGTCTGTAGGAAGCGACCTGGACCTGACGGACACGCCCACTCCAGCATATCCTCTACGCAGGTCCTGGGACGCCAACCAAGAGGGGGCGGGGATGGAGGTAAGCAGGTGGTTCCCCACAGCTCAGAGGGCTGGGTTCTGTCCGGGGCCAGCGCTGACACCGGCCCGTCTCCGTGTCCAGGTCCTGATGTCCAGCTGCTCGCTGTGCCGCAGCTGTAACTCGCTGGTGTACGACGAGGAGATCATGGCCGGCTGGACGTCGGACGACTCCAACCTGAACTCGTCCTGCCCGTTCTGCTGCGCCTCCTTCGTCCCCTTCCTGAACGCCGAGATCTGCGACCTCGGACCCGTCAGCAGGTACGATGAGCTGGACATCATCCAGTTCACATTTACAGCACCAGCAGGAAGCTGGTTTCCAGGTTCTGACTTGGAGGACGAATGTGGTTCAGTGGTTTTTCCACACATGGGTGGGCTCGTCTTCTCCTCCCTCCCAGACTCTTTATCTTCTGCTGCGCTGTCACCAAACGGTCCTGACACCAGAACCCGCCTCTCTGTGGGTCGTGTGTTCGGTGTGTTTCCTTCATCAGACTTCCTTCTACGACCCTGAGGTTGGTTTCTGGTTCATCAGGAGGCTTTTGAGACCGCCGAAGACCAAAAACCACAAAGTCCAACCTCTCAAACCTGGATTAAATTATCTGTCACTTAATGAAGACTGTATGTAACAAAGTTTCTTATTAGTGAAGCCTTAATTTAATTTGTGAAAAGACAAACTTTCCTGCTGTTTTGACAGTCAGACATCTTTAGAGCAGGTTCAGGTTCTTAGACCAGTCTAACCTGGATTCATTTATTATTTTAGACAGTAAAGTCTATATAAATCATGTATTTTGGTTTGTGGAGTCTATAAAACTAGTCTAGTTGAATAGCTCCGTGAGCTTCTGACGGGTCGGAGACATGAGTCTGGACTGACTCCAGAGTCGTCTTCCTCCTGCACGTGATATAGAGTCCCAGCATCCTGTCACTGCAGTGTAAATCCACTACAGAAACCAGTTCTGGTTCCTGTGTTTCCCTCCTGTAGTTTCTACCTGCTCATCCAACCAGACCTGCAGCATCTACTTCACTGACTCAGCAATCACATGGAAAAGAAAAACACCTGATATTTGATAGCTCCTTGTTCAGCTTTAAAAGAAGTGGCTCACTTCTCACTTCACTGGAATGTAAACGTGTTGCTGAGTCCAGAAGAGCGTTCAGAAGGAAACTAATGCAGAAACATTTCATAATCCCAGCTGATTTCACCGAGACTCTAAATGTCTCCTTTGAACTGAACAGGACCAGGAGCTTGATGGTCATCTTCTGGAATAAACTAGGGATGTTCCTGGCGACTAATTTCCCTGTCGACTAAACGAAAATTTTAATTAAGACTAGTCAACTAGTCTAAAAAAAGTTATCCTCTCAGACCGGACGGGAGAACACCGTCTCCGGGTAAACAATGTCAAAACAGCCTGAGTGTGGCTAGCACCGCTAGCATTAGCACCGCTAGCATCAGCAGCCGTCGTCTCGTGCAGATTAACATCCAAATGCTTGAGTCGAATGTGGTTGCCCATTGCTCCAGTGCATTGTATGAACTGGCGCATTGTATGCCAGTTGTTTCTGACACAGTCTACATACTACCTTGTTTTCATTTTCTAGATTAAAGTACCGCCAAACCGCGCTGGTTTTGCGAGAGGCCATCTTCCCACCGTGCCGTTTTAAAACTCCAGTCTACTTAAGCATTTCCGCGGAGAGGGGGCTGCTGTCTGACGGCTCTGTAGCCCCGACTAGTGGCGGGCGGCTGTATGACAGTTAAGCGGCCTTGTACATGAATAAAACACAAATTGGTTTAAACGACTAATATTTCTGGTGCCGACTAGTAAGTGAGCGGACGTTTAAATGTTTAGACGACTAATCGCGCGCATCCCTAGAATAAACCTCATCAAAAGATGAATCAACAAAAGCTTTCTTAGGACAGAAAAGTGATCCAGTTCCTGGTAGATGACGCAGTCGTAATCACACAAAGCAGGATGAAATATCGTCACATGTGTCACTTCCTGTCGATTCTGTTGGCTGCGAAGATTCCACAGAGGTGTCAATCATCCAAATCCATGGAGCCGTTCCTGGGATACGTCCTTGTAGAAACACCTACAGCTTCCTTTTGAATAAATAAGGTTATGGTCTTTGTTCCCCTCCTCCTCATGTGTCTCTGTTCCTACTTTGGTCTTTCCTCTGCAGCTGTCAGTTTGACCCAGTCAGTCCCCATAAACCTGGACTGAAGTCAGTCCTGAACACATTTGAGCTGAGAAGTGAAGTTGTTGCAGAGTCTTCCTTCAGTTTCCCTGACCCGTGTCCTGTTGTCTCAGGTTGCTTTAGCAGCTCATCCTCTGATGTGTCCTCTGTCTGTCCTCTGTCTGTCCTCTGTCTGTCCAGTGCGGAGCGCTGCAACTGGAACCTGGAGGACGAGGTGGAGAGCGCCGTGAGGCCCCCCAGCGTCCAGGAGGCCCCCCTGCGGCCCCAGTGCAACGGTCTGAGCGAGGACTCCAGCTCCGAGACCAGCAGCTACTCCGAGAACAGCAGAACCACCACGGTAACGCGTCACACACACCCACCACGCCGCGCTCGCGTCCTGCCCGCCTCGCTGACAGGCTCCGCCCCCTCCCCTCTCAGGGCTCGTCAGTGGCCGGGAGCCCTCAGGTGGCGGTGGCCTACCTGAGCCCTCTGGTCCTGAGGAAGGAGCTGGAGAGTCTGCTGGAGAACGAGGGCGAGACGGTCCTGGCCCAGCCTCAGTTCCTGGACAGCACTCCATCATCTTCTGGAACCTGGTCTGGTACTTCCAGAGGCTGGGCCTGCCCAGTAACCTGCTGCAGCTGGTCCGGAGCTCCCCACTGGTCAGCCACTTCACCCAGGTACTCCCAGTCTGCTGCTTCCTCACCTGCTTTCACATCGTGCTCACCTTTTATTATGTAATAATGAACTTCTTTTCTGTGGCATGGTGGTTGGTAACCAGTCCAGAATGGGTTTGTTTAGACCTGAAAATGGAAACAAAGACGACTCTGAATAGCAGCTTTCTACAGTATCTGACTTCATCTTGAATCTTGAGTCTCCTGTGAGATCTTCTCAGACTGTCTCCATGCCTGTCTCCCAGACGGAGAGCTCTGCGGTGAGGGTCCGGCTCCTCTGGGACACCCTGAGCCCCGACACAGACCAGTGGCCCCCCCTCTACGTCCTCTGGAGGATCCACAGTGAGTCGGACACACGAGCGCCGGTCTGCGGTGACGTGAGTGGACCCCTGCGCTCACCTGTCTGACGTCTGGCTTCCACCAGGTGGCGTCCCCATGAGGAGCTACAGCTGGAGGAGGCACAACCACCCCTTCACCCTGTCCTTCCTGGAGGAGGTGCTGCGCTGGGTCGGCATGAACGAGGTGCACAAGGCCGTCACCCTCTTCCTGGACACGATGGCCAAGCAGCCGGGGTCTCCACGGATCCAGAGGTGAGCTGGCAGGTGCAGGTGATGACCACGAGGCTGCTGTCGCAGTCAACCACACACGTGTCGAACGTTACAGGTCCTTGACTGGCCACCAGGGGCCGGCTCCAGATATGAGGTTAAATTAGTGGTCCGCATCAGGTAAAATAATGTAGTCAAGAATGTATGAATGATTAAGGCTGTGGAGTTTTGATTGACAGCTGGCTGTAGTTAACTCTGTCTCCACTTAACTTTGGACCTGTGAGTTAAGACATTGAGAGTGTGATTATTCTAGAATTAAAGGTAAGATAAGAAAGGTAACTGGTTGTGCTGTTAACTGAGACCACTGGGACCAGTTCTGGGTTGGTCTGGAAGAGTTTGAAGCAAAGCAGCCTGAAGCAGCTGTCTCTGCTCCCGTTTGAAGTTTGTGGACCCGGAATGACCAGAGGACGCCAGCCAGGCTGCCTCCTGCTCCAGTCGGACCGCCTCCAGTCACCTATGATGATTCCAGGATGACTCACCAAACCAAAGGAGACACCATCTGAGATGAGTGAAGTGTTGCTGGTCCTGGTGGAGCTCCGCTGGTCCTGGTGGAGCTCCGCTGGTCCTGGTGGAGCTCCGCTGGTCCTGGTGGAGCTTCGCTGGTCCTGGTGGAGCTTCGCTGGTCCTACTGGAGCGTTGCTGGTCCTGAGGAGCTCTGCTGGTCCTGGTGGAGCTCCGCTGGTCCTGGTGGAGCTCAGCTGGTCCTGGTGGAGCTCAGCTGGTCCTGGTGGAGCTCAGCTGGTCCTGGTGGAGCTCCGCTGGTCCTGGTGGACCTTCTCTGGTCCTGGTGGAGCTCTGCTGGTCCTACTGGAACTTTGTTGGTCCTGGTGGAGCTTTGCTGGTCCTGGTGGAGCGTTGCTGGTCCTGGTGGAGCTCTGCTGGTCCTGGTGGAGCTCTGCTGGTCCTGGTGGAGCTCTGCTGGTCCTGGTGGAGCTCTGCTGGTCCTGGTGGAGCTCTGCTGGTCCTGGTGGAGCTCTGCTGGTCCTGGTGGAGCTCTGCTGGTCCTGGTGGAGCTCTGCTGGTCCTGGTGGACCTTCGCTGGTCCTGGTGGAGCTCTGCTGGTCCTGGTGGACCTTTGCTGGTCCTGGTGGAGCTCTGCTGGTCCTGGTGGAGCTCTGCTGGTCCTAGTGGACCTTTGTTGGTCCTGGTGGAGCTCTGCTGGTCCTCGTTTCAGCTCTGACAGCTTACCTTGTGGGAACAACATCTGAACTGAGGATGTTTGGACAAACTTGATGAAAATGAAAGTAAGATGACATCAGTTCCTCCAGTTCTGTCAGGAACGATCCAAACTACAGAAAACTACTGAGAGAAGCTTCTGGAAGGAAACCAGAACGACTGACCCCAGACAGACAGTTTAGAGACAACGATACCAGATACTGAGGAGATGATGGAGACTTAGAGGAAATGATGTGTCTGGTCTTTAGGAACTAGAAGATGTAGGGGATCCTAACTGCTCTAAAACAGGGACGGTTCAGTCTGATTTAACGTCACACAGTGAGAATAAAAATGTTGTTTAAGCAGTGGATCTAAACTGTATCTGGGCTGGACAGTCGGTTTCTGATGATGCTGGGCTCTGTGACAGAAACGGACAGCAGGACTCTTCAGGACCCTTCATGGTGGTCTCACAGCTGCAGGTTCCTGCTGTCACCAGCAGCAGAGCAGCGAGGGCTTCAGCTCTGAGTCTTTATCACGGATCCATGAATGAAAGTTTGTGTGTTCTTGTGTTTGCAGGAGTCTCTACAGAGAGTTCCTCTTCCTCACGCTGGCAGCCATGGGCAAAGACCACGTCGGTAAGGAGCACATGTGCACACACAACACATATGGTTTGAATCTCCAGCAGCTCTGGAGCAGCTCATAGCTCCAGAAGCCCCGGTTTGGTTCAGAATGTCAAAGATGAGAGACTTCCTGGCAGACGGACGGAGCTCCTGACTCATAAAAGCACACGACTGATGACGACTAGACGCATCTTCTCAACTCGTCAACGGGTTATCACCCACGCCGCCTGGAAATGAGCTCGACTCCTTCAACCCTTCCATTGGTGTCTGATCCAGGACGTGAACGTGGACAGTAGAGGAACCAGCTGGAGATCCACCAGTGATGGAGACTTTAGAGCCCATAACGGGACGCCGATGACTAAAATGAAATAAAATCTGGTACACGCCACATGGTGTCACAGTGGAGATGAGGTGCTTCCTGGTGGATGAAACAGCTCAACGACAGCCAAGTCATCCAGATATCAGTCACCTCAACATAAACTGGACATGCAGGAGAGGAGACGTTCAACGTCCTGAAGACAGGAGAGCAGGCTGAGGTCAGGGAGGGGATTCCTGCACATGACAGACGCTGTCACGAGAGCCGTTCAGATGTTATCTGGTCCATCAGCCTCTTGTTGTTCTGGCTGAGACCCTGCTGGAGACAGAAACACAGCAGAGAAACTCCTGGCTGAGAGTTGTCCACAGATGGCGCTGTTTCTGTTTGTTTTCTTTCTTCCGCCTCAAAATGCTCTGTTATAGTTTGGAGGTGCATTAATGAGCTGCTGGACTGAGCTGTCCATCTAACAGCAGCATGATGTCGTTCAACGCTGGGACCATGCTGATGGTGCAGAGCTGCAGTTTATCAGGGTTATGGAGCAAGGTTATTATTAGGGGTGCACGATAACTATCGGGCCGATATCAGGAAATTATGACGTCATCCAGATAAGTCCGATATCACGACGAATTGCCCCGATAACATATTTATATTTTTGTCAACACGGCAGTGTCTCGCTCCCTCTGAGCCTTGAATAACCGGCAGTGAATGTTATGTTCAAGTAACGTTGGCATAATCAGAAAAACGATTACTCAATAAGGAAAATCAAGAATACCCCATCATGCCAGAAAACAACTCGTTAATTCGGTCATAATTTTAGTAGTTGCTGACTTGAATTGATATTTGCAGTATTTCCCCTCATGTTTCACACATAAAAAAAGAAAAAATAGAAAAGGCTGAAAGAAACGACTAGCAAACGAGGGAACGGAGGAATTTACATTACACCTTGAATGCAGCATGCATTGTGCTGATCACAACAAAACATGGCGGCGCGTGGAACTTCGTTAAAGTTTCAGAAGAAGATAGTTGGTGGTTATTTGTGACGAATCCTCCGAGTGAATTCTACGAGGAGGGAAGCACAAGCTTTAATACGTAAAACCTGATCAGCCACCTACAACATAACAATCACTTCCATGGAGTTTTGAAATCGCACTAACTGAAGCTAATGCTAACATGCGCAAGCCAGCAGCAGTCTACCCTCCCTCTGCTCTCCCTCATTCCTCTCATCTAAAGCTTCCATGAGATTAAAAAATAAAAACTACTGAACCTCATTTACTGTAATTAAAGGTATTAATTTAAATGGAACCACAAGCCAAAAATCCTTTAAATGTTCATCTTTTTCAGTTAGTAATTCTGATGCATGTTTCTATAGTTCAAGGAGCCTTTATTTTTTTATATCAGTCGTAATGAACCTTATTTAAATTAAGTGAGATATCAAATAGGTTTGTTTGATAGCTTATGAAATATTTGAGATGCTTGCAATAGTTTTTCATTGGAAAAAATAAATATCTGTTCATATAAAAAGTCAGAACTATTTTTGATTTTGTTCATAGTATTGAAGTAATGATCTTAGGTATAAGTGTGTGTTATTGGTTATCGGTATCGGCCATTAGGAGCTGAAAGTTATCGGTTATCGGTATCAGTTTTAAAAAACAGTTATCATGCATCCCTAGTTATTATTGTTAACGAAAACAAACAAAATAACAAAAAACTAGAATTGAAAAAACATTTTTGTTAACTGAAATAAAATAAAAATGAGTTTTTTAAAAAACAATAACTAACTGAAACTGTATTATGTGTTTATAAAACGAGCCAAAATTAACTATAATAATGGCAAGAACGTCCTTCGTTTTCGTGTTTGTAATTTTTTTTCCTCGTAAACGTTTGAATTCTATTAACTTCGCTCCGCCGTACAACAACAACCGCAAAAAAAAAAAAAAAAAAAAGTGATCATCAGTGATGGCTGCGGCAAAAGTTAGGAGAAAGCAGAACAGTCCTATTTGGGATTTCTTTGACTATGACTGTGTTAACGATAAAAATAAGTGTCTTGTTGTAGAAGCAGGTGATCCAATGAGTAGAATACTTCTAAAGGGGAAAAAACCCACGAATCTGAAAGTCCATTTGAAAAGCTCGCACAAGAAGGCTAACCAAGACTACCTGGATAAGCTAGCCTAAGCTAGCCCCCTGGAAAGAGAAGCTACAGCTGCAGGCCAGTCAGCGTTGGGAAGGACAGCAATAGAAGAACCGCAGCCTCTAGTGGTCGGTAGAGGAACCGCAGCCTCTAGTGGTCGGTAGAGGAACCGCAGCCTCTAGCGGTCGGTAGAGGAACTGCAGCCTCTAGCGGTCGGTAGAGGAACCGCAGCCTCTAGCGGTCGGTAGAGGAACCGCAGCCTCTAGCGGTCGGTAGAGGAACCGCCGCCTCTAGTGGTCGGTAGAGGAACTGCAGCTGTCTGTACTTCCTGGTTGGTGTGAGTTTAGAAAGAACACAAGAACCATCTTCTGCTGTCTTTGTTCTCGGTGACATCTCTCCGATGTTCTTCTTCTCTGTCCTGCAGCGGCGTTCGATAAGAAGTACAAGGTGGCGTACTCGCGGCTCAGCGGCACTCTGGGTCGAGACGAGCTCCGGAAGAAGCGGGTGCAGCCCCCTAGCCCCAAAGCGGTGGACTGCAGGCGCAGCTTCCACCCGCCGCTGGAGTGCTGAAGGAGCGAGTGTCCTGGTGACTGGACCCCTTCCAGCACCGCCGGTCCTGGCCTCTCTGCTGCCTCCTGGTGGACAATCCTGGTCAGTGTGAACCCACCCGCTGCTCGCCTCCATCTCTGGTCCTGACCCGTGGAGTCTGGCAGCGCCGGGTCAGGAAGATGACGGGGTTCCCTCAGCTGGGTCTCTGAAAGCTGGTTTCACATCTGCAGGGACGAGTGAAACAGCCGGACGTCTCCCAGAGGACGAGCTGAGGAGTTACCAGACTGGTCCGGACCCGTGTCAGACATGGATCAGGAAGCTCCACTCATCGTCTCTGGTTAACTGTGGTTTGATTTTAACTGTAAAGGATTTTAAAGCGAGCGAACGCGGAGCAGAGGAGCTTCTCTGGATCAGGACGTCCTCGTAACGTTGATGTTTACCGCCTGCAGAGCTGCATTCGTCCTCTTGTCCTGCACCAGCCTCGTCCTCACAGAACAGAGATGTTCCCTCATCTGTCTGTCGGCGCCTGCAGCCCCACCGGTCCTCAGACGAGGGCGCTCCACATCTGCACTGGATCAGACCCGATGTCTTTGGTTTGGACCAAACAGATGGTCCTTCCTTCACCTGGAGGCCGATGCAGCGGTTCTCTGAGAGGTTCAGCAGCTGAACCGCACCTTCTCCAACCGTTTGGGCTCTGTATCTTCTTCAGATCCAGACTCACCTGGACTCCTGCTGAAGGTGAAATGAAAGGAGGTCATTGTGAGTTGTGACTGGACGCAGCTCATCAGGTCTCCTCATGGTTGAGGATGGTTGAGGATGGACTCATGAGTGGGTGCAGTAACAGGACTGAGTCCACCAGGGAAGGGTGGTTTCTGTAAATAGATGTTCCAGCAGGGTCTCGTCTGCAGAGCAGATTTGAAGGGATTCAGGTTGAGATGAAAATAAAATCATGTTGATGTTTCAGGAGCTCGTTTTCAGCTCAGAGCCTCCTGATCAGGACCTCGCTGAGAAGATGCTCATGTTTAAAAAGACAGAAGTGAAATTCAGACGAGGAGCTCAGATTGTCTTTGGAAGCCTCTGATTGGCTGAAATCCTCTTTCAGCCAAGGTTTTTGGTGACGCAGACTCGGACTCCAGGTTCCTTCAGGTCCATCCAGGTTCCTTCAGGTTCCTTCAGGCCCCTCCAGGTTCCTTCAGGTCCCTCCAGGTCCCTCTAGCCCCCTTCAGGTTCCTTCAGACCCCTCCAGCCCCCTCCAGGTTCCTTCAGGTCCCTCCAGGTTCTTTTAGACTCCTCTAGATCCCTCCAGGTTCTTCCAGCCGCCTTCAGGTTCCTTCAGGCCCCTCCAGGCCCCTCCAGGTTCCTTCAGGTCCCTCCAGGTTCCTCCAGCCCCCTTCAGGTTCCTCCAGCCCCCTTCAGGTCCCTTCAGGTTCCTCCAGGCCCCTTCAGGTTCCTTCAGGTCTCTCCAGGCCCCTCCAGGTTCCTTCAGGTCCCTCCAGGTCCCTCCAGGTTCCTCCAGCCCACTTCAGGCCCCCACAGGCCCCTTCAGACCCCTCCAGGTTCCTTCAGGTCCTTCCAGGTTCCTCCAGCCCCCTTCAGGTTCCTTCAGGTTCCTTCAGGCCCCTCCAGGTTCCTTCAGGTCCCTCCAGGTCCCTCTAGCCCCCTTCAGGTTCCTTCAGACCCCTCCAGCCCCCTCCAGGTTCCTTCAGGTCCCTCCAGGTTCTTTCAGACTCCTCTAGATCCCTCCAGGTTCTTCCAGCCGCGTTCAGGTTCCTTCAGGCCCCTCCAGGCCCCTCCAGGTTCCTTCAGGTCCCTCCAGGTTCCTCCAGCCCCCTTCAGGTTCCTCCAGCCCCCTTCAGGTCCCTTCAGGTTCCTCCAGGCCCCTTCAGGTTCCTTCAGGTCTCTCCAGGCCCCTCCAGGTTCCTCCAGCCCACTTCAGGCCCCCACAGGCCCCTTCAGACCCCTCCAGGTTCCTTCAGGTCCTTCCAGGTTCCTCCAGCCCCCTTCGGGTTCCTTCAGGTTCCTTCAGGCCCCTCCAGGTTCCTTCAGGTCCCTCCAGGTCCCTCTAGCCCCCTTCAGGTTCCTTCAGACCCGTCCAGCCCCCTCCAGGTTCCTTCAGGTCCCTCCAGGTTCTTTCAGACTCCTCTAGATCCCTCCAGGTTCTTCCAGCCGCGTTCAGGTTCCTTCAGGCCCCTCCAGGCCCCTCCAGGTTCCTTCAGGTCCCTCCAGGTTCCTCCAGCCCCCTTCAGGTTCCTCCAGCCCCCTTCAGGTCCCTTCAGGTTCCTCCAGGCCCCTTCAGGTTCCTTCAGGTCTCTCCAGGCCCCTCCAGGTTCCTCCAGCCCACTTCAGGCCCCCACAGGCCCCTTCAGGTCCCCACAGAGCCCCACAGAGGGGGCCTGTGGGCCCCAGAGGGCTCCAGGTTACAAAGTCAGCCTCAGTTTTCAGTGTTTGTAGAGGAATAAAGTGACGTGTTTTCACTTGAAGCACTTGAAGCCACTTAAATCAGAACATTTCAGTAGAAACTGAAGAAGTCAAATCCAGACTAGTTGTGATCCAACAGGATCTTCCTCCAGGTTAGAAACTGAAAATAGATCCTCACACTTCTGAGTTTCAAAAGTGGAATTTTGTTTTAACTTTTTTTCTAAATTTTTTGAGTTGATAAAGTCAGAAGTTCAGTTTTCTTTTTGAGTTTATAAACTCTTATTGTTGTTTAGGTCAGAATTAGAATTTTTTCAAAAATCTTCCATTTTTTAAGTCATAAATTCAGATAATGTTTTCTCACATCTCAAATCTGCTTGTTTTTCTTTTAATCCCAGTTTTAAAAATCTGAAGTTTTCCTTAAAAATCTGCAGGTTTATCAAGTTTTTTCCTACTTTATGGTCAGAATTTTTTTTCTTAGTTTTTCTATTTTTTTTTTCTGCAAATTCATGATTTTAAAGTCAGTTTGAGTTTTTTTCTCTCATATTTTCAAATTTGTTTTTTTTGTCTCTTGAAGATTTAGTAAACTTAAAGATTTTAAAGTCTCAAATTCAAGTTTTCTCCTGGAAATCTAAAGAAGTCAGAAATGTGGTTTTACATCACAGACTGGGAGTTTATGAAGTCACATTCTGAGATTTCCTCCAAATTTATAGACAGATTAGTTTTTGTCAAAATTTTCAGTTTATAGAATTAGAAGTTTCTAAACTAAAGTCAAGATTTTCTCATAAATCTGACTTGAAGTCAGAAACTCTGAATTTTCTCTGAAGTTCCTGAGTTTAGAGAAATGACTCAACACGTTTGTTTTTCCTAAAACGAAACCTTTATTTTATTTGCTCAACTCGACGTTTAGATCTGCAAAGCTGGATGGTTTCCTCCCCTAACCCTAACCCTTGAACGTGGAGCAGATTCATGGATCATCTCAGTCACACTGGACTTTTTCTAAATTCATTAGGGGCCCAAACAGACGTTTGCAGGGGCCTGGAGGAGACTGAACGGGCCCCGGATCCGCTGGTCTGGACTCTGGTTTCAGCTGCTCATAGTTCAGCGTCTCATCACCTCTGATCCCCTGGTCCGTCTCCTGCATCAGAACCTGGAGAACCTGCAGCAGCTCTGGGGTCCGGTTCTGGGGTCTGGTTCTGGGGTCCGGCCCTGGACTGTGATGTGTTCTGGGTGTGTGTCTCAGTGCAGCAGAACCAGCCCGGCTGTCTCTTTTTATTTTTGATGCCATATTGTGTGTTTTTAAGCAGCTCACTCAGTTCAGTTGAAGGGAACTAACTTCCTTCCTTCCTGCTGGTTTTATCGCTTGAATGAGTGCACTCATCACAGATAAAGTATTTAAAACAGATGTTTGCAGTTGTAATTTATATTTGGCTGTGGTTTCAGTTGTAAATGTTTTTTAAGAAAACATAAAAATTAAAGATGGTTGTGAAACTGTGCTGCTGTTTTATTCCTTCTCATTTTTTTAGAATTCGGGCAAAAACAGGAAATTATTTATTTTCTTTTACCGTACAAAATATCAAAAATGGAGCCAAAAAGCTATAAAAAAAAAAAAAAAAAGAAGCACAAAGCTATAGGACGCATCTCTAATACGGCGCACTGTGAAAGGGGCGGGGTTGTGTAGGGTAGTGACTCCGCCCCCTAGAAACCAGACAACAACTGTTGAACAGGAAGTTGTTCTGGATCTTTGTTGTTTTAATCAAACATGTCAAGTGTTTGACTGAGATGTTCAGAAACTGGTCAACGTGTAAAAAGCCAGAAAATATCTTCTCAGACTCATTCTGGTCTTTTCAGGCCAAAGTATCCAACCAGTTTGGTTCAGATACAGAACTATACATTTACTTCGTTTTTATTTGTTGTTTATTAGCTATTTTATCTAATAATAATTGGCTAATTTAGTAATATGGTGCTTTATTTTAAGCTGCCCCGTATTAGTGACGCTTTATTTTGATGATCACACAACGTCCGCTTTGACATTTTATTTTGAAAGGGGAAGACCGGATGTGTTGCTGGTTAATGTCGCTGACTCGACACCGCTGGTGTTTTGTCGGCGTGTAAACTCCGCATCATGGTGATTAAACCGCACCCAGAGGTCCCAGTATGACACCAGTGTCCCCGACCTGGACTGCTCAGGAAAACCAGTAAGCAGGGACGCTCGGGGTCCGGGAGAACTGGACGAGACGACCACGGCCAGGTGGGTTAAATTAAACTCCCGCTGCAGGTGTGCAAGCTTTCTAACGGTCCGCGGCGGCACGAGGACGTTTGTAACTGTTTAATGGTTTAAAATGGTTGTTTGCTGACAGACGTTAGCTCAAAAGGTTGCGTAGGTGGCGACGTCAATCACACCGAACTCCGTTTACAAAACCACAAATATTACTTTTCAGTCCCACTAACAAATGTAAAAATTACATGAAAACGTTCAAACTGTCCCTTTATTCGCGCGTTCCGTGATTCGGCGTGGTTTCTTTGAACATATGTAGTTTATATGAATTTATTTGGTTTAAATGAAATTCATAAGCAGCTCTCGGTCGATGTTGGTCTGCAAGAAAAACGCTATGAACAGCACAAACAGACCGTCTTTAAACGTTAAGGTTTTTCTTTTTACTGCTCCTTGTCTATGCCGAATTAAAGAGCAGTCGATATAGATAAAAACTTCCATATAATAATTAAATAAATCTTGATATTTATAGTGGTTTGAAGGGATTAAGTTGTGTGATTTTAGCAGCGTGCTCTCTGGTGCTGGGCGGGGCCGTCGGTGGAGCTGTCCAGCTCTGCGTGGTGCTGAAACTGCTTTTACTTTGTCACTGACATGTTTATTATTCAGAGTAAAAACTAGGGCGCTGTGTAGCTTAATGGACCCCTATTCAGTAAAACATCAGTGTGATTGAGGAGTTCATACCCTTTGATTCATGTCCTTTTTGATTCATCACAAAGGCAATGCAGTAACCTGTTAAACTTTAAGAAGAAAAGCACCTAAATTTGCGCATGTAAAGTTCAAATTCAAGTTACGATAGCAACATAGAATTTGCTGAGCTAGCAGAATATTAGGAGCATTTTAAGGGAAAAAATGTGTGGGTGTTTAAAATTTTATCAAGAACTGGAAAATAAGTTGTGAGAAAATGTGACTTATCTAAAGGAAATGCAGGATTTCCAACTTGCTCAACCCGCATGTTTTGAGGGGGAAAAATATTTTCTAAAATTGAAAATTTACAAGAAAAAAAAAATGAAAAAAATATTTAAAACCTTCAACTTTCTAAACTTACAAATTTACAAGAGAAAATTGAGGAAAAAGTAAATTCCTGGCCTTAAAAAAAAAAAATTGCGGCTTTGCAAGAGTAAACTCAGAATTCTTGACAATTCTTTCCAAAATCTTGACTTTGTAAACTTGCAATTTTTCAAGAGAAAAAAAAAAGAATTTCTAACTATATAAAATTGAGAAATTGTGAGGAAATAAACAGAGCTAGCAACATAAACTTGACTTTCAAATCTGAAAGAGGAAATTCTGAACTTGTTCCTTTTAAAGCCACTGTATGTAGTAATACCACTTCTGACCACACAGACCAAAGAATCTGACCCGACTGTGTTAGTGAGTGAGGACGGTCCGGCACGTCTTGTAATAGTAATTTGAACCACTAGAGAGAAATGATGCTGCATCTTACTCCAGGTGCTGACACACTAACTTTCATTTTAAATCCTGCCCCCACGTGGTCTTAAAAGTCACAGATTTATTTATTTATTTGTTTTGGGTGGGGGCCGAATTTCTGACTTTAATACAGAGAAAAATAATTTGTAAAGTCTGGCTTCATGAACTGGTAAATTTATGAAAAAGGCTTTTCAGACTCCAACACAGAACACATCTGAGCTCATTTTTATTTTTGGATTTTGAGGCCCGTCTTGTAGCTTGAGCCCCCCCCCCCCCCCCCCCCCCCCCCGTACCTTGAGGGGCTTCGATGCATCTGCATATCTGTATGTAGGAAAGTAGCAGCTCTGGTAAGAAGCTGCAGTACAGATTTCTACTCTTTTTTTTCATCTTGTTTCCAGTGTTTCTGAAGCTGTGGTGTTTGTTTCAGACTCAGACGCAGTGACGATGTGGGATAAAACTTTCCTGCTGCTGCTTCTTCACAGCCTGGAAGGTAGAAACATCCAGAACTTTAAAATTCATTACTTCATATTCACTTAATCACTCAGCTGCTGCAGTTTTCTCAAGATGCTTGTTTTCTTTTTGTGTTTGTGTGTAAAAATCACAGACTGTATAAAAGCTGGAAAAACCTTCTGTGACGTCAGGAGGTTTTCAAGCCTTTTATTCCCTCGTCTTGTGCACGTTGCCAGTGTGCAGGATGAGCAGAGTCACTTTTGTTTAGTCATAGTTAGCTGTTTTAGCTTGGCTAGCTTATGCTGCTAATCAATGTTACTTTACAGTTCGATCATTTCTTCATGTCTTCCAATTGAAATCTCTATTTCTGGGTTCTTTTCTTCAGACGTCAGGTTTCTCACACACCTCTGACATCACAGACATCATCTGATGATGTTACACGTCCCTGTTATCAGCTGGTGTTACCGAGGCGTGACGTCACGCCTCCTGCTGGACGTGCCCCTCCAGGAGATCCCTCCAGGTAAAAGAGAAAATCCCATCCTGGACTGGGACGAGGCCTGAGTCATCCACATCGAGGAAGGCCGACACAAGTGCTGGATGATGGAGGCAGAGGAACTAAAAATGAAAATGAGCGAGGCCTGAGGACACACCTGCCCTCACACACCTGGAGCAGCATCCTGGAGGGACCCAGAGACAGCAGGAGGCCTGGGGGGGGGGGGGGGGTCACACCTCAGTAACACCAGCTCATAAAAATCTAACGTCATACGACACCATCAGGTGTTTCTGAGGAAGACTGGAGACTCCGTGGAAACATGTCAGATGTTTGTGAGAAAAACCTCGTGTCTGTAGAAAAGGACACTAAAATAGAGATATTACTTTACGATTGTTCTGATTCTGATTCTTCAGAGTTCTGACAGATTTTAAAGTTGGACGTTTTAACATGGAGGTCACTGACTCACTGTTGGAGCCAGACCCTGGTGGTCAGGAGAGGAACTGCAACTTTTATCTCTTTGTACAAAAGTATCTTTTTTTTTTTTAGCTGTATCATTATTTATTTATTTAACAACAATGTAAACCACTGCGTTCTGGGTTAAATGCTGCAGATCTTTCTAGAACCTGGGCTCGAGGTCCGGCAGCTTGTTGACGGGCTGTTTCTCCTCCAGGTGCAGTGGCGTCTCAGTGCTGGCAGGGGGCGACGTTCTCCGAGGCGGTGGTGTCTCCGGCGGTGGAGAGCAGCAGGATCATGCGGGTTCCCGGCGCCGCGTCTCTGCCTCAGTGCGTGGCGGCGTGCTGCGACCTGCCCGGCTACGACCTGGCCTGGCTCTTCGAGGGCTGCTGCTACGTGCTGAGCTGCCAGCAGAGGGAGAACTGCCGCCCCCGCGAGCGGCCCGGCGCCGACTCCGTCCTGGCCTTCCTGCAGAGGACGTCCTCCCAGGCGCTGGTCCTGCACTCTCTGGTGCGGGGGGAGCCGCTGGGGGGCCGCTGGGCCCCCCTCGCTCAGCCCTCGGAGCTGGGCGAGGACCTGGAGGCTCTGAAGGACCTCAGCCTGTTCACCGGGCCCCGGCGGGGGTTCTCGGACCCCGGGGTGCTGGATTTGGACTACTCGGAGGGGACAGAAGTGGACACCAGTTCACCCAGACCAGGCTCAAACCAGTCGGAGGCGGAGTTAAATCTAGAGAGGGAGCCGACACGGAGCAGTGAGGTCCAGATCAGACCGTCTGAGGGAACCACGGGCCCGGGAGACCTGGACCAAACCAGGACACCAGCTGGTCCTGCTGCAGAGACCACGGTGAGTGAAGCATCACAAAAAACCACTGAGATACGGATTAATCCTGGAATCAGAGTCCGACTGACCTGAAGAGCTCCAACTAGGGATGTAACGATATTAAAAATCTCAATTATAGTGACCTAATTATCACGGTTTACGATATTATCGTGATATTCTTAATTGCTGTACAAATGTCTAAAAAACGCATATATTTAAATAATTTCACCAAATCTTGTGATTTTCTTGTCATACTAAAACATTAGAAGCCAAAATCTTATCAAAATGAAACTTTCACATTAAACTGACAAACAACTGGAACAGAAAGAGGTTTTATTTTAAATGAACAAAATCAGAATCAGAACAAAGTTTATTTGTCTGGTGTAAATTTAAATAAACACTTTAACAACCATAGTAGGTCAAAATATGCAAACAATTATCAGGAACAAAAGCAAGTGCAAGTTCAAATGAAATAAACTTTGGACTTTAAGCTGAACATTAAATAAGTATAAATGTGCAAATAAAGAAACAGTTGTAAAGGAGCCAAATATGTTGTTATGAATTGTAGTTCACTCTGTGTGTCTGTAGGTGTCGCTGTGTTGTTACCTGAGGGTCAGGTATTAAGGTAGCTGCCTGTTATTGGTTAGCTGTTGCAGGGTTATTATAGTTAACGAAAACTAAGACTAAAACTAAAACTAGCAATGAAAAAATATTTCAGTTAACTGAAATAAAAATAAAAACTACAATTAAAAAAAAACGAAAACTAAATAAAAACTACAATGAAGGATGTAAAACTAACTAAAACTAAACTGAATTGTAGATAAATTCAGCTTCGTTTTCGTTGTCGTTTCGTTTTCTCCCTCGATTACTGCCATAGAGATTACTGCCTGTCCTGCAGCAGCCGCTATGCTACCCTCCCTCCAGAGAGGGGGCAGCATAGCGGATATAGACCTTTTCGGGCCAGCCCCCCCGGAAGTACCCCGTCCGCCATTGCGGGGTTGTGCTACAGAGCGACACTTTCACCGGCTCGCAGATTAACCAGTGTTTTTTTCTCTTTCTACAAATATATATTTTTATAATGTCGAGTCGGTCGAGTGGGAATAATGTTCCGTCATAAACTGTGCCAACAATGGAAGAAGAAAGTATGCACGAAGACTGCCTTGTTTGCAGAACAAGAAGTTAGGAAGACGTGGGTGAAAAATATCAACAGAAAGGACTTTGTTCCAAATGAATACAGCCGGGTGAGTTTTCGTTAACATTCAATCTCGTACTACTCATAGTCTCACTGAGAGTCCCGGACGATTCTGGCCGAAAGAACAGCAGTAAGAGGCTACTGTAGCCCTCGGCACTAGCACAAGCCTATAAATGAATGAATAAATTAATGAATGAATGACTTAGGTGGATGATAAAATAAATTAAATATAACATTAACACATAGCCGAATTTACCGCTAGCGTTAATGTTACAGTAGCATAATCTTTATGGCTTGTTGACGTTAGTTATAGCCAGCGTTCCACAGTTTTTAGTGTTTGATTATGGGAATAGATCATGCTATTTCCATAACCAATCATTAAACACAGCGATAAACTACCTTCATCTGTAACTGGAGGCCACTGCCTAACATCATCAATCCAAGACATGTCTGTGTTATCCGTAAATAATGCTCCACGCTGCTGTGTTTGGGTTAGTTGGTGGAGCACCGCACAGTCCAGTTATGGCGGGGCCACTAGGGGGCGCATGTCCACAATTTTCAAGTCGAAAAGGTGTATAATCTGCTGCATACTGCAAGAAGAAGAAAAACTAAAACTAAGACTAAAACTAAATAAAAACTAAACTGAAACTAGTCAATTCCTCAAAATAAAAACTAAACTAAAACTACTAAATTACTTGTTGAACTAACTAAAACTAAACTGAAATAAAAAAGCAAACTGGAAAACTAAATAAAAATAAAAACTAAAGAAAATTTCAAAACTATAATAACCTTGAGCTGTTGGACCTGGAAGGGCAAAAGGTTTTTGACCGCTGTGGTGCTAACTGCTGGCGTTATGGTTGTCGGATCAGTTAATGGAATAAATTAATATTTTAACTGCATCAGAACATCGTTCCGGTCCTTTTTCAATGTCCTGCGTGCTATCACCAGTTTCCGCCATTATTACGTTACGATGCCGATTTACAAGCTACAAATTCACGCGAGACACAGTCAAGAGTCGCTCGCAGACTTGAATGAGGCTGATATTACATTTCCCAGTAATCGACCGCGATAATGAGATGAAGTCAAACAGAAACGGTAATTATCGCATAAAATTTTACCGCGCTTTACCGTAATACCGGTAACCGTTGCATCCTTAGCTCCAACTAAACATTTCTGCTTCTGCAGTTGCTGAGCTGATGGTCCATGTGTCCTTCAGGACCGGTTCTGGCGTAGCTCATAGGAGAAACAGCTGAGTCATGATCTGAAATAAGACGAGACGGCAGCGGCGTGAGGTTCTGGTCTCCTCCAGGTCTCAGACTGGTGGCGTCACCTGAGTCTGTTTCAGAAAGCAGGTTCAACAGGTTCTGAGCTAAAAGGCCGACTTAGTCCCTCCTGAGAGGAAGACCTGACTTTCAGTTCCACCTCTGAGAAGGTTTAGTTACCGTGGCTACAAAAGGACGTGATCAGCGGAACTCCGTCATGGTGATTCGCCATGGCAACGGCCGGTAAACTGAGGACATCCTCCTTCCTCCTCAGCTGAACCAGTCAGCAGGTTCAGGTGTCTCCTGGCAGGAACATCAGGAAACATCTGTCTTCACACCCCTGCTGTCACAGATGTTCTGGTAGATCATTGATGTCTCTTCTGTCTTTGACCCGGTTGTGGCTGCACAAATACGAAAACACTTCCTACCAGACGACTTACCTGTAAATCAATAACTGATCATAGAACGAGCCAGTGTTTAGTGGGAGGTGATGCAGGGAGAAGATCAGACTTCAGCCCAACCATCCATGTGTCCTCACAGACCCAGTAGAACCAGTCAGTAGAAGGAACCGTCACCGTCCAGGACCCTGATCACAACATTTATAACTGATCACGTTTCATTGATTCAGTCCTGAACTCAGGTTTGTGTTCAGCGTTTCTCAATCACTGATGTGAGTCGGTTCTTCTTCTTCTTCTCCAGACGGAGTCAGAGAGCAGCTCCGTTCCTACGCCGCTGAAGCCTTCGTCTGACTCCGCCCACACCAGGACGACCGTCCCCGGTCCTCCTGAGCCCGCTGAGATCATCGGGACCGCCGCGACGCCAGGTGAGTGTCGTCATGAGTAGGGATGCGCGCGATTAGTCGTCTAAACGATTAAACGTCCGCTCACTTACTAGTCGGCACCAGAAATATTACACTGGAAAAAAGGCCACTCAAAAAATAAGTAAAAAAAAACTTAATACAAGATATTTTTACTTGTAATAAGCAAAAAAATCTGCCAATGGAACAAGTGAAAATTCGCTTAATAAGATTTCATGAAATAAGACATTATATTTAAGCCTGACAAGATCTTGAAATTAGCTTAAAAATCTTATGACATGTCAAGTCAAAAAAACTTGTTTCATATGAGATATGACTCAAAACAAGATGTTTTCAAGACTATTTCACTTAACAAGATATTCAAGATGCACTGTCTTAAAACAAGCTCCTATATCTCACTGAAATGTTACTCTTTAGGTGATTTTGTTTTATATTAAGTGTGTTGAGATATTTTGACTAGAAATTAGAAAAATACACTTGGTAAGATTTTGAGTTTTTGCAGTGTAGTCGCTTAAACTAATTTGTGTTTTATTCATGTACAAGGCCGCTTAACTGTCATACAGCCGCCCGCCACTAGTCGGGGCTACAGAGCCGACAGACAGCTGTCCCCCTCTCCGTGGCAATGCTCGAGTAGACTGGAGTTTTAAAACGTCACGGTGGGAAGATAGTCTCGCAAAACCAGCGCGGTTTGGCGGTACTTTAATCTAGAAAATGAAAACAAGGTAGTATGTAGACTGTGTCAGAAACAATGGCATATAATCACTCAACTGGAGCAATGTGCAACCACATTCAACTCAAGCATTTGGATGTTAATCTGCACAGAGACGACGGCTGCTGATGCTAGCGGTGCTGATGCTAGCGGTGCTGATGCTAGCGGTGCTAGCCACACTCAGGCCGATTTGACATTGTTTTACCTGGAGACGTGTTCTCCCGTCCGGTCTGAGAGGATAACGCAGCTCATCACGATAATGACTTCGCAAGATATGCTTCCACTTAACTTTGTGGAAGGTAAAGGCTTCAGGAAGCTAATTGGAATATTTTGAGCCCGAATACACGGTACCGGGACGCAAACTGATAACTTCCAGGCTGGAGCGCATCTTTTTTTTTTTAGACTAGTCGACTAGTCTTAATTAAAATTTTCGTTTAGTCGACAGGGAAGTTAGTCTCCAGGAACATCCCTAGTCCTGAGCTGAGGCTCTGGAGGATGAACTCCTCCAGGTTTAAAGGAGCATGCTGGGTAAAAGTCTCCATCTCTGAAGGGTTCAGGGCCTTTACTGGTGTTGCTGTGAGTACGAACACTGGCAGGAGCTTCATGGTTGGGTCTCCACAGCTGCATGGAAGGTTCAGGGGCAGCTGGGAGAACCTGTGGGGGGGGGTACCGGTACCTACCTGACCTCAGAGATGCTCCACAGGACCGATGGACAGAAATTCCCACAAAGAAATTCCAGAATCTGGTGGAAATCCGTCTCAGGAAGGTGGAAGCTGTTAGAGCTGCAGAAGATCAGCACCTCCGTCTCAGAGCAGATGTCTGGATGTGATCCCAGCTCCTGGTGGTCTGAAGGACCATCTGCAACCAGCTGCAGCTGGATGAGCAGCTCGCGGGTGCTTTCAGGTGTCTCCTGTGTGAAGGTCAGAACCTCTGAGCGGCGCCTCATCCTCAGAGACTCTTCTCAGACGCAGCATCTCTCTGCTTTTCATCTCGGCTCTTCATCTGTGAGACGAGGAACCAGCTGAGATAATTCTGTCTTCTCATTGTCCTACTGCAGGGTGTCCACGGGTTTTTAAATGTTATTAAAAATTGATAAATCAAAAACGCAAAATTTAATGGCCTTAAAAAGTGATAAATTTGGTCAAAAGGTATTATTTTTAAAGAGTAGGTATTATTTTTTTTTCTTTTGGGGAATGACTGGTTTCATTTTGATGAAATAGGCAAAATAAATAAATCCTTTCTTGCTTGCGCCGCTACTTCAAAAACGAATGTGTGATATGAACTTGATATATTGACGTCATATCAATGCATTGTATTCATTATTTGATAGAAATCTGAAATCGTCCTGCCTAGTTAAGTCCAAGTGGAGACGGAAAGCAGTGCTAGTGAACCAGTATCTCTTCTTCCAATTCTAGCAGGTGGCAAAAAGTTTAGAAATGGGGAAATGTAAGTTTTCCCAATCCTGGCTCCGGGATCCAAGCTTTCAAGCTTGGATAAGGCCTGTCGTCGGGGACGACCGGCAGGACTACTGTAAAGTATGCCTCAAAATCATAAATATTAATTGGATGGGGGCTAATGCGCTCAGGTCGCACATGAAGTCGGAGAAACGCGCGAGGGGAATGCGCGGTCGTAGGCAGCAACAGTCAATCACCTCGACAGCTAGCACTAACGCTAGTGCTAGTGCTATACCAACGACCACAACACCGCAGCTGCACGAGCAGACCAGACCCGTGGACCCGACTCAAGACTTAAGGATTGTGATGGGAGGCAATGCGGAAACCCTGTGGTGCCTTAACACGGCTACAAAGCACCAGTCCCTGAACTCGAATCAGGGAATAGGGGAGCTATTTGGCGCCATGTTCCCTGACTCCGATGTAGCCAAGTCGTTCACCTGTGGCAAGGACAAAACTGGTTACATTATTCGATTTGGCCTCGGGGGATTTTTTTTAAAAAGGAGCTGACGAAAAACATCAACATCGTTGTGGTGGTTGTGAAAAAAAAAAATCTGAAGGTAGTAAAAAAAAGGTATTAAATTTGACTCAAAGATTGCTGTATATACCCTGTCCTGCAGGTCAGCCCCTGACAGCCACTCCGGGAGACCCTGTAGAGCAGACATCACCCACAGGTGCAGTCGATGCCGCCGTCACTCCTGACGAGGCACAGGAGCACACGTCAGGTCTGTCTTGACAACCAGCCCCTCCGCCTGTAGCTGGTGTCCATGGAAACGCCTCCTCACAGCAGCTCTTCTCTCACAGATGTGTTCCAGCTGCTCCAGTCTGCAGACGTCAGCCCCGAGCCTCTGATCCACACCGTGACCTCTGACCTCCTCCCTCTGCTCCAGACCACCACCACCTCCAGCCCCCCCAGCTCCTCCTCAGCTCCCTGTGTTCTCCCCCCAACCACGGCGGCTGCTGCTCCTGAAGGTATGTTCTCCCCCTGACCAGCCTGAACCTCCTGGGTCTCCTGCTGGTCTGAGGAGACCACTGACCAGCCGGAACCTTCTGGGTCTCCTGCTGGTCTGAGGAGACCACTGACCAGCCTGAACCTCCTTCTGGGGCCTCCTGCTGGTCTGAGGAGACCACCGACCAGCCGGAACCTTCTGGGGTCTCCTGAAGGTACGTTCTCCCCCTGACCAGCCGGAACCTTCTGGGGTCTCCTGCTGGTCTGAGGAGACCACTGACCAGCCTGAACCTCCTTCTGGGGCCTCCTGCTGGTCTGAGGAGACCACCGACCAGCCGGAACCTTCTGGGGTCTCCTGAAGGTACGTTCTCCCACTGACCAGCCGGAACCTTCTGGGGTCTCCTGCTGGTCTGAGGAGACCACTGACCAGCCTGAACCTCCTTCTGGGGCCTCCTGCTGGTCTGAGGAGACCACCGACCAGCCGGAACCTTCTGGGGTCTCCTGAAGGTACGTTCTCCCACTGACCAGCCGGAACCTTCTGGGTCTCCTGCTGGTCTGAGGACCACAGTGCAGGAGACGGTGGTTCTCCACGGACCTCCGGTCTGGTTTCAGAACTGACAGCTGCTGATGTTCCAACATGAAGGTCCAGTATCTGATCCCCGGTCTCCTCTCTGGTCCCGATCAGACGTCCGAGGGTCCGGCCGCGGTCCGGTGGCGGTCGTGGGTCCCGACAGGAAGCTGTCCCTGCCGCTCAG
Source organism: Hirundichthys speculiger (assembly GCA_018398805.1). Taxonomy (NCBI): domain Eukaryota; kingdom Metazoa; phylum Chordata; class Actinopteri; order Beloniformes; family Exocoetidae; genus Hirundichthys; species Hirundichthys speculiger. Next base: position 58,036 of record JAGFBZ010002302.1, on the reverse strand, counting down.
CAGCGTGCTGCTGGACGGCAGCGGCAGCAGCGACGGCCGAGGCGCCAGCAGCTACCGCTGGGAGGTGGTCAGGTGAGGCTTCTTCATCTCTGAACGTCCTCAGGGGAACCGGTCCCAGACTCAAGTCCTCCCGTGTCTGCAGCGGTCCTCCCGGAGTGAAGCTGGAGGGGGCGGACCAGGCTGTTGCCAAGGTGACGGGGATCCGGGCGGGGCGCTACACCTTCAGGCTGACGGTGTGGGACCAGCAGGGGGCGACAGACAGCGCCTCTCTGAGCGTGAGGGTGGAGGAAGGTGAGCTGCAGCCGGGTCGGAGGGTCCTTCAGGGGTCCACTGGGTCTCACCGTCGTCTGTCCTTCCTCCCGCAGCCAGAAGTCTTCCTCCGGTCGCCCACGCCAGCGGCAGCCACACCCTCACTCTGCCCAACAACTCCCTGGTCCTGCGGGGCTCCGTGACCGACGGAGACCAGACCGAGGTCCGCTACCTGTGGACCAGAGACGGCCAGAGTCCTGCTGCCGGGGTCCGACGGCTCACACGGACCAAAACTTTACAATCTATGAAACTTTAGATCAGCGTCAGAATAAACTGAGGACACAGATGATGAACGTCAGAGTAGAATCAGGACTGATGTTCAGCTACCTGAAGGTCCTCCAGTCAGTCAGCTTGAGGTCTGGACTAGAACGTTCCAGAACCTGTAACTGACCTTTCGGTAAGCACCGCCCCCTTCCTAGTTACTGTTGCTAGGTCGGACAAACTTGCTGCTCCTGCGTTAAGGACTGTGTTAATTGGCTATTTTTCCGATGCATATCATCAGTGTTAATATTATACTATAATGTGAAATATTGCTGCTGGGGACCTGCAACAGTGACTCGAGGTGTCCAGAACGTTTGGAGGGACATTTTTATTCCCTTTCCCAAACCAAAACAAACGCTGGAGAATGCAGCTGTGGGTTAAGTTGTGTCACACAAGCAACTGAACGTGGAGAAAGTTACAAAACAAACCTACATTTGCTCAAAGGTAAGTTTACTTTGTTTATTAGATGACTGATTTAACCACCGTTTAGTAAAAGTAATTATATGATTTAGCAGCAGGGAGGGTGATGAGTTCTCTGTTAGCGTTAGCTTCGGTCCAACACCAGAGCTATGTTAACATCAGACAGTCGCAGCATTGTATTAATATAATTAATAAAGTGACGTTAACATCACTAGCCTCACCTTATACCTAACAAAATAAATATCCAGGGCCATATATATTGGTAGACAACGAGGTAGGCTTATAACTGGCTAGCGAGCTCTGGTCCATAGTAGAGAAATCATTGACACTGTGGACCAGAGCTAATGCTAACGGAGATATTTTTTCATTCATCACCCTCCCTGCTGCTAAATCATATTACTTTTGCTAAATGATTTCCTTTCCCTTGGGAAAGGAAATAAAAAATGCCCCTTCCAAATGTTCTGGACACCTGGAGTCACTGTTGCAGGTCCCTAGTAGATATATTATGGAGTCTCTCGACAGTGACTTGGGTCAGCAGCCCCAGCAGACAGACCTAGCATTTTTTTTTTTTTTTACCGGACCTCACGATCTATAATGGGGCCTCCCCAAACACGTCAAAATATTAGATCTAAACATAGAAATTAAAAACTAAAATATCTTGAAAAAATCAGATTTCTTACCTGTTACAAAGTGTGCTGAACAAACATACACGTAGTCTGATTTGGGCGCCCATAATTTCCCTCGAGTATCTTCGTCTGCTCTGTTAATAGCGAGCAGCCATTTTGTCCTTCTTTCAGGCTCAGTAGCCTTGCTAGGAATCATATAAAATGACAAAAGCGGCTGGCGAGCAACATTGTTGGTGCAGTTGAACACAACAGTTCTTCACCATCTTTCCCCCTATCGTAAACTGCACGAAATCAGAAAGAACAGGCACAAAACGCATCGGCTTCGCCAGCAACAGTGAGCGATTGTTTGCCCCTTCGGACTGGTTGCTATGGCCCGCGGATGCCAGTGGCCCGGATGTTTGTGATCGAAAATGAGTGAAAACATCTCTCTGTCAGCATTCCGGCTAGCTCGCTAGCCAGCTATAAGCCTGCCTCGTTGTCTACAAATATATATGGCCCTGGATATTTATTTTGTTAGGTACAAGGTAAGGCTAGTGATGTTAACGTCACTTTATTAGTTATATTAATATAATGCTGCTACTGTCTCATGTTAACATAGCTCTGGTGTGGGACAGACCTATGGACCAGAGCTAATGCTAACAGAGAACTTATCACCCTCCCTGCTGCTAAATCATATTATTACTTATTACTAAACGGTGGTTAAATCAATCATCTAATAAACAAAGTAAACTTACCGTGGAGTAAATGTAGGTTTGTTTTGTAACTTTCCCCACGTTCAGTTGATTGTGTGGACGGACACATAAATAAACCACAGCCTGCATTTTCGGCTTGGGAAGTAGAATAAAAATCACCCTCCAAATGTTCTGGACACCTCGAGTCACTGTTGCAGGTCCTCAGCAGCAATCTTCCACCATGGAGTTATTATAGTATAATATTAACACTGATGATACACATCGGAAAAATAGAGAATTAACACAGTCCTTAACGGAGGAGCTGCAAGTTTGTCCGACCTAGCAACAGTAACTAGGAAGGGGGCGGTGCTTAGCGAAAGGTCAATTAGAACACCACAGAAGCTGAAGTCCCATCAGGACCAAACCTGCTGCTGTTGTTAATGTTTCAGTGTTGGTCTGCAGGGTCTTCACCGTCCTCCATCTCCTGCTGCAGGTGGCGCTCTACGGCTCAGAGACTCAGGCCTCGCTCTACCTGGCCGACCTGGTCGAAGGCACCTACCTGTTCCAGCTGAGGGTGACGGACGCCCGGGGCCGCTCCAGCACCGCCACGGCGACCGTGGAGGTCCGACCAGGTGAGGAAGGTCTGAGGTCACGGCCCACTGCCGTCCACCGGTCCTGGGGGGCTTAACGGAGCCTCGTCCCTCCCGTGTCTCTGCAGAGCCCGGCGGGGGCCAGCAGGTGGAGCTGGAGATGCTGGTGCCGGTGTCTCAGGTGAGCGTGCTTCAGAGGAACACGGTGGTCCGACAGCTCGCCGCTCTCATGCACGTCCTCGACAGCGACATCCAGGTCCGAGCGCTGCAGGGACGCTCACACCTCAGGTAGGAGACCGCTCACTGGACGCTCACTTACTGCTCACTGGACACTCACTGGACGCTAACTGACTGCTCACTGGCTGCTCACTGGCCGCTCACTGGACGCTCACTGACTGCTCACTGGCTGCTCACTGGCCGCTCACTGGCTGCTCACTGGACGCTCACTGGCCGCTCACTGGACGCTCACTGTACTCTGTGGGAGTTCATAAAGTCATTCATTTTTTTTTCCTTTATTGAATTAGTCCTTATGAAACAGTTATTCACTTATTCAATCATTCATTCATTCAAGGGTGAGTGATTCATGTCTTTTTAATACAACACTTGATTTATTCTGTCTCTTTAAAAGTAGTGTCTTAAATGAAAAGTTATCAACTAAAGAGAACTTCAAGTGTTGGTAGAAATAAAGTTGGTCCTGACTTTGGGACTTAACTTATGAAATGAGCATATAAATAAACCGTAAAGCATAACAGCAGTTAGCAGGATCACGTCTGGGTTGGTCTTCAGCTTGTGGATGAACTCGGGTTTGATGGTTGATGGATCACAGGAACAACATCTGTCCAGCAGGTCTTCTTAGAACTGCAGGGTGTCTTCAGGGTGTCTTCAGGGTGTCTTCAGGGTGTCTCCAGCGTGTCTTCAGGGGTGTTTTCGGGGGTGTCTTCAGGGTGTCACCTGTTGCAGCTCTCACACGTCCACCTCTTGTTTAGGATGACAGAATAAATCAGTGGTGCTACTTTATTCAGCAGAGAAACACAAACCACCTCCAGACCTCTGAAGAAACTTTGGAACAGTTCTGGGGAGAACTCATCACTTTTACCATGTTGGAGATTAGTTTGTATCTGAACCAGTAAACCTGTACCTGAACCAGTTAACCTGTACCTGCTGGTTGACTGACGACTGAACCACCACCACTGGTTTACTGCCTGTTGAATCTCTGCTCTTGTACTTTCTTCAATGTGTGTGTGTGTGTATGTGTGTGTGTGCCTGCGTGTGTGTCTGCGTGTGTGTCTGCGTGTGTGTGTGCGCAGCACGGTGCTGCGGTTCTCCGTCCGTGGCCCCTCGGGGCCCCTCTCTGCCTCCAGTGTAGTGGGCCTGCTGAGGAACCACCTGCTCAGAGAGAAGACCGACTACCTGCTGTTCAGAGTCCTGAGAGTGGACACAGTGGGTGAGTTCAGCTCCACTGACCAGTAAAACCAGTCACACCAGTCAGTCCAGACTGACCAGAGCAGATTCTCAGATCCAGCTATACATTTGTTTTTCTCCAGTGTGTCTGCTCAGCTGTTCGGGGCGTGGTCAGTGTGATCCAATCACCAAACAGTGTGTCTGTGACTCTTTCTGGACTGAGAACCTGATTCGTCGTTACCTTGGCGACGGAGAAACCAATTGTGGTAATGTCTGTTGTTTTCTTTCATTCATTAATTTTTTAAATCATTTAACCAGTCCCCCTCCCATAACATCTCCCATAATACAATGTGTCACAGTGGAAGTTGGTCAGAACAGTCACGTATAACCAGCTTCTGTTCATGCGGTAGTAGCCTCTAGTGGTCGGTAGAAGAACTGCAGCCTCTAGTGGTCAGTGAAGGAACTGCAGCCTCTAGTGGTCGGTAGAAGAACTGCAGCCTCTAGTGGTCGGTAGGGGAACTGCAGCCTCTAGTGGTCGGTAGAGGAACTGCAGCCTCTAGTGGTCGGTAGAGGAACTGCAGCCTCTAGTGGTCAGTAGAGGAACTGCAGCCTCTAGTGGTCGGTAGAAGAACTGCAGCCTCTAGTGGTCAGTGAAGGAACTGCAGCCTCTAGTGGTCGGTAGAAGAACTGCAGCCTCTAGTGGTCGGTAGGGGAACTGCAGCCTCTAGTGGTCGGTAGAGGAACTGCAGCCTCTAGTGGTCGGTAGAGGAACTGCAGCCTCTAGTGGTCGGTAGAGGAACTGCAGCCTCTAGTGGTCAGTAGAGGAACTGCAGCCTCTAGCGGTCGGTAGAGGAACTGCAGCTTCCAGTGGTCGGTAGAGGAACTGCAGCCTCTAGTGGTCAGTAGAGGAACTACAGCCTCTAGTGGTCAGTAGAGGAACTGGTCTGTGATGAAGCTGGTGGTCTGTGACGAGGCGGGTGGTGTGTGATGATGCGTACGTAGAAGTGAAAGCAAAGCAGATCTTGTATGTGATGGTTTCCCGTCTGCTGTGAGCTCAGACGTCTCTGCTCTTCCTGACAGAGTGGAGGATCCTGTACGTGATCTTCAGCAGCTTCATGCTCGTGGTCTTCATCCTGTCGGTCAGCTGGACCTTCATCTGCTGCTGCAAGAGGTGAGTTTTCAGTCCACAAACTGATCCCGGACCAGCTGTCCAGCACGTTTGAGAAGGATTTCTGCTGACTGTGTTTAGGAGCAGAGACACCAAAGTTCGGAGGAAAACCAAGTACACCATCCTGGACAACATGGACGAGCAGGAGCGGGTGGAGCTCAGACCCAGATTCAGTGAGTGGTTCTTTTATTCTTCTGACTGTAGTTACTCTTAGTGTTTGACCAATCAGATTATTCTTAGCTTAGTGGTGGATCAGGGTTTTTATGAAAAGGGTCTGCAGAGACCTGGTCTCCTCACTCTGATCTAATGTCTCCTGTCCGCAGACATCAAACACCGCAGCACCGAGCACAACTCCAGCCTCATGATGTCCGAGTCGGAGCTGGACAGCGACCAGGACACCGTCTTCAGCCGGGACCGACCGGCCCGCTGCAAGAACCAGGCCGGCGCCCAGGCCGCCCGCAATGGGAACGCCTTCGGATGACGGGGCGTCCCGCGGACCAGCCGGGGACTTCACCGGGACGCCCTGCAGAGAGGCAGGAAGGTGGACATCAACCTCCACGAACCAGCAGATCCTCAGAGACCAGTCAGACTTTACGAGACGTCCTCTTCTCAGAGGACGGCCCGTGTCTTGAGGAACCGAGGGACTCCAGACTGAAACCGTTAAGCCTTCTGGACGGGAGGTGAGATGTCTTCAAGGGCTAAGAAGGACGTGTCCAGTTACCTGTGAGGATCATTTTTAACATTTCTTCTACCACTTCAAAGATGTTTTTAGAGGTTATAACAGAAACTCACCCAGTCACAGATCACAGAGAACAAACCCTGAAAATCATCCTCCACACGTCACAGAGGTCAGAACCGTCACCTGGAACAGCCCATCTAAGATCCTCCAGACCATAAACCACCAGCAGGTGAACAGAGAGCCTCCCTTGTGTCCCTGGAAATCCTGATTCAGACCCCAGAAACCTCAGTCCCCCCTCCATCCCGTCCCGTCCCAGGTCTTCTTTAAAGGAACGTTGAAACTAGCCTACATCTGGTGTTAGATGGTGGAAACTCCTGTTGGGGACAAAATGACTGACTGAGAGCAGTTGGGAGTAGAAGTCTTCGGAACAACCCGACAACCTGAAAACCCGAGGTTCTGACCCGACCCGAATCGGGTCTCGGGTCCGTTCAAAAGACGTGACTCCGGGTTCGGGTCTGAATCGGTACAGTTAGTCTCGGGTCCGGTCGGTACTCTCTGACAGGCTGGGTCCGCGTTTACTCGAGAGGTAAAAATATTGGCAGTGGCAGCTAATGTCAGGACTCGGGGCAGTTAAATTATTATTCATTATCGTGGCATGTTTGTTATGAATCCACCATGTTGCCGTAGCGTGTTATTAGCGGTTTGCCCGGCAGCTGTAAAGCACAACGGATCACCAACATGACAACGCTGGAAGAGAAAACATATTTACGACACGTCCTGATCGGTGTAGGCTATTAGCGTTAGCAGTTGCTACCAATAGCATCTGTATCCACAAAGAAAATAACGACGTGGATTTATTGTTGTTTACATCACGTAGCCTATGTAGCAACTGAACCGGTAGAAGAAGACAACTTTAGGAAAGAAAATCAAGTTTTATTCAACGCTAGACAACTTTAACATGAGCAACTATTGTCTCGGTTCTATTCGGGTAACTCGGTTCGGTTCGTGGTCGGAAACTAAAAACTCGGGTCAGTTCCGGGTCCAAATATTGCGGGTCCATTCGGGTTCGGACTCCCGAACTTATGATAATAGCTAGGGTCGGGTCGGTTTTGGGTCGAATTTTCACGGGTCCATTCGGGTTCGGGTCCATGAAAGTGGACCCGTGAAGACCTATAGTTTGGAGTGAAAACAGGAGTATGCGTTTGAAGGAAAAGGTCTCAAACAGAGACTCAAATGACAAATGGCTTAAACAGGGTCCCTGTTTGTACAGGAACCCGGTCCAGTCACCATGTCACCTGACCCTAACCTTAACCATCACCATCACCCTAACCTTCACCCTGACCCTAACCATCACCCTAACCTTCACCCTGACCCTAACCATCACCCTAACCTTCACCCTGACCCTAACCATCACCCTGACCCTAACCATCACCCTGACCCTAACCATCACCCTAACCATCACCCTGACCCTAACCATCACCCTAACCATCACCCTGACCCTAACCATCACCCTGACCCTAACCATCACCCTAACCATCACCATCACCCTGACCCTAACCATCACCCTAACCATCACCCTGACCCTAACCATCACCCTAACCATCACCATCACCCTAACCATCACCCTGACCCTAACCATCACCCTAACCATCACCATCACCCTGACCCTAACCATCACCCTAACCATCACCCGTGGGTTTCTGAAGAGGGGTTTTCAGGGCCTTTTTTTTGTCTCGTTGCACGGCGCCATGATGCTGCTCAGCTACCCAGCTAGTCCAAAAATGAGCAAAAACCGACCCTAGAACGACTGGATCATTAATTATTCACCTGGACAAACTGATACCATCCAACCAGTATGACTGGAACCATTTCACTGAGAAGGTCAGCAGCAGGTTCTGGACTGGGATGAGATCTGGATCCTGATTGAAGCTCATCATTTATATTGTTTCAGCTGACTGGGATCAGAACCAGTTGACTGGGATCAGAACCAGTTGACTGGGGTCAGACCAGCTGACTGGGATCAGACCAGCTGACTGGGGTCAGACCAGCTGACTGGGATCAGACCAGCTGACTGGGGTCAGAACCAGCTGGCTAGGGTCAGACCAGTTGACTGGGATCAGAACCAGTTGACTGGGATCAGAACCAGTTGACTGGGATCAGACCAGCTGACTGGGATCAGACCAGCTGACTGGGGTCAGACCAGCTGACTGGGATCAGACCAGCTGACTGGGGTCAGACCAGCTGACTGGGACCAGAACCAGCTGGCTAGGGTCAGACCAGCTGACTGGGATCAGAACCAGTTGACTGGGATCAGACCAGCTGACTGGGGTCAGAACCAGCTGACTAGGGTCAAAACCATCTGAGTGGGGTTAGAACCAGCTGACTGGGGTCAGACCAGCTGACTGGGATCAGACCAGCTGACTGGGACCAGAACCAGCTGGCTAGGGTCAGACCAGCTGACTGGGATCAGAACCAGTTGACTGGGATCAGACCAGCTGACTGGGGTCAGAACCAGCTGACTAGGGTCAAAACCATCTGAGTGGGGTTAGAACCAGCTGACTGGGGTCAGAACCAGCTGACTGGGGTCAGACCAGTTGACTGGGGTCAGAACCAGCTGACTGGGGTCAGAACCAGCTGACTGGGGTCAGACCAGTTGACTGGGGTCAGAACCAGCTGACTGGGGTCAGAACCAGCTGACTGGGGTCAGACCAGTTGACTGGGGTCAGAAACAGCTGGCTGGGGTCAGAACCAGTTGACTGGGATCAGAACCAGCTGACTGGGATCAGAACCAGCTGGCTGGGGTCAGAACCAGCTGACTGGGGTCAGACCAGCTGACTGGGATCAGAACCAGTTGACTGGGGTCAGAACCATCTGACTGGGATCAGAACCAGCTGACTGGGGTCAGAACCAGTTGACTGGGATCAGAACCAGTTGGCTGGGATCAGACCAGTTGACTGGGGTCAGAACCAGCTGACTGGGATCAGAACCAGCTGACTGGGGGCAGAACCAGCTGACTGGGATCAGAACCAGCTGACTGGGGTCAGAACCAGTTGACTGGGATCAGACCAGTGCACCCCTGGTGAACCTCAGAAAAACCTCTCATGTTCACAGAGATGAAGAATCACTTCTGATTGGCTGCGTTCAGCTTCCTGTTTCAGATGGTGACATCATCACCTTCATGGACACAAACGAGGTTCTGCTCACCTGCTGCAGTTCAACTCATTAAACACAGGAGCATGCAGCCGAACCCTCCCATCATGTCCTGTCTGGGTCTTTCCTGGAGGACTCTGGACTCTGAACCTGGACCGGATAGAGAAAATGGACATGATGCTCATTATTTTTGTTAAACATTAAGCGTTAATTAAACATTAAAGTGCTTGTGAGATCTAATATTATGTTTAGGACGGTGCTGTGTCTCTTTCTGGTAAATGAAAATGCTGAGGACTCATCCTGAACTCTGCAGTGAATCTGATGATGCATCACTGTGGGCGGAGTCTGATCACCAGACGCATCACTTCCATCTACTGAGAAGACCACGCCCCCTCTAGACAAAAACTGTTAATCGCAGCAAAAAGGGTGGAAAAATATGGAAAAAAAAGTCTGTTTACTTGTTCAAACAGGATGATGGTAGAGATCTGTGGATCCAGAGCGTTCTGAGAGGATGAAGATGGTCACCTGGGACCCAGACAGGTGTTACATTCACGTCATCGCAGGTGAAGCTGCTGTTAGCAGTCTGGGGGTCACACATGGGTCCAGAACTGAACCAAATCAGTTCACAGTTCAGCTGTGGATGAAAACTGAAGCAGAGATCGTTGTTCTAGGACATGCTGGAAGCTGCTCCAGTTTCTTCTCTGTAAATATTCATGTCTCAACACTGAACTGGAGACTCGAGCAGGAAGGTTTCCAGCAGCCCGGAGCAGACCTGCATCCTCCACGTCCTGGTTCTGGAAGACGTTCCAGCTCTCATCAGTGTTTTTGGGAAAACAATAACATAAATCCTGTGTAAGTGTGTGTAAATAAAAACAATGCAAAGAGTTTTAGATCTCATAAACCCTATTTTATTCCCAACAGAACAAAGAAAACCTCACATGTTGAAACTGAGACTTGATTATTTTATGGAAAATATCTCATCTTGACTTGGATTTCAGAGGCAAAGTTCCCCCCAATAAAAGAATTTCTGATGAAAATTTGAGGGTTTTTTTTGTGGGAAATTGTATCCATTAACTTTCAAACTTCAAAGAGCAAATTCAGCATTTGGAAAACAGCCAGCCATTGGCTGTACCCAGCCATCAATCAGAAGACCACGCCCCGAATTATGCATGATTTTGTGGTTTGATAAAATTTTACCTGAAGGGGTACAGGAACAGTTGTCATGGATACGAGACCAAAACTGTTGTTTGTACCAGGCTTAAATCATCCATAAATCATCAAATATCTTGATTTCTGCTACTGAGTTGAACATTTTAACATTTAAGGTCAGCCTCAATTTCCAGTATTGGTGGGAGTAATATAATGAGATGTCTTCAGCTGTAGCCACCATGATAGAAAAAGTATGTATTTGTTTCATATAAGCAAAACCTACACCCACCGGCTACTTTATTAGGTCCAACTGCTTGTTAACACAAATTTCTATTTGTGTTAGCCAATCACATGGCAGCAACTCAATGCATTTATTCATGTAGAGATGGTCAAGATGACTATCTGGCCCCAAATTTGTAAAAATATATTTTATTCAGCCACTAACACAAATTTACAACTCATACAATACAGAATTATTCACAGAATACACTATACTGGGGGAAGAATGTTTAAAATGGGCTTTAGAGAGACAAAAAAATGCTTACATTGTACACAGAACACAGTTGACTCCTACTCTCATGCTATGTGGGAATATACACCAGTTACCGTCATGGCTGAAAGTTTTGGCACCCTTCCACATAAAGACCCAACAACTCCAAATATCTGCGAAATAAGTTGAAATGGTGTCTCAAATTCTTTATTAAACTAATTATAGTACAGGAACTTTGTTTTTTAATCAGAACTTAATATTAAATTTTAAATAATAGATCCACGTACCATCCGTCGCCAGCTCAATGAAAGAGGGCTCTATGGTAGGAGACCCGGAAGGAGGCCTCTACTGGAAGACAGACACAAGAAAGCCCGGCTAGAGTTTGCCAAAACGCACCTGAACAAGCCCAAATCCTTCTGGGAAAATGTCCTGTGGACAGATGAGACCAAATTGGAGCTTTTTGGTAAATCACATAGACTCTGTATTTACAGGAAAAGAAATGAAGCCTTCAAGCAAAAGAATAGCCTCCCTACAGTCAAACATAGAGGAGGTTCACTAATGTTTTGGGGTTGTTTTGCAGCCTCTGGTGCTGGGTGCCTTGAATGTGTGCATGGCATTATGAAATCTGGTGATTACCAAGGTATTTTGGTAGGGGTGCTCCGATCAGGGTTTTTGGGGCCGATCACCGATCGCTGAAATCAATATCGGCCGATCCGATACCGATCACACAGTGTCAATTTGAACTTGAACCTTGCTTTTTATAGTGTAGCATTAATTATTCATATATTTAAGTTATTCTTTAACACTGTATATCAAGCATCATTAAATAAATAGATGAGAGTATCATGAATTGGTAAAAAACTCCAAATGTCACTCGTGAAGCTGACCGCTGTGGCTTTCTCATTCAAAAGAGAATTAACATGTCCATACACAGTCTGGTATAACTCCGGCAGGCACACATCAGTGAAGTATTTACGTCCTTGGTGAACATAACGTGGATCCAAGTGATTCACTAGAAGCTTAAACCCGAGGTCGTCCACGACAGACAGCGTCTGGTGGTCCAGGCATATGAACTCCATAAGACTCTTTCAAATATAGGGCCCTATGAAATACATTTTATTTTTTCTAAAATTCCGTTTTAATTTTTTTCATTTTTGGTGTTTTTCGGTTTTTAATTTTTGAGAATTCCGTTTTAAGTATTTTATGCAAATTTAACCCTAAACAGTATATAAAGTAATGAAATATAGACAATTTATGCAATTATAACTGTAAACTTTAATGTTTTTATACTTTTAAACATATTGTGTCCAACAAAACATTGTTTTTTTATTTTTACAAAAAAAATCTAGTTTTTTTCTATGTAATAAAAAAGGTAAAAAAAATAATTCAAATAGGTAAAAATCCATTTAAAGTGCAGAAAAGAAAAATTGCAACAGCAGTAAACTAATCATTTTAGTTTGTTTGATTTATTCTGTTATCAGACAGTTTGTCATAACGTACATGATATTTTTCAGGTATGTCATGACAAACTATGTGTCTCATAACAGAAAAAACTATATTTACTACAGCTGATGTAGATGCTATGAAATCCAAAGCAGTGAACACTGAACACTGGTTGTGTGTATGAGTGTGTGCCCGGGTGTTTTTTTTTCTTTAGGTGTTCCATCTATTACAGACAGCCGTTTAAATAAATAATTGTCAGCCTCTTTGTGTTTAGCTCATTGAGTGACTCTCGCCTTTTTACGTTTGTGCTTTTCACTTATTCATTGATCCCCGTTGGAAGACCACGGGGCAGACCAGGACACGCTGGAGAGATGATATCTCTCAGCTGGTCTGGTGGAAGCGGCCGGGGGGAGGGAGGTCTGGGCCCCTCTGCTGAAGCTGCTGCCCCCGTGAGCCGACTACGGACCAAGCAGGAGCTAATGGATGGATGGAACTGATCTTTGCACGTATATTTTGTGTCCATTCAATCGTGTGCTGGCAAAATTTGCAGAATTTTGAATCGTCAGACACATAATAATCTCGGATAAACTGCTCTGCTCTGTACCTGAGAGTAAACCGCTAGTTCCTTTGCTTCTTCGCCGGTGTCTCGGGTGCCGCTTCGACGTGTTTTTTTTTTTTTTTCTATGATGAGGAAAGCGGGGGCAGAGAAGCTAGTGTCCACACCTTTTCGTGAACCCTCTTGGAACATTTTCTCGAAAGAAAAGTTCCTTTTAGTCCGGGAGAAAAAAAAAGCAAAAACTTTTACGCAAATTGCCGTTCAGTTCTGTTATATTGCGCATTTAAAGTGAATTCCGTTTTTAATCTCCAATTCCGCGATTCCATGATCACGGATTCCATAGGGCTCTATACACAGTGAATGCGCACGAGAATAGAGTGTTTTCGATCGGCTCTTTTGATCGGCTTAAAGGAGAATTCTGACCGATCCCGATCATATGCATATCGGCCGATCCCGATCAGGTCACCGATCGATCGGAGCACCCCTATATTTTGGAGAGAAATGTTTCACCGAGTGTCATGAAGCTGGGTCTTCGTTGAACATCATGGGTGTTCCAGCAGGACAACGACCCAAAACACACATGAAAAAGCACCCAGGAATGGTTCAACAGAAAACGCTGGACTGTTCTAAAGTGGCCAGCAATGAGTCCAGATCTCAATCCCATTAAACACCTGTGGAGGGATCTGAAAATGGCAGTTGGAAGAAGGCACCCTTCTAATCTGGGTCAACTGGAGCAGTTTGCAAAAGAAGAGTGGTCCAAACTGCCTGTAGAGAGGTGGAGGCATCTCACTGAAACCTATAGGAAGCGTTTGACAGCAGTCATTTTCTCCAAAGCATGTGCTACCAGATATTGAATTCAAGGTGTCAATACTTTTGCCACAGCAATTTCTGTGCAATATATTATTTAAAATTAATATTAAGCTCTCATTAAAAAAAAAAAACAAAGTTCCTGTACTATTATCAGTTTAATAAAGAATTTTAGACACCAAATACTTTGGTGAATTTCAACTTATTTTGCAGACATTTGGAGTTGTTGGGTCTTTATGTGCAAGGGTGCCAAAACTTTCAGCCATGACTGTAAAACATTCTGGCTTAATATTATCAAAGCTCTCTCCCAACTTCTGGACTATAGCATCCCAGTATCACCTTCCCTCTGTTTACTGGGAGACTCTTCCACCCTGACCAGTTTATTGCGTGTTCAGTGGTTATTGTTTGTGTTGTGTTGGGAATGATGAAAACCATTTAAACCACTGAGACAGATGTGTGAAAAGCCAACAGGAATCAGATTTATTTAGATTTTATTATCCAACCATTGTTCTAATTTAGAATCACGGATCAATCTAACATGCAGGAAACCGGAGCACCCAGGGAAAAACCGTGCAGACACTGGGAGAACATTCAGACTTAAAACCACCACACCACCGTACTGGTGTTAGTAGTCCAAATTCAGAATATCCAACTGTAGAAAATCAAAAACACAGCCATGATTTGACTTGTAGCTCAAGATGAAGGCTGTGATTTAACAAAATCAACATTACCTGACACTTTGCAGGCGTTTGTCTCCAAAGAACCTAAAATACAAGAAAGTTCAGGATCACCCAGGTACCTAAGATTGTGGAAGGTCACAGCCACAAATACATCTGAAGGTCAAAGCTCTCCTGGAGGGCTTTGTAAATTCCTTGGAAGACATTTGTTTCTGGTTTAATTTGGGCTTCACCTTGTTTCTTTCCTGATTTCATCCTGAAGGGCTTGCTTATGGCCTCGCCAACAGATGAGAAGAATCTTTTGACAGGCGAGGACTTGAGGTGCTTTTCAAAACAGGAGACAATTATGTCATCTATGTGCGACTTGTCCAATGCTATTAAAACCAACACCTGTTTTTCCTTACATCTTAACTTTTTGCACACGCTCTTGAAAATTCCCTTGCTGAATTTGTCCCAATTTGCTGGTGAGATATGGATGTCCTGTCCTTCGATTTTAGCCATGATTTTGTTGAACAGACGCTTCTGCATGGCTTCGAGAGAAGATCTGTTTATAACAAAGTTCTGGCGGTTCTTTAAAACGGCCTGTAGAATGAAGACGTGAAGTACCATCTCTACACCTGGATGGTCTTCACAGTTTTCATGGACGTCTTCATCCTGGGTGACTTTGGGGGACTCCTCTTGAAGGAGGACAGATTCTTTCAGTGTTTTAGTTTCCAGTGACGCTGTCTGAGCGGTGAAGTCCTCATCTTCGCTGAGTTCAGGGAACTCCTCTTTAAGGATAAATTCTTCTAATGATTTAGTTTCCCAGGACTCCATCTGAGCCATGAAGTCTGGATCCTTGGTGACATCAAGGGACTGCTGTTCAAGTAAAAATTGTTTTATTGCAGTTGTATCTGAGGACGTCGTCTGAGCGGTGAAGTCTTCATCCTCAGTGACTCTGGGGGACGGCTCCTCAGGTACAGAGTCCCCTGCAAACTTTACTCTTTTGATTCTGCTTGTTGGCCTGGTGATTTCTTGCTTTTTTTTCTTCTGAGCTTCTTGATCACCACTCATGTTTTGAAGCTCCATGGTCTTGATGGAGATGCTGCATTTTCGTGGTTCACCCACTGATTCTTCAGCTAACATCATAGGTATCTGGTTTTGGATTTTTGCCATCACAGTAAATGGAGCTGAAATCCTTCTAATTTCGTGGCTTCTGTTTTGTAAATTGATCTGTTTAACAAACACTTGTTTTTATTGTTTGATGTCGAGCAGTTTTACTTTCCACGGTCAGTTGGAAGAATAACTGATGACGTCACCAATGACATCACATAAGAATCTAATCACTCCAGCTCAAATCCTCCGTTTGAACTGGCATACTTCGACGCATGCGCAGAGGCGAATGTAGCTCGTTGTCGCTATGACGACCGCGGTAGGTGAGGAAGACGAGTCAGCCCGCTGTTCTCTTAAACATACATTTATTTTGAGGGAGATATTCTGAGAGTGTTAACCATTGTTCTTAGTTTGAGAACAGAGTAGTTTGGATTCTGCTGAACCGCTATTTGTGAAGTTTTGACGAGAATGGAGTGTTTTTGGCGGACTTTTAATTTCAAACTAACCGTCTTCGCGGTAACGCGCCGACATCAAAGGCACTGCGGCTCTGCACTGATTTTTCTTTTCATGTCGTTTTTACTTATCTCAGGCTGGTGTGTCATGGTCGTCGACTGTTCAAGTAATGCCACTGTAATACTGTACTCCATTTTGTCCAGGTATGTTATGCTCCCATGTTTTATTTATTTCATTCATTTTATAATTCTCTTTTCATTTTAGATAGATAGATAAGATAAGATATTCCTTTATTTGTCCCACAATGGGGACATTTACAATGAAATTTACAATAAAGATGTACTTTATTGATCCCAAACTGGGAAATTTCAGTTTTTTATTGTCATTTACGTTTAATATTTCTTAAAAGTGTTGGTTCAGCCAGTGGTGTATTTAAAGGAATTGTTTTGTTTACTGAACTGCATTCAGATTCCAAAAAGGGTATGTTATAAAATCAGATTTGATTATTTTTCTCAGTTTGCCTTTGGCTGTCATGGAGGAAGGCAGGTGTGTCATGGTCGTCGACTGTTCAAGTAATGCCACTGTAATACTGTACTCCGTTTTGAACTCCAGTGTCCTCAGTCAGTCTCACGACCCAGACACAACTTCCGGACTGCAAGGAGCGCTGTCCAGACCGGCTACATAAGTATGTGTCCTAGACTAGAGACTTAGTGTTCAAGTGAATCTGTAAGTTGATATGGAGATGTGTCCTTGTTGGTTTGCTCTACATTACTGCCAGTTGATATCTGATGGATGATTTTAGAGGAATATTGATTTTTCTCATCGTTACCATCTCCAGCCTCCATCACCTCTAAACTATAACTGTTAATGACCTCAACAGATGTTATATATTTATTTGACTCAAATGGCTAAATTTGAAAAATGATGAGTGAGAATCAAAAAAATATGTGAACATTATTATTTATATCCACAAATGTGTGAATGACTAAATTATGCCTATCTACATACATGGACAGTGTGTGAAATAAATTATTCTGTAGAGTATTCTTCATATAAATTTGATTTGATCAAATTAAATTTGATTTTCCTTTGAAGAATGCACCAAACTGTTGATTTGGCCACACCAAGGTTTCTGCTGTCTCTCTTATAGATGTTGGTTTTTCAGTCAAATGATGCTCTCCTTCACGTGCACTGAGATCTCCCTGGACTCCATCTTGACAGCTTCAGTGAAACAGTTGCTACATGCCAACTCAATACCCGCTAACAGCTCTAGGCCTTTAATCTGAAGTCACATGCTGATCTGACAAAGCCTTCTGGATGGAAGGTGAACCGTACTCACACCAAGAAAAGAAAATCCAGTTCCCTTTGATTCAGTCCTCTGAGAACCGGCGTGACCTGGACGACTGAGAATCTACACCACCCATCCAGGTATCCATTTTTGACCATCACATTGGGTGCGTTTACATGGGAAGTTTAATTCCTCTTTAATTCAGAATTAAAGTTAAAGCCAAATAAAAGTTACCATGTAAACACTTAATTCCATATGAAAATGTCAATTCCGAATTAACTTAATTCCGAAGTAAGTGGCTGGTTTATTCCCATTTTAATTCCGCATTAAGTAATTCCGCGGTCATGTATACACTCATTCCTCTTTAAATTAATTCCCGTCTTTCTGCGCATGCTCGTTCTCTTGCCCGTCTGTCGCGATGACGCTTATATTCCGGCAGCACGCAGTAAACGGTGTTCAAGAGCAGAGACGATTTATTTAATAAATAGCTTGGAGGAACTGGAAATAATTAAAAAACAGATGGCAGGAAACATAACAATTGTGAGCTTTTCAAAGCAGCCAGGTTAAATGAAGGAGGTTTCGCAGATAGAGACGCCACCCAGGTCAAAAATAAGTGGAATGTTGTTGCTAACAACATTTGTTGTTTTTGTTTTCTTCCGGTAGACGTAAAGACGTCCGCCCCCCCATCCAATCAGAACCCTTCCCAACCCCCAGACCTAAAGCGGAGTTGGATAAAGCCGAACTAACGTGTTTTCCATGTAAACCTCAATTCGGAATTACTATTTCCATGTAAACTCGAAGGAAAATAGTTTAATTTGGAATTATTTAATTCCTAATTTGAATTCCGAATTAAAAAACATCATGTAACCGCAGCCACTGATAGACTTGATGGCAGCGTTCAGCTCAGAAGGCCAAATATGATTTCAGGAGCAACACTGACGTACGTTTAGGTCCAGAAGTATTTGACAATGTCCTTGTCCAGGACAATCTTGGACAAGGACAAGACAACATCTGCCTAAGACTTTGCACAGTACTGTTGATCTCTTATCTCAGGAGAATCTTAAAGATGGATATACATTCATAATTGAAAATTAATATTACTCTCAATGAAAAGAACTAAATTACTGTATCTGTGCGCAGCGTAGTGAATGAGTTTCATAGTTAAGATGAAGTTTTTAAAGGCCTTTCTGCGGGGGGGGGATAACCCCAAAAACTGCAGTTTCAAGAGCGCTGGAGAGCCTGGTGGTCAATAAAATAGCTGGACTAACTACAGTTAGATTTTTTTAAGGCCATTTGCTGGGTTTTACATCCATCCATCAACTTCTGCTTATTCAGGTTTGGGTTGTAGGACCAGCAGTCATAACAGAGAGGTTTGCTCAGAAATATAATCTCAGCATGTCCTGAGTCTGCCTTGAGCACACCTCCCAGTTTACATAAACAGTGGTACCTCTACTTACTTACTTACTTCTCTTACTTACATACGAAATTTTCATGTTATGAAACTACTTCCAGAACCAATTAATTTCATAAGTAGAGGTACCAATGCATCTGAAA
This sequence comes from Hirundichthys speculiger, assembly GCA_018398805.1. Lineage (NCBI taxonomy): Eukaryota > Metazoa > Chordata > Actinopteri > Beloniformes > Exocoetidae > Hirundichthys > Hirundichthys speculiger. The sequence goes on along the minus strand of JAGFBZ010002302.1, from coordinate 39,252 downwards.
CACCTCCTCAGGGAGGCCTTCAGGAGGCATCCTGACCAGAACCACCTCAGCCGGGTCCTCTCAACCCCTGTCCTTGAATTAGCTTCTTACCGTGGGGGCACGGTTTGTATTCCTGAATGATCCCAGGAGCTATGAGTTCAGAGAAATTGCCCCAACAGGGTCTCCCAGAACAAGTTGGTCTGGGGCCCGTTCTCATCAGCGAGGCCCTGGTGGCCGGGCCTTTAGCTGGGCTCCAACTGGACTCAGCCTGAACAAGCTACAGAGGTTCACCTTCCTGTGGGTTCAGCTCCTGTATGGGTCACATGTCATGTGATTTGGGTAGCAGCTGAAGGCGTGGGTCTCGATGGGCCATTGAATAAGTTTCAAATACTCATATTTGCCAAATCAATTTTTAAATGTGTGATTTGTATGGGGAATAGAATTTGTTTTTAAATAATTTCTTTTGTAATTTGATTCTTGTGGTTTTCTCTTCAGTTTTTGGTTCCACAGTATTTACTTAAATACTGAATACTTTACGTAGCGTCTGATGTTGATTGTAATGAAATGAGGAACCGTTGAGATGAAGTGAATGTGATCGCAGTACAGGCATACATGTTTTACAACAGAATTGATAGGCTCGATGGCAGTGTTCAGTTTCAAATTCAGGGGTAACACGTAAGCGAACAAAGGAGCACTGATTTATGCATCCTGAACCGTATCGATCAGTTTGCGTTCAAACTTTGCAGCCGATCTTGAAGATTAAAGGAAATCAGTAATCTGTCAACACGTCCGGCTTCTTTCAGCTTTCTGCTTCATCGGGAGCAGGTCTGGGATTGTAATCTAAGACCACCAGAGAAGTTTCTCCTTATATGCAGACTATGCAGGTGCAAAGATCCCTGTAGCCACTAGATGGCAGCCAAGCTCCAAGGTCAGCCTCAATTTCCAGTATTGGTGGGAGTAATAGATAGAAAAAGTATGTATTTGTTTCATTTAAGCGAAACCTACACCCACCGGCTACTTTATTAGGTCCAACTGCTTGTTAACACAAATTTCTATTTGTGTTAGCCAATCACATGGCAGAAACTCAATGCATTTATTCATGTAGAGATGGTCAAGATGACTATCTGGCCCCAAATTTGTAAAAATATATTTTATTCAGCCACTAACACAAATTTACAACTCATACAATACAGAATTATTTACAGAATACACTATACTGGGGGAAGAATGTTTAAAATGGGCTTTAGAGAGACAAAAAAAATGCTTACATTGTACACAGAACACAGTTGACTCCTACTCTCATGCCATGTGGGAATATACACCAGTTACCGTCATGGCTGAAAGTTTTGGCACCCTTCCACATAAAGACCCAACAACTCCAAATATCTGCGAAATAAGTTGAAATGGTGTCTCAAATTCTTTATTAAACTAATTATAGTACAGGAACTTTGTTTTTTAATCAGAACTTAATAATAAATTTTAAATAATAGATTACACAGAAAATGCTGTGACACAAGATTTGACACCCTTTTAGATTTACAAAGAATAAATGAATTTCAAGCAGGTCATTCACCTTGAACTCACCTGTGGTGAGTTTACAGGTGATAGCAATCTAGCAATCAGTCATCCAACCAGTTTAAAAGGAGCAACCCCATCAATCTGCTGTTGTGAGTCACTGCATGACCATACTGAGCGTGGACAAAAGAAAGAAAAGCAGAAAATTGTCTGAGGAAGTCAAAGAAAAGATTGTAGCAAAGCATAGACAATCTCAAGGCTACAAGTCCATCTCCAGAGGCCTTCATGTTCCTGTATCCACTGTGTGAAATGTTATAAAGAAGTTTAAGGCTCATGGTACGGTAGCCAACCTTCCAAGAAGTGGCCACAAGAGAATGATGGACGAAAGAATGCAGCAAAGGATTGTTCAAATGGTAGCAAAAGAACCTCGGACAACTGCTAAACAGATTCAAGCTGACCTTCAGACACAAGGTACAATTATTTCAACGCGTAGCATCCGTCGCCAGCTCAATGAAAGAGGGCTCTATGGTAGGAGACCCGGAAGGAAGCCTCTACTGAAAGACAGACACAAGAAAGCCCGGCTAGAGTTTGCCAAAACACACCTGAACAAGCCCAAATCCTTCTGGGAAAATGTCCTGTGGACAGATGAGACCAAATTGGAGCTTTTTGGTAAATCACATAGGCACTGTATTTACAGGAAAAGAAATGAAGCCTTCAAGCAAAAGAATAGCCTCCCTACAGTCAAACATAGAGGAGGTTCACTAATGTTTTGGGGTTGTTTTGCAGCCTCTGGTGCTGGGTGCCTTGAATGTGTGCGTGGCATTATGGAATCTGGCGATTACCAAGGTATTTTGGAGAGAAATGTTTCAACGAGCGTCATGAAGCTGGGTCTTCGTTGAACATCATGGGTGTTCCAGCAGGACGACGACCCAAAACACACATCAAAAAGCACCCAGGAATGGTTCAACAGAAAACGCTGGACTGTTCTAAACTAGGGCTGGGACGACGCGTTGACGTCATCGATGACGTCGACGCAAAAAATACGTCGACGCAAAAACTGCGTCGTCACTCAGAATCAAAAAATGGCGGCAGCCGTGGCATCGAGTAGCAGCGAGTCGGGGGAGAAGAAGCTATCTCGTAACAGGATGTCAAAAGTATGGGAGTACTTTACACCTAATGGTAACGATTCGGTGGTCTGTGACCTGTGAAAAATAGAGATGGCATATCATAAAAGCACTACCGCGATGCACCAGCACCTTAAGAAGAGACACGCGGGAGCTGCTTGTGTGGAGGAGAAGACACCGTAAGTTTTCAGCTTTTTTTTCTTTGCTTGTTTGCAATGATTAACCCCGTCATTCATCCAAACCGCACTACGTAACTTGTCCTCCAGTCTCGCACACACAGAACATGTGCCCACTTAAACACACACACACACCCCTCACACACTCGCCTCTTGCTGACACACTTTTTTTAACTGACACAGACACACACTCCTCAAATACACGCTAAAGTTAGTTTTTTTTTATTTCTTTGTCTGTCTTTTTTCTTTTTTTAAATACAACATTCATTGTTGTTTTCTAACTTTCAACTTTTAGGTTAATGTATTATTATTATTATAATACTTTATTGGTATGGGCAGATAATTTAGAAGTATATAGTTTTATTAACCTGTGCACTGTGTTTGTGATTTATGTTTTCAGGGACAGGGATAAGCAGGAAAGTTTGGAGGACTACTATCAGGAGGCTGCTGCACTTACTGAGAGCATCCTAACTACTAAAAGTTAAACTACTGTTTACTTAACTGTAATAGGCCTAATACTTGAATTTATTTGTTATTTATTTCACAGATTTAAATGATTAGGCTAAGTTGCTGCTGTCACACATTGTGTTGTTTTGTAAACTGCAGCTGTCACCGCTGCTGTTATTTTTTATTTATTTTATGTTGATAATATTTTGGTTCAGATTGTGTTTTTTGCAGTTTTATTTATTGAAGGAAAGTTTTATTTTATTATTTTTTTATTATAGGATTCCATTGCACTACAACTGTGTGCACTTTATTGTTGTATTGTTCAATACAATTAATTTTTGAACTTGAAAGAAGAAATTTGTGTTTTATTCATGGAGATAAATTAGCATTAATTGCTATATAGGTCAAATTATGGGGAGATAATCGAATCGAATCGAATCGGATTTAAAAATGAATCGTTAGATTAATCGATGCATCGAAAAACTATTTTCTAGATTAATCGATTACAAAAATAATCGTTTAACCCAGCCCTAATTTGGAGACTGACTGACTCTTGGAGCCAGACCCTAGTGGTCAGTTGATGAACTGCAGGTTTTCTTACAGCAACAGCTCTGAAAACTAGAGGTTGACCCTTGTTTGGCCCAGACCATAGTTTCTGACTGACTGGTTGTTATCTGGTTGCATCATCAAGTTTGTTCCACTTCCATAAACGACCACAGTTCAAGGAGACAGTTGGACTGTTTTTGAAACCACTTATTTTACTTCTAGCACATGCTGATTTTTCCAAAATGTAGTACATAGTATGTGAATAGGTGCATGATTGTTCAAGAAGTACCAGGAAGGTTTGCTTCTTCCAGGAAAATCTCGAGTATGCAACTGTGGAGACTGCATGCTATATCCCATAATGCAGTGATCATGAGATGGTCTTCCATGTGTCCCACAGCTCAGTTGTTTTTATAACTGGTATACTATGTAGGGGAGAGTGAGGTAATATGAGATGTTTTTACTTCCTCCCCCCCTCTAAGCAAGCTAAATTGATGTATCTATAAAATTAACACATTTCCCTTTCATTTAGGATGTCTCCTAAGAACGGAAATGATCGGAATGTTTGCCGGACTGAAGACAGTGAAAATATCTGTCTCATTTTAGCCAGCTATGGGGGTAAACTGAGACCAAGCCCAGATTTCAAGGGGGTAAAGTGACCCTACTTGGGGTAAAATGATCCACTTACTTTTTCCACCACTCTGGAGGCGACTGAACAAACACAAATACAGCAAAGTATCATTCAAAATATGTTTTATTTACCATTCAAATGAGAGAAAAGAACCACTTCCACAGTAGGGAAACTCAGATTAGGACATCCCTCACTACATAACGAGTCCTCTGGATCGGCTTCTTTTTTGCAGGCCTTCCTTACCTTCTACCGGAGGTGGAGCATCTCTGGTGGCAGGCTGTAGCTCAGGGTTTGGATGGTCTGACGGAACAGATGGTGCAAACGCTTCATTGGGGAAAATGTCATGATTGTATGGGAAAATCCCAGTGGACCTAAACCCAGAAGTGATGTTGTCTGGTGCTACTGTTGTCATGAAGGATTGATTCACAACTCCTGCAACCTGGTAGATGGTGACTGTTTTGCCAGGATTTGATTGCATCCACCCATCGAGGGCTCGGCTGTATTGGGCTTTGAATGGACCGTACACGGCCACATCCAGAGGCTGCATGTGATGGGATGTGTGAGGTGGGAGAGTGAGCATAACAATTCCATTACTCTTGGCTATTTCTACTGCCCTGAGTGATATGTGAGCTTTAAGATTGTCCATGATTAGCAGCATGGGGGGGTCAGGTGATCGAGGAACTCGGCCCAGCTATCTTCATTCATCCATCCTGTTCTGGTGGAGGTACCCTTTGCTCCTGGAGGTGCATTGATCATGATCAGTCTTTAAACTTTACTCTGGGAAAGACAAACATGGGAGGTGCAGCGTCACCAGCAGCATTCACAGCACAGACCAGAGTTACCAGTTCCCCTCTCTCGGCCGATGTGATGGAACCAACTTGCCTTTTCCCTCTTTGTGTTACAACCTGAATCCAACAGAAAGTTTAAAATCGATGGCATGTTAGTCTCTGTTTTCAGTTCATCTACAGTGCAGGCAACAACATTACAAACAGCAGTTTCAGCGTTCTTTCAATAACTAGCTGGTTATTACATTATTACAAGCTACACGTGTCAGCCTTGTGTGTTTACTGTGTAACTTACCTGCTGAGGCCTTTGCACTGTATAGACACCTGTTTCATCCACATTAAAAATCATGTGTGGGGGTGGGGGGATTTATGCCTGTTAAAGATTAGGAGAAAGGGAATCCAAACAACTTAATTTTAGACAATAAAACCAGAATAAAACACATGTATTGGAAAAATTAATTCACCCACCTGTCCATGACTACTGCCAGATTATCATAGAACTCCCCAACAGTCGTTCAGTCGTTCTATTGAAGGCAGTGGCCTTGTGTGTTTTGGACTCATCCTTTCATGGCTCTTCTACCAAATTATCTTCACAACCACCTGTTTGAAACATCATCAGTATTTTTGTCTTTCATCTTAAAATCATCTCTACATTTCCACTTGCCAACTTTTTACCTCCGCCAAGGAGGTAATGTTTTCGCTGGCGTTAATCTGTCTGTCTGTCTGTGTTCAAGATAACTCAAAACGTTATGGATGGATTTTGATAAAATTTTCAGGAGTTGTCAGAAATGTGAAAAAAGAAGAACTGATTTCATTTTGGATGTGATCCGGATGAAATCCTGGATTCTGGATCACTTTCAAATTTTTGATAACATTGCGGTCAATGGGGCCAAAAATTTTGTTTCTCAATATCATCATTAATTATTGCCCAAAACTCATGAAATTTCACTCAGGGATTAACAATGGGAACCTCTATCAAATCTTAAAGGCTGATCCGGATCCGGGAGGGGACACTTGCTGCTGGCTTGCTCACGTTAGTGTTAGCTCACGTTAGCGCGATTTCAAAACTCCATGGAAGTGACGGTTATGTTTTAGTGGCTGATCAGGTTTGACGTATTAAAGCTTGTCATGTGTACAACAAAAAGTGGGGATTGTTTTTTAAAATGGCATCAGGTCACTATGAGCTGTTTCTCAGTATCTAATGTAAATATCTAATCCATGTGGGTTCAGGTGCCATGGCTTGATTTTCTGAGGCTGGCTGAGAGGAATGTAGCTCAAGGCTCAAATGTACTGATAAGTTAAAATGACTGCGTTTCCTTTGATGCATAGTCTTGTGCTGGCAACGGTTGTCCTGTACACCTGTGTGTGAGTACCTGACCATCTCTGCTGTATACAATGGAGATTAAATCCACTTGCACCCTCTGTCCAATTGTCCAGTCAAGTGTTTTGTTAAAGTGTTGTACAACTGCCTCACTAGAACTCACTACTTATTGGTAAACTAATAAACACCAATTTGAATGATTTCACAACACGCATCATCTGATTTTACAATCTCAAGTTTAATTCAGCTTCAGCATGAACAGGTACAAAAATCTGGACTTCACATTACCTTTGTCTACAAGGACGTTAGAATTAAAAAAATACATACATACAAATACAAATGAGTCGTAACCTCTGATTATTATTTACAGACCTCGGATTGGTTCTGACAGAACTTCAGTGGTTCTGTTGGTTTGACACGAGCACGTTTGATTTAGACTGTTGCATCAGCTGTTTCTCCTCTGAAGACCAGAGTTATTATTTAAAGACCACGTGCACGGACGTGTAACAGAGCTGCCAGATTCAACACCAAGCGTTCACCAAGACGATGAGAAGTCTGTTGGTTTAAATGATCCGTCTCTAATGAGGTCCATGTCTGAAATTATAATTCATCATATACTAACATGTTCAGATTCTGACACGTCAGGGTTTTAAAATCTCGTCTTATCAGGCTCAAGAGGAGAATCGTTCAACGTTGCGTCTTCATCTGGTAGAGACTCACGCTGCTACACCAAACCCAGACTGGACCTGAACAGCCGAAAACCACATGAAATGACCGGCTACCATAGCAACTGTGTGGATTAGGACACGTCAACAAGGACCGCAGAGTTCAGGACATCTGATCAGAACCATAGACTGGATTTGGAGCATTTACTGTATTTACGCTGGTGTTTTAGCCCTGTCAGTCCACATTACACCACCGTACACGCGGATCACATGACCACAACAGCCAGATCACAGAGACATCTCTGCTGACAGGAAGAGGACGCAGGATCGTGTCAAACCAACAGATGACGGCTGAGCTCCAGCAGTTAGACATCTTCAGGCCCTTTACAGCCATCAAGCAGTACATCATGACTACCCATGTGATGAGCAGGTCCTCCTGTGAGCTCTGACCAGTCAGGGTCTGGACCAAGAACATCTTAGGGTGTCCTGGTACTGGGACGTTCTCAGCAGATCCTGTGGGTTGTGGTCTCTGTGGGAGGGTTAGGGTCCCATCAGACTGCTGTCTGTGGAGTCTGAAGACCAGATGAACACCACATGACCGGTCAGTGGTCCGGATGTTTCACTTGATGGGTGACCCTAACCCTAACACTGATACCATTGATGTGTGGGAGAGACTGAAGGCATCAAGCTTTACCAAATGTATGTGAACCCCTTGGAACCAACATTCACGTGATGAAATGATGAAATACCAATTCACAACCACTTCCACTGGAACAAAACAGAACCAATCCCAACAGCTGGGTCTTTAGTTAACGACCCTGGATGGTCTAAGAGCAGCGATCAGAAACAACCAGGGTGTCTGGAGAACTGCTAACAACCGGTGGACTAACAGGTTTTTACTGTAAAACTGACATTGGCTGTTGGTCTGACCTGGCCTGGTTTGGTCTGGTCTGGGTGTCAGTCGTCCGAGGCTTCCTTGGTCTACCTGGTTGGAGGTGTCCAGTGGTGAAAGATGGAAACCTTTTTAACCAAACTGTTCTTCTCAACAAGTTACTTTTTAATAGTCCAACTGACTTTTTTCAAATAACTTCCTGTAATATTAAAACTGCATTTTGGGGCCTTATTGTATAATGTTATTGTATAAAACTCAAACAGAGCTGTTTTAGATGTGTTGTTGATGCTGGTCTGGTCGCAGCTCCGTTTCTCTGGTTGTTTAACTATTCAATCATTACTGCATTAAACCTGTTCATTCCAGGGGTTCACATACTTTTTTGGCACATGGCAACATAACACTGCAGAGACTGACTGAGCTCATTAATCTGTCCCTTAGTCTGACATCCAGCTGTTCAGACGTCAGACCAGTGATCATTCTGCTGGACCGTCCCACTGATGACGCTCAAACAAACCTCTGATGTTCACAGAGATGAAGGATCTCACCTCTGATTGGCTGCGTTCAGCTTCCTGTGCTTCAGACCTGCTACAGTAATTAAACACATTTAAACTCTTTTCCCTTAAACATTAAGTGCATGCAGTTGAAGGCTCTTGGAAAAACATTTAGATTCATGGAAACGTCCTATCTGGATCTGTCACTAGCATTGTCAACGAGGGAGTCTGGACTCTGGACCTGGACTGATAGAGATGGTGGATGTGGCGCTCGTTATTTTTCTGTGTTGAGGGAGGAGCTTAAGTCTGATTTCACAATTTTAACTGCAGGAAAGCAGAACATTTAAAGTTCTTGTGACATCTAATTCAATGTTTGAGACGGTGGCGAGTCTCTTTCTGCTAAATGAAAAGCCTTATTGTGACCTCTGCAGTGAAACCGAAACTGATGATGCGTCATGGTGGGCGGAGCCTAATCATCAAACAGTTTCTCATCATGTCCCTCTCCCCCGTCTGCTGAAAACAGACCGCTTTAATGGCAGTGACAACGGTGGATGAGCTGTATCGAGGGTGGAAGTTCTGTTTTTGTTTTGAGACAATGACATCACAGCTACTAACTGTGGTCTTATTTAACAGCTTTAAACGAGCAAAGACCTCTAAATCTTTACTTTCCACCAGACATTTCACCTGAAAGAAGGGGACACTGCAGAGGTCAAATACCTGGATGCAACTGGGCTTAACTGGACTGAACTGGACCTGTTTCTCTGGAAAATATCAGAGATGATCATGACTGTAAATTAATGGACAAAGATAATCAATTCTTGTGTTCGACAGAACATATGAAGTACTTTGACACTGTAATTTAAAAGGAAAACTGATTGTTATTGCTATTAAAGACCACCTTGTTCCTAAATGTATTTATATCAGTCAGTTTAGACTTGAATTAGCAGCACAAATTCCTCCTCTAGTTAAAAAACAGGCGTTAATGTCTGTTCTGACCACAGAGACATCAACACCACGCCTCCACAGGTACCACCACCTGGCTGTGATGTCGTAGCAGCACACCTGCAGCGTTCAGGGCTTCAGGCCGCCGAAGCACATGTACTTCACCTCCAGATACTCCTCGATGCCGTACTTGGAGCCCTCGCGGCCCAAACCGGACTGCTTGACCCCACCGAAGGTGGCCTCGGGAGTGGACAGGAGGCCCTCGTTGACGCCGACGATCCCCACCTCCAACGCCTCCGCCACCCGCCAGATCTGACTCACATCCTGCGAGTAGAAGTAACCTGAGAGCAGAGACACAGGAGTTAAAACCCTGGAGTTCAGCACACAGCCTGCAGGTGGTGCTGTCGGCTCCACACGGGAGGTCTTCACGGGTCCTCTTTCATGGACCCGAACCCGAATGGACCCGTGAAAATTCGACCCGACCCGAGCTATTATCATAAGTCCGCGTGTCCGAATGGACCCGCAACATTTGGACCCGGAACCGACCCGACCCGAGTCTTTAGTTTTTCTATCATGACAGTTACCCGAATAGAACCGAGACAATCCAGCCCATAGTTGTTCATGTTAAAGTTGTCTAGCGTTGAATAAAACTTGATTTTCTCACCTAAAGTTGTCTTCCTCTACCCGGTTCAGTTGCTACATAGGCTACGTGATGTAAACAACAATAAATCCACGTTGTTATTTTCTTTGTGGATACAGATGCTATTGGTAGCAACTGCTAACGCTAATAGCCTACACCGGTCAGGACGTGTCGTAAACATATTCTCTCATCCAGTGTTGTCATGTTGGTGATCCGTTGTGCTTTACAGCTGCCTGGGCAAACCCTTAATAACACGCTACGGCAACACGATTGTTTCATTACAAACACGCCACGTTAATTAATAATCATTTAACTGCCCCGAGTCCTGACATTAGCTGCCACCGCCAATATCTTTACCTCTCTGGAGTAAACGCAGACCCAGTCTGTCAGAGATCACCGACCGGACCCGAGACTAACTGTACCATTTCTGACCTGAACCTGGAGTCATGTCTTGTGAATGGACCCGAGACCCGAATCGGGTCGGAACCTCGGGTTTTTAGGTTGTCGGGTTGTTCCGAAGACTTCTACTCGACTCAGGAACTGGTGACTCAGGAACTGAACAAGCCCTCTGTGACGTCACCTACAGGTGATGAGCTGACTCCGCCCAGCCAACCCTGGACTTTAACTGTTTTCACTCTCAAGCTGAACATATCTGTTTCATATTTAGTTTTCACATTGTTTGGTATTCTGTGGACAGCAAAGAAAGCATTTCATTGACCTGGGTAGTACCATTGTAGTACGTGTGAGACTTCTGGTGTCACACGTACTACCCAAGTAGAACTGAAGCAAGAAACGTTGTCATCGCAGCTGGTTGTGTACACAAACAGACATGAACGCTTGGTCAAACTGCAAGTATATCCCAGACCTCACAGCGACGTGCCCAGTCACAACCAGCCCGCCCTCCTTGGGCTCGTGGTCTTGTTAGTCAACTAAATTTGTGGCTTTAAATCAATTTACCAAATTAGGTAATTCCCCCATACAGTGTCTAGGATGTTAAATCCATCTATGTACCAGTTAATGTCTTTATTTCTGCTATAAAGTTGGACATTTTAACATGGAAGTCAATGGAGACTGACTCACTGTTGGAGGAACTGCAGTCTCTAGCGGTCGGTAGAGGAACTGCAGCCTCTAGGGGTCGATAGAGGAACTGCAGCCTCTAGGGGTCGGTAGAGGAACTGCAGCCTCTAGGGGTCGGTAGAGGAACTGCAGCTTCTAGCGGTCGGTAGAGGAACTGCAGCCTCTAGTGGTCGATAGGGGAACTGCAGTCTCTAGTGGTCGGTAGAGGAACTGCAGCCTCTAGTGGATTCACGTTAACAGGAAGTACTGTCAGAGGAAGTCTAGCTTCTGAAAGGCTCTTCTGCAGTAGCTCTTCTGTGAGCTTTAGTAGTACCTGGTCCTGGATCAGTACCTGGTCCTGGATCAGTATCTGGAACTCACCTGCCAGCCCAACGTTTGATGCATTAGCTACAGCCAAAGCCTCCTCTTCTGTGTTGAACCTGGAAATGAGAAACACAGGCTGTGATCGGTCACCAGACCTCCCTGAACTGTGGACTCCAGAGTCGCTGACATTCCTGTGAACGTACCTGATGACGGGAACCAGCGGTCCAAACGTTTCCTCCTTCGTACACAGCATGTCTGAGGTGACTTCTGACAGCAGGGTCGGCTCCATGAAGGAGCCGTGGAGGCGCTTCCCTCCTCTCAGCACCTTGGCGCCGTGAGACACGGCGTCCGATATCTGCTGGACCACCTGAAGGACAGACACAGACGTTACAGCCACAGGTGAGGATTCTCTCTGACCAATCAGAGGCTGAGGGAACAAGGAAGTGAACAAATCACCTGTTAGACCTACACTCATGTTCTAGAGGCACTATGGTGACCAGTGGGTGTTAGCGTTGGCACAGTGGAAGAAGACGGTTGTATCTGAACAATACTGAGACCCACCTGCACCTTTGTTTTTTTGAATTCAGGAGATTAAAAGACAAAGCTCCACCTTCTCTGCAGCTCTGGTGTTGATGAGTGGCCCCTGGGTGGTGTCGGGCTCTGAGCCGTGACCCACGTGGAGCTCGGCATCCATCGCTCGTCCCAGCTTTTCCACGAAGCGGTCGTAGATCCCACTCTGGACCAGAAAGCGGTTGGAACACACACACGTCTGCAGGAGGAGGAGGCACCATCGTCAGGCAGCTGAGGTTGTTCTTCATTCATCAGTTTTAATTCATGATTCTGTTTTACCCTGTTCAGACCCGAGACTCTGTTAAAAACAGTTTCTCAGGTCCTAAACACGTGAAGGTCGGAGAGGTAAAAACAGACGTCTCTTCAGGCCTGGAAGCTTCCCTCGATCATCTCACCTGTCCAGAGTTCCTGAACTTTGAGGCCATGGCTCCTTCCACCGCTTTGTCGACATCAGCGCTGTCGAACACGATGAAGGGGGCGTGGCCACCCAGCTCCATGGACGCCTTCTTCACGGTGTCAGCGGCCATCTTCAGCAGTATCTGAGAGAAGACAGTCAGGGTCATGTGAAGACACATGGAAGCCAGTTATGTTCTTCCAGTTTCCCCTCAGAGTTCAGGGTCTGGAGGAGATTCACGCTGTTACAGTCAGTCATGCACTCACCCACCACTTTATTAGGTCCACCTGTCCAACTGCTCGTTAACGCAAACTTCTAATCAGCCAATCACATGGCAGCAACTCAATGCATTTATTCATGTAATGGTCAAGACGACCTGCTGCAGTTCAAACCAGCATCAGAATGAAGGAGAAATGTGATTTAAGTGACTCTGAACGTGACATGGTTGTTGGTCTGAGTATTTCAGAATCTGCTGATCTACTGGGATTTTCACCACAACCATCTCCAGGGTTTACAGAGGACGGTCCCAGAAAGAGAAAATATCCAGTGAGCAGCAGTTCTGTGGGAACAAATGCCTTGTTGATGTCAGAGGATAATGGCCAGACTGGTTGGAGCTGACAGAAAGCCAACTGTAACTCAAATAACCAGTCATTACAACCGACTTATGCAGAAGAGCATCTCTGAACGCACAACACGTCCAACCTTGAGGTGGATGTTCTCCAGCAGCAGAAGACAACACCAGGTGTCACTGCTGTCAGCTAAGAACAGGAAACTGAGGTGTAATTTTCAAGGTTTTTTTTTTTTAATTATTTATTTATTTTTATTTCACTATGTGACTATCCTGTATTTGAATGTAAGAACTGCAAGAAGGACATTTAGTAGAGTCATTATGATGCTCCCCATTCGATTTGGTCTTGAATAGAGTTCAGGAGGGAGACCATTCAGTGAGCAGCAGCAGGTGTTAGCATTGCCTGGCTGATGACAATTAGAAGTTCACCTGAACACCTTTGGGCAGAGGGAGATGTGGCAGCAGCACAATTTGGGACTCGCTTGGCACAGCCGGGCCGCTTGCGTTGCCTTTGATGCACCAACAGTTTTTGGACAGTTTTTTATTCGCATTGGAATATACTTTTTGGACTATTGCAATATCCTTGCTTGTTCGAAGGACATTTTAAGACTCTGAAAAGTCCGACAGTTGGGACAGTGAAACCTGCCTTCGGGCGCTCACCTGACACGATGCACACCGAGACAGTGAGATATCCATAGTCTGTGTCCTTTACCGTTTGTGTTTTAAAAAAATGTTTGACTTGTGAAGGGTTGTGTTTTTATGGGTGATTTTTGTTTTATGACCTAGGGCTAGGGTTGGTATTTATAACGTGTTGGTGGTTTTGTTTGACCACTCCTCGATTTTGATAAATGTCTCATATTGTCGATAACAAAATTTGTGTGTTATTTAACCTCCCACGTAACAGAGGCTACAATTCGCACAGGCTCACCAGAATTATACAAACGATTGGAAAAACGTTGTCTGGTCTGATGAGTCTGGATTTCTGCTGAAACATTCAGATGGTCAGAATTTGGCGTCAACAACATGAAAGCATGGATCCATCCTACCTGGTATCAACGGTTCAGGCTGCTGGTGGTGGTTTAATGGTGGTGGGGGGGGTATTTTCCTGGTACATTTTGGGTCCATTAGTACCAACTGAGCATCGTGTCAATCCCAAAGTCTACCTGAATATTGTTGCTGACAATGTCCATCCCTTCCAGCAGGATAACGCACCAGGTCATAAAGCCTGAATCATCTCAGACTGGTTTCTTGAACATCACATTGAGTTCACTGGACTCAAATGTTCTCCACAGTCACCAGATCTCAGTCCAGTAGAGCAGCTTTGGGATGTGGTGGAACAGGAGATTCTCATCATGGATGAGCAGCCGACAAATCTGCAGCAGCTGCTGATGTTATCATGTCAATATGGACCAAACTCTCTGAGGAATGTTTCCAGAACCCTGTTGAATCTATGCCATGAAGGATTAAGGCAGTTCTGAAGGTAAAAGAGGGTCCAACCCGGTACTAGTAGGGTGGACCTGATAAAGTGGCCGGTGAGTGTATGTTCATTTCAAAACTCAGTCCTCTGACACGAAGACACCCACAAACACCAACCAGGTTCAACAACCTGTTTCCAGTCCTGAGGCTGAACAGAAAATCAGGGTTTTTGTCCATAAATCTGGAACCAAGGAACGTATTTATGTTCAATATTTACAAAGAGAAACAACGTTCTGCTCTCAACTTTACTTGTTTAAAAACGTAGTACAATCATCTAACTGTAGTTTGACTATTAGACAAACAACAGTTAGATGAATGAAATCATGGACCTTCCTCCTCTGTCATTGTTTACTGAACATATGTTGGAAGGAAAAGAGAAACTCATGCAGGTGAACCTAAGTACCCCCATGACTCAGCAGTTTCTTGTCTCTCTCAAAGCTCATTGAGGTTTTTGGACATCCTTGTCTCCACAGCTGACCCAGTTTCAAGCTTCAGCTAATCAAACCCTTATCATGACCCCTCCACTGTGGTGGTCAGTGGGTCTGAGGAGTTTCTGCTGGTCTCCTCCAAACATGGTTCTGGTCTCTGGTCTCATTTGTCTAGAGGACATTGTTCCAGACGTCTGCTGGTTTGGTGAACCTCAGTCGTGCCTCCATGTTCTTACTAGACAGCGGAGGTTCCTTCCAATCAGAACATTCTGGTTCGGTCTTCTGACTCTGCTGTCATGACCTTCAGCGTTCTGCAGGCCTCGCTGAGACTCTGAGACGGAGCTACTGGCTTTTCTTTGTACGACTCAGATCACTGCACGGTCTGATCTTGGAGTAAATCCACTGGGACATCCACTCCAGCTGTCTTGAATGTTTCCACGTGTCAATAATCGTTCCCTGTGTAGAACATTGAACTCTAAATAGTGTGGAGATGGTTTCATAAACCTTCCCAGATCGTCCAGCAACCGTTGCTGCTTCTCTGAGATCACTGCTGATGTCTTCCCCTCTTCTCCTTTGCTTTTATAGACATCCACAACACCTACCTCTCATTTACCATATTAAATCCTATGGAACCAGTGAGGGGTACTTAGGATAGCTGAAGTATTGTTTTTTTTCTTTTTTGGTTTACATTTGTTAAATAATGTTATAGTGAAAGAAGTTAGATGTTGTTCATCTGAGTTTCTATGTGTTTACCTCTAAGACCAATTACAGTCCTTCAACTCTGTTTTTACAAACAACCAGTATTAAAAAAAGGACGTAATAGTCTTTGGACTTTACTGAACTCATCTAATGAGACTCCCTGAATCTCGGAGGAGGTTCGTCAGTGTGAAGGATGGTCTGTATGAGCAGCAGGGGGCGCTGCAGGCAGGCTTCAGTGATCTCACCTTCCCGGTGGCCGTGGAGCCGGTGAAGGAGATCTTGGCCACCAGTGGGTCGGTGCAGAGGACCTGGCCCACTGACGGTGTCATCTCTCTGGAGCAGGGAACCACGTTGAAGACGCCGGGCGGGATCCCCGCCTGCTCCGCCAGCTGCAGGAAACACCAGGCGTAACCTCAGTCACTTCAAACGAGGACGGCTCTACTGACAGCAGAAACAGATCTAAAACCCAGACAGCGGGCGAGCTGACCTCAGCCAGGGCGAGGGCCGACAGCGGCGTGTCCTCGGCTGGCTTCACCACCACCGTGCAGCCGGCGGCCAGAGCAGCTCCAACCTTCCTGGTGATCATGGCGCTGGGGAAGTTCCACTGAGAGACGACACACAAACACATGGCCACCGACTTAATGCTGCTCATGTTCTAGGGGTGGGCGGTATACCGGTGTCATAGTCATCACCGGTGTGACACTGCGCCACGACATGGATTTTGCAATACCGTCAATACCGTAATAAATCAATTATGAAATAATAAGCCTAAATAAGGCATTACATTTTCTTCAAACGTTCAGCTGTGGTCTGAATACCTGTCCTTATATACTATAGGCTATATCTTGTTGCAAATAAAAAAATAAAACATTCGTATCGGCTTTGCAGCTGGTAAAAAGGGAGTGGCCAATAAATTAGCGTAACGAGCACTTAACCTGGGCAGTCAATAAAGAAACGACTGGTGAAACATCATAAAAAAAAGACTGGGCCTGTAGCATATTATCTACAAAGAGATGAGTGGAATGGAGACCGAGGCCGTTGGAGAGGAAACTCTTGTTCCAAAAAGAGGAGGCACCTCCGTTATTTGGAACTGGTTCGGTTTTAAATTATCCGACACGGAGCAAACTTCGGTGATTTGCAAGGTTTTGCCGTCGTGTTGTGACAGCAAGAGGTGGAAACACAAGCAACCTGTTTCACCACTTAAAAACACGCACGCCCGTGAATATGAAGAGGCAACCCGGGCCAAAACGAGCGCAAGTGGGACCAGCAGCGCCAGCGGAGCACGTCCCAAGACTACACAGCTTTCACTGCAGGCATCGTTTACTGCTGCTACACCTTACGACAAGAGCAGTAAGAAATGGAAAGACATTACCAGGGCAATTACACTGTATATAGCAAAGGACATGGTGCCCATCCAAACCATAGAGAGAGATGGCTTCAGACATGTGGTTCACACTCTGGACTCAAGATACGAGCTGCCTGGTCGGAAATTTTTTAGCCAGAAGTGTCTGCCAGAGCTGTACACGGAGGTACGGGACAGAGTCATTAATGAAATTCGCCACCTTGAAGCCTACTCAGCCACTACTGATTTATGGTCCAGCCGGACTACTGAGCCATACATTAGCCTCACCATCCATTTCATTGACAATGACTGGAAGTTGCGCAGCAGATGCCTACAGACCGCCTTCTTCCCTGACGACCCACACCGGAGAAATAATTGCGTTAGGACTGAAGGATGCACTTTCTGCCTGGGGCTTGGATGAAGCGCATCTGGTGTGCATGACAACTGACAGCGCGGCGCAAACATGGTGCGCGCTCTGGAAATCAATAAATGGACGAGACTCGCATGTTTTGGACACAGACTGCACAACGCTATTGGTAAGTTACACTCTCTAAACCTAACATTTCATATTCAGAAAATTTGTCAAGTCCTTTTCTGTTTGTATGTAATGTAATAAAAGAAGACAAAACAAATGTAAGGCCGCCACATTAGTATTGTATTGTTCATTGTTATATTGTTTAGCCGTGATTCCTCTGGGGACCGGATCAGAAAGTAAAAAAAAAAAAAAAAACACATATAAAATACAAATATCAACATCACATTATATGAAAAATATAATTTAAAAATATGTACAATATGTCTGTGTTTAATGAAAAAGCTGTACTATTTGTAAATACTTATGCTGCTCTTCAGTGGTTTATTAAGTTTTTCATCTATGATAACCTACTTTTCCACTTATGCTAATATCTTTATTCATTCTTTTTACTTCACAGAAAGGAGTGTCCAACATGATGCTCGAGTTGCACGGGCCACAGGTATGTGCAAAAAAGTGGTCAGTTCATTCTCCTACAGCTGGAAAAAGAAGAAGGCCCTGACCAGTGCACAGACAGAGCTGAACCTGCCCCCCCACAAGCTGGTCACAGAATCCCCAACAAGGTGGGGGTCCCGTGTCAAAATGATGGAAAGGGTGTTGGAGCAGGAGAAGGCCATCACTCAAGTCCTGGCAGCAGACCAAAAGTCACGTCACCTTCTACCCACCTGGCAAGACATTGAGGTGTTGGAGGCCATAACCAAAGCCCTGAAGCCTCTGCAAGATTTTACAGATGCCCTGTCAGGAGAGGAGTATGTTAGTGTCTCCTATGTTAAGCCAGTCCTCCATCTTCTCAATTCAGATATTTTGAAGCCAGAAGAAGACAAAGCAGGACTGTGCGAGGACATCAAGAAGAGGGTCCTGGATTATTTGAATGAAAAATACAACGATCCTGCCACTGACGAGCTGCTCACCATGGCAACATTCCTGGACCCACGGTTCAAGACCACCTACATCCCACCCGAAAAGTTGGAGGAAGTGAGGAGCAGAGTGGCTACAGAAACCAAAGCACTGGAGGAGAAGACAGCCACAGATGCCTCTTCCACAGAGGACCAAAGCAAGAGGGAAACTAGCACTGCTCCTGCACAACTGAAAAAGCCCAAGACCAGCCTGGGCAGTTTCTTCAAAAAGGGTAGCAGTGCACCACCAAAGCAGCAGGGCATTGAGATGGAGCTAGACGGCTACCTGCTGATGGTGACGGCTGACAGTGACTCTGATCCACTGGAGTGGTGGCGTCTCCAATGTTCCCACTTCCCCCGCATTAGCCGCCCTGGCAAAAAAATACTTATGCATCCCAGCCACAAGCTCACCCTCCGAGCGTGCATTCAGCACAGGGGGCAATATTGTAACAAGTTCCAGGGCATCACTGAAGCCAGAAAATGTTGACAGGCTGGTGTTCCTGGCAAAGAACTTGAATGTCTAGTTTCATCAGAGTTTGGATGAAGAGAGAGTTAGTTTTTGTGAAAAGTACACATTATTACATTGTTCTTGTGTTACTAAACTGCTAATTTTTGTTCTGTTGTACACTGTTAAGTAAAATCTTTAGGTTTTTTGCCAAATAAATATGTTGAGAATGCATAATACTCTCCCATGTCTCTTTTTGATAAAGATACCTACAATTTACTTATTATATTATAAAAATATTAACTTTATTCACATAAAGGGACAGGACAGGCTACTCCTCCCAAAACGTACCAAAAAATACCGTGATATTATACCGTCACCGTTCAAAAGATGAAAAATACCGTGATATTAATTTTAGGTCATATCGCCCACCCCTATCATGTTCACACCAGTCCTGCAGCCAGGAATCAACTCTGACAGTAGCACTCCCAACACCCCCTAGTGTCAACCAAGCAAAACTGTGGTGGTAGTATCATGATGTGGGGTTGTACGAGCCGGTTAGCTGAAGGTCACCAACTCTATGTCCAAAAACATGAGGTAAGCTGATTAAATACTGAAGTCCTGCTCGAGGGTTCTTCCTCTTAAAGTGGAGTTTTTCCTTACCACTGTTTGACTAAAAGTTTTTTTAACTTGCCTTTTTCTTTGATTAGGATTTAATATTATAATTTTAGTTAATGATATTTGCTCGGGGTTCATGCTCTGGGTCTTGAGACAATTTGCATTGTAATAGATGCTATACAAATAAAATTGAAGTCTGTTGCTATGAGCTACTCAGTCCCTCTACAAACCGTCATGGCCGACCGTTGTCGCAGATTCTGTTCAGAACGTTTCTAGACAAGATTTCAAGGCACAGCCAGGGGGAGGAGGGGTTTTGGTTCTGCGGTTCTGCTTCTTGTGGACGTTGTGGTTGGAGTCATTGAGATGATACCCTCAGGTCTCACAGCAGCAGCAGCAGGGCTGAGAATTAGCACCTTCAACCCCGAGACCAAGGGTATCGGTCGGAAAAGGGGGGAAATGCAGTCTGCTGGTTGATAGGGGAGGAGTTTTAGTATGTTGGGGTCTTAATCAGACAGTTACGTTGGAAGAACAGAGCAGGAAATCGACAGGTCAATGGATGTGGGTCTACAATAATGTTGACTGTAGAAGGGCTGCACAATATATCCAACATTTATTCTCATCCCATTATCAATATATCAACAATTTCCCTGACGGAGACCTCCCAAGGGATTAATAAAGTTCTATCTAATCTAATCTAATCTAATCTAATATGTGAAACTGAATGTAGTATATTTGACCAAAAGTCGTTGTCAAATTTTTCTTTCCATTTAAGAAAAAAATAATTTACTCAATTTTTGGTGACCTTCACTTAATTTCCCTACAATACCAACAATATTTTAAAAGGTGCACAAAAAAGCTCTGAAATAATCAAGAAACTATAATTTCATTCAAGTTGGTTAACTGACGATTATAGCAGTTGGTGCATTTTAACAATATCATGCTATTGTAGTACAAATAACACGTTTCAATATTGTTTATTTACCACCTAAATACACCATTTACTGCCTGAGCTCTATGTTATCTGTTAAGCAGAAAGACAAACGCCACATACTGAAGTATTTATTTATATATCACAAGTCAGATCCTTTTCCTGATATCGTGCAGCCCGACTCTGTCCTGGTCTGCTCTGGTGCAGAGAGTTGAGTTTCTATTCTGACTGGTTCATTGTTAGTACATGAACTACAGAGATGACTATATAAATAGATGTAGGCAGAAACACTGAGGTGGTCAGAGGATCAGACTGCAGGTCAGCATGGTAGATGATATCCCAGAGACACCTATACAGACGGGTGGAAGTCAACGCTGGGATGGTCAGAAGAAGGTTAGTATGTAACTCTGGAAACTCTGGACTGAAAACATACATGGAAAGAAAAAGGGGGGCAGGGGGGCATAGGACAGCACAAAAAAACTAGAAGAACAATGAAACATAGTAACATTTATGAGGTGCTCCTAATTAACTATAGATACAGCGGAAGAAAGAAGAGGAAAGGAGGTGAAAGAAGATGGGGTGGAGACACTAGTGGATCATGTTGGTGTCTCCCTGCAGCGTAGGCCTATAGCAGCATAGCTATGTCGAGGTTATGTTTCACACCAGCCTGCTGTGGTCAAACAGCTAATGGTTCCGTTTGGTCTGGTTTCATGGATACAGCTGCGTATAATCAACGTAGCAATAAACATTGATGTCGTGTCTCTGGACAATATTTCCCAGGGGCGGCATGTATAGAGTGAAGCGAATCGGCCCTCAAACTGAACCTTGTGGGACGCCATAGCAGACCCTCGTCATCAACATGAACGAACTGGTCCAGTCTAGTACAGCTGTTATAGCGCACACCAGAGTGCAGCTGTTGTGTTTACACTAATCTAAGTGAAATGAGTTTCCTGGACTCTCCCTTAGTTCTGGGACAGACTTCACGTGCACAACCATCTGTGCTGATAACGTTTCTTGCTTCAGTTCTTTGCAGCCAGTCCACGTGATACCAGAGGTCTCCACTTGGGGGAGAGAGTCCAGACCCAGAATCAGAAATACAACCATGTACAAGAAGACACAACTAAAAGGAAGTTATTGTCTTGTTTTTGTTGTGGTCACAGCTGAGAAGATGATATATTAAATCATTAAATCAGTGCTAATTCTTTCATTTCAGTGATGAAGGAAGCTGACGATGAGAAACACATCTTGTATGTGGCTGCAGGCTCAGTTCAGCTTCCTTCATTCATTCATCAAATCACACCCTCATGACATCAGGTGACCCGAGCGTCCGCTGCAGATGTTTACATGCAGCGAGCTCTGTTTTAGCTCACCGGCGTGATGATGGAGGCCACGCCCACGGGCTGCTTGAGGAGGAGGATCTTCCTGTCTTTGGCGGGAGACGGGACGATGTCTCCGTAAACTCGCCGAGCCTCCTCTGAGAACCACTCCAGGAAGGAGGCGGAATACGCCACCTCCCCGAGAGACTCCCGCATTGGCTTACCCTGCAACAACAACAAAAAAAAAAAATGTCAGGATGAAGGTCAGAGCAGCATTCAGGAGCACCGGAGTTAATGTTTAAAGACCTGTCTGGTGACAGTAATGGTCCACAACGAGTCTGTGATGCAATCAGAGTCTTCCAGAGACCTGATTCTGAGATTCCTGCTCTGAAGCTACGGTTCATTTAAAACGAGAACATAGCAGCAACTACAACTGATGAGGGGAGATGTAGGAAGATTTATGCCTCATATCTGATCAACGGTGTCAACTCCAACTGAAAAACCACTTTGTCCCTCTCTGGGTGTTATACCAGAGATGTACTTAGGATGTACTGCCTCCATCTGGTTTCAAATGTGCTCTCCATCATCCATCCATCCAAGGCTTCACTTACAGACAGTATCTAAACCTCAGATCTTGGAAACTAAAAATGATAGAAAAGTTATTCTCACTTCGTTTGAGTCCAGATATTTTCTTAAAACCACATTTCTGTTGCCTCATGTGGTTGTTCTGATCTTTACCATCCCTCCCCTCCGTCTGTACTTGTATCTGCAGACTCTTCTGGCTCCTGTCTTTCTGTTGCAGCATCTGCATCTAGATGTTTCTCCAGGTATGGCTGACAGGCAGAATTCTCAGGTGTATTTGTGTTATTTCTTTTCCAAAAAAGCAGCAGAATGAACCTGTTAAAACACAACAGGTCCATATTTGTTCCAGGAGTTAATAGTTAAACCAGACGGGCTTTGTTTTCCATGACAGCAGTCTGGCTGGTTCTGGCTGGTTCTGGCCGGTTCCTGCAGAAACCAGGAGGAAGAGACTGGACTCCAGTGTCCTCAGTCGTACCTGTCCTACTCACAAATGTAATTTTTGTCTCTTTCATGACATAAAAGTGAAATATTTCTCAGGATTTGAATGTTTGTCAGAATTTTAGGCTGACGGGTCTTTGCGAGCGTCGCAGCGCCGCTCTGCGATACTCACACACTCGAAGGTGATCAGCTTGGCGAGGTCTTCTTTGTGCAGCGTCAGCAGGTCGAACCACTTCCTCAGCAGGACGCTCCTCTCCTGCAGGACAGACGGTCGTGTTACACTTCCTGCTCGCTTTGAAGCCACAGTTTCCATCACCTTTAAAAACTGAGAAAACTGTTGTGTGAATTGTGAGAAGAGTAACTGAAGTACACCAGTTTCACGAAACCCATCATCCATCCATCCATCCATCCATCCATGAACTACCGCTGATCTGAGTTCAGGTCTGTAGCTTCAACTCTGAGCCAATCAGGTTTGAATACGAGTTGACTACTTCCTGTCCGAGGACGACATTTATTGTTTGAGGAGACTACGTAATATATCACTTATTACACCTCATCTGTCCTCAAATATCTGTTTCTGAACCGATTTGAACTGAGCTGGGTACATTAGCAGCTGTTCATATGGACATAGGCCTTGGATGATTAAGATAAAATATTTCCCATTTTAATTCCTTTATTTTTTTTTATATAATGTGTGAAAAAAAAGACCTTAATATTTTTCAGCGAATAAAAACATTAGACAAACTATATTAAATTCTTAGGCTTTATTTAACCAGCTAGGTCCCAGTGAGATCAAAGATCTCTTTTATGGATGAGACCTGGGCCTCCGAGGGTTAATTTCAACCGGATATCTAACTGATGAGTTGTGATCAGCTTTATTACGTCATTGATGTCTGTTGCCGGTAAACGGAGCTGATTCTTGCGATGTACAAACTAAGGGCCACGAGGGGGGGCCCGAGCTCCAAGGTCAACTATCTAAACTTGAACTTAAACTTTAGACTCAAAAATCTAGCTTGTTTTTGTTCTCATGTAAAGCCACGGATTATCTAAAACACAATGAGCTCCTCCAAAACAGGCCCCCAAGCAGCCGTTAGGAACTACTATGTTATATTAGAGTCCCACGCAGCCGTTTACACAGATAGCAGAAATTAAAGAGAAAACCTTTATTTTATTTAAACTTTTGGGGCACCTAGTAAAATTTGGCGTTAGCCGAATTAAAATTCAGTTCAATCTCATGAAAAAGCATGATTGTACATTGCGGCTTGTATTTTCTGGTGACTATATTTATCACTTCTTCAGAATGTGATGTTTTTTGAGTCCAATTCAGTGAGTGACACCACCAGATAAAAAAATTAAAACAAACGCATTTGTTGAGATTTTAGGCCAACTATACGTAAGCCGAATTAAAGTCTGTTTCTTAATGAAAGAAACACGTTGTGGATATGGCGTTTTGATAGTTTAAAATGTAGATATGGTGAGTGGATTTAAA